>CM067298.1:123399685-123812185 GCA_034231615.1 Meghimatium bilineatum | reverse complement strand
TAAGCTATTCAATGCGGGTACAATTAAAAGTAAAATCTGAGGGAAGAATGAGGAATGTGTTCAGTCAGCAAGCTACGGAAACATCAGTATCCATATACTTTAACATATGCTTGGGGGAGTCTGAACATTAATGTGATTTCCTGGATTGCAGTGACATCTGCTCATTAAGCTATAATCAATCAATAATCTATGTGGACTAGATCATGATGGAAATCTATATATAATGATGTCCATTATTGTGTTACAATATTCCAGACTACCAACAGATAGCATGCCACAAATGGTCATGACACATAGACATAACGGACACAAACATAGACTATGTAAAAGATGGATCACAGAAATCAAAGAAGCCACAGGAACAAGCTTACAAACAGCGCACAAGAAGACCTTCTCCAGAGAACTCTTCTAACCCTGACGCCGCACGGCAAACAAGGGCCACAGCGTATAGATAAATAGATAGATTGTGTTACAAGAGAAATATAACGATGGTTTCAAGAACGAATACTAATAAATTATATTTATATCTTGATGTCGAATTCCTGTCAGAGATAGACTATTATTACACAATCAGTTATCAGTGCACTTTTCGTATATAATTCGTTCAATTGTTTCTAATTAGTGCAAAGTCTGAAAGTCACATGTTTACTGTTACATTCCATCCGAGCTAATGTGTCAGAAGGGTCACCAAGGTAACATAAATCTCTTTCTGTAAAACCGGCTGACAAATAAACTTAATAATGCTGTTACACCTTACAGAAAATCAATCACAATTATTGCACTATAATTAGAACCATTTTCTCAAGACGTCATCAAGCACACAGATTTTTAGGACAGCAATGTTGTCTTGACAGACTTTCGGTCATAATGGGGAAGAACAAACAACTGTATAGTTTCTTCTTCCCGATAAGCTAAGTGTCAGAGAGTAGCTGGGCGCACTAAATAAAATTCTACCAATTGAAATGTTATACTGGGTATCGAATATGTACCCTGTCCAGTAATTATAAACATATATCAGAAATACATAATACAGTAGAGACATATGAGTCATCAATATTGGTTGTATACTACACATAGTAATAATAATAATAATATAAATAATAGGGTGTAAAGGTTCTCGCATTGCTCTCGTGTGGACCCAGGGTTAGCAGATAACCAAGATCCTAAAAGTACCTCTTCGTTGTGCACCCAGGAAACAGAAATACGGCTGCTCTTGCTGTATTCCTGGCTAACACGTTTAGGCTCGTGTCCATGGGTGTGGATGCTGTAGATGGAATGAGAATTGCCTGCAGAGAGACACGAAATATCTCCGAAACCTCGACACCGTTACAACCAACATCACTGTCGGCACACAGTGATGCAAGGCATCTGTACATTCTATTCGGCAGGCTTAAAAAGCAGATACATTGGAGGGGCGGCCAATGTCAATGTCCGTAACATACGGTGAACTTACGAGCATACACTGAATCTGAAAAAAGTAACACACGCTAGAGTGTAACATATATATGTGTTGTTGTTCGTCCATCACATGATGATGATGACCATTTGTTACATCCACTTTTGAAAATTCAATTTTAGTTATGTCCTTGATTATGAGTTCGTAGATGGCTAATGAGCCCTATTCGAGCTGTAAATGTCCTTGGACAGTTTGGACATGGAATAACGACTGTAGACGGATCTTGGTCTATCCGTGACTTTCTAGCTGCTCTCCGCTGTTGAGCTGCTGCATTTCTCTTCTTTTCACAAGATGATGCGCTCTTTTTCTAATTTTAGAACGCCATGTAGATCTATTTTGTGCAAGTTCTTCCCATGTATCGTGGTCTATTTGAAAGGCTTTCAGTGAGTTCTTTAACGAGTCCTTGTAGCGCTTCCTTTGGCCACCTTGAGATCGTATACCCTTCTCTAGCTCACCATAGAGAAGTATCTTTGGCAGACGATGGTCAGGCATACGCACCAAATGACCTGCCCAACGAATCTGTGTCTGCATCAGGATCGTGTCAATGCTTGGGATACCAGCTCTATCAAGGACAGTGGTATCTGGAATATTGTCTTGCCATCTGATGTTCATAACTTCTCTGAGACAATTTGTATGAAAATGATTGAGTTTTTTCACATGACGTCTATACACAATCCATGTTTCACTAGCGTATAACAGCACTGGAAGTACAACTGCTCTGTAGGTTAATGCCATTTCTACGCCAAACATTTGCGTACAATCTGCGGAAAGTACTGCTTGCTTTGGCGATCCTTGTATACACTTCATCATCAACGTTGGCATTTTGTGATAACGTACTGCCTAGATATGTGAATCTATTCACAACTTTTAGTGCTACACCATTTACCTTTATGCAGGGCTCGAGATAGCTTTTGCCAAGTGCTGGTTGTAACATGACTTCTGTTTTCTCTGTGTTAATGGTAAGCCCAAAGTTGGTACAGGCTTTGGAGAATCTGTCTATAATACATTGTAGATCAGCCTCAGAGTTGGCATTTAGGGCACAGTCATCAGCAAATAGAAGATCCCTGATTGTGTATGATTTAACTTTGGTTTTTGCTCGAAGCCGCCGAAGGTTGAACAATTTTCCGTCTATGCGATAGGTGATGAGAGGGTAACATAGTGTGTGAATCAATTCAGTGGCAACGAAGCTACAATAGTTCAACACGAGACCAGCTGGCGAAAGTGCTGTTCATGCTCGAGAACACACACGAGCCCACATGTCCCATCACAAATGCACCATTCAAAGTAGGAGTCTTGATTCAAGTATTGGATACGCTAACTTGAGCATACACTCCTGGGTATAGAAAATAGCTTTGAGTACAGCTTCCCATTGCACACAGAACAAGCATGGAACAAATGTCGGGGAGTGCATTGTTCAATCGTCTGACCGAAGCAGTGTTGAGACTCGAACTCTGGATACGTAGGAAACGTAGAGGGAAAGGGGGCAAATCTCTAACGATACTGCAAATCTAGTCCAGCTTGACTGTCGGCCGTTCCCAACACGGCTCATACAGAGAGAACTGAGTTCAGTACCTAAGGGCCCACTGCGAAGCTCCTTGTCCAAGATTTGTTTTTTACCTACGTCTTGTGGTAATATATGCAATGGCGAAGTCAAAATACACAGACCGGGTTACAACGGATTTAAAGGCCATCTCCAGCGGACGAGGCGAGTGCGTGAGAAATGCGCATTACAAATCTCTGACCCCCGACTTGTTTGGTAAATTAGTACCTCGTCTAGGAAGGTGTTTCAACCCTGAGTCTAATTCGACCGTCGCCGTTACTCAACACGGCTTACACGGGAGAAATTAGGTCTGGGAACAGGGACACAAAGAGTGGTAATGGATTGGTCTTACTACACGAGGAGCAGCTCGCAGGCTGCGAAGCGCCTTGTCGTCGGAAAGACAAGCAATGGGTGACCCAGACAAACTATCAGCTCGTCTCGTGAGATATACCCTCTCTGAGTAGAAGGCTCCTTCAATAGGCATTACACTAAGCTGAAAGCTGATGCCTCCTGGGTATGAAAAAAAGCTTGGAGAAACCTCCCCACTGCACATATAAAGTAAGAGCTAATCGTTCGCAATTCTTGAGGTTCGAGAAGAAGAATATAATAATAATAATAATAATAATAGTAATAGTAATAGTAATAATAATAATAATAATAATAATAATAATAATAATAATAATAATAATAATAATAATCAGGAACTCTTTTGGACCAGAATGTATACAGATGGCTTAGCGGAGTAAGCCGTGAGAAATGGTGGAGTATGCATCTATATAGATTGGTCCAACGTAAACAAATTTTAAAAATCAAGTCACAGGTGGTAATTCTACAAACTTTAAGGCAGAGTGTGAAACAGTCAAAAGAGGAACTCTATTGCAGCTGGGATCATCCCACCTGGATGAAGAAAGGAAAATGATCCTTACCTTTGCCAAATCTGCTCTGTATGACTTCCATAACCAAAATACATTCTACATGAATTCGTCAAACAAACAAACACAAGAAATGGTTCTCCATGATTCCAGGCCACTCACAAATCTGATGAAATAGTATAGCAGACAAGCTAGCAAAATTGGATGTAACTGTCACAACAAAAGATAGAATATTCAGTATAATTTCTAGTAGCATCTGCTGAAGACGGATGAGTCGGGTCATTGGTGCAGATAAAACGGCGACACAATGCGTTTTCATTCTCTGGACTACATCCTGCTGGAAATCTAGTAGGACCATCGTCCTGCTACAAGAGAGAACAAGCGGGAATTTGAGAATGAACGCTGAAGAAGAAGAAGAATTTCTAGAAATTAAGTCCTCCATCAAAAGCCTCATAAACATGGAATGGATCTTAACTGACTAATGCAGCCAAAGATACGATGCTATTTACAGGCTTTGAAGAAAGAACAAGCAAGTATTTTTAGTTTGAGAACAGACCACACCAACTCAACATGTAGAAGTTTGGTGTAACAACATGTAGGAGAAGTTTGGTGTAACAACATGTAGGAGAAGTTTGATGTAACAACATGTAGGAGAAGTTTGATGTAACAACATGTAGGAGAAGTTTGATGTAACAACATGTAGGAGAAGTTTGGTGTTGGTGACACTGATATTTGGCTTTGTGGTGGACAACCTCCAGAAAACACGGAACATATTTGACAGATCTGCCCACTGGACGACATCACAAGAAGAAAACTAAGGCCACCTGACTGAAACAGCTGTGACTGACAATCTCTACAGCTCTGTCTCGAAGCTGGTGACCACAATTCAGTTCATCGATGAAATCTATATCAACGCCTGACTTTGTCAGGAGAGCTACGAAGAATATGGCAGAATAATAATAATCAAAACTCATAGCCTATTAAAATCCAAGAATTACCACGCTGAAACCTCGGTCATACGGACGTCTGTAGAAACAATAACGACCTGTTCCTTCCTTGATGTTTTCGAAGCACGAGTATCTTTGTTCACTTCTTAACCTTCCATCTTCAACCTTTATTGCAACACAATCTATGTAAGAAAATGGTGTGTATTTGCATGTTCAAATCCCGCAACCTTACGATATTTCACCATTGCCAACAGTGTTGACATGGAAGCTGGGTTGTTTTTGTTCGGGCAATACATTGATGAAGGATTATTATGTATTTTTCATGGGCCATTTCCGGTTACAGATATTTGGTTGACGTTTTCATTTTGTATTGAGGTATTCATGGATGTTTTAAGTTTTCTCGCTCTGAATTTTTATGGAACGAATTAGCCAACCCAACGATCAGCGTTCTTAATCGCCACTTATAACATGCACGGAAGAAGCGGCTTTACTAATCTTTACTCCATTATCGGGCTCCAGTAACACAGGCGTAAACATAAATTTCATTGAATATTAAAAAAAAATTATGAACATTTCTAAAAGCTTTTAGTTGTTTATTTAGTATTTTCTAGATTTCATTTTGTCTGCGCCAAAAGTATAATTTATTTGCATAGGATAACAGTATAAATTTATCCTGTCAACACGTGATATCAGCTCTGTCGAAATCAAGACAGAATCGAAAACATACGTCAACAAGATAATTAACAAACAGCAGGAAAACATCATCGATAACAACAAAAATAACCAAAGAAATTATAAATTTATTAACAGCAACTGATAATCTATGAACATGACAAATGTAAACAACAAATGCAAATCAATAAATAGCGTATGCACAATATTATTTTAGCAGCAGAAATGTTGAAATCAGTTATTTACATATTGGGACTTTGCTACCGCATACCTGGCCATGCTATCCAATGTATTAGTGCAGTCTAAGAAATGCAATAATTGTTGGAGATTTACATGCAATAAGATCGATAATATATACTCAATGAGCAAAACTGAATATCCAACAGATAAAGCTTGAAACAGGGTAATGAAGTTTTGCTAATCATTGGAAAAACACATAATAACATACATATCGACCTTTCAACCTCCAGGTCTTCAACAAGACTACCTACATACACAACAAAAAAAGTGAAGAACTGTCCCATAAAATACGTCAACAATTTTTAAACAATGTTTGACCTCCTGCCCCAACCTTGTCAACAATTGTCATGAATTCAGAGACCCCCCTCCGCCTTGCTAAAATATGTCAAAACGTAACCCCCCCTCCCTGTAAAAAAACTTTTATAAGGAGAAAAAGTACGAAAAATGTACACGATATTTTTTTAACGTTTGTAGGAAAACGTTTTTTAACGTTTGTAGGAAAACGTTTTTTAACGTTTGTAGGAAAACGTTTTTTTAACGTTTGTAGGAAAACGTTTTTT
Source organism: Meghimatium bilineatum (assembly GCA_034231615.1). Taxonomy (NCBI): domain Eukaryota; kingdom Metazoa; phylum Mollusca; class Gastropoda; order Stylommatophora; family Philomycidae; genus Meghimatium; species Meghimatium bilineatum. The sequence goes on along the minus strand of CM067298.1, from coordinate 123,805,898 downwards.
TAACGTTTGTAGGAAAACGTTTCACACGTACACAATTCCATAGGTGTATAAAGACAGTATTGTTGTCGTCATTTCTTGTCATTCCCTCTTTCTTGTATCAGTACCTGTCAAATTTTTTCGGACACCCCCCCTCCCCAAATTACGTGGTGACGTGATTTCTGAATAGCCTAATGCACGATATATTTTAGTTATTACGAATAATTGATAAGATATAATAAATGATAAGGTATAATAAATGATAAGGTATAATAAATGATAAGATATAATAAATGATAAGTTATAATAAATGATAAGATATAATAAATGATAAGTTATAATAAATGATAAGATATAATGATAATCATCATCATCCTGTTACATGCCCGTTGATCTCTAAATCCCTTTCCAAGTAATAATATCTAGCAGTAGACAATGCCAAGAATGGTGCCATATCGTTGTAGTATGACCGGGTTTTCAGTATAAAGACCTGTGTACAGAATAGTAAACATGACCTGAAAGGTCGCTTTTATTATTACCGTGCATTGCCGTGGTCGGTCTCGGCTACTTTTGAATACGACTCCAAGTATATAAATGGTGACCAACGAAAACACGACAATAATAAAAAACGTAACGAATGAAGTCTTGTTTACTATCTGTAGAGAGGTATTCTTTTGCCGATAGTCACATCATCGATATCATCGAGAAAATCAGGAAGCTGTACATTTTTTTTAATTATATGACAATTTTAAGTTATTATTCTGCGTTTGTTATCACACTCCCACAAGTTATCAGGACGTAGTGCAGAGAATAGAATACATTATCTCATTGCTTACAGTTTTAACGTGAGTTAATCGGATATCTGAACACGTGATACCAGGTATAATCGTCCAAGTTATAGTTTATTGATCACTTTGAGCATCTATGGAATGGGACAACCAACGCCATCACAAACCTCTTAAATCACATAATACGACGTGCATGGCATGTCACAGTGTTGCAATTATTTGTTACCCGCTCGGGCCACAGCAACACAGTGGTGAGATATGATTTTAGTTTAAGTGGAAAGTGTCATTATGAAACGATTCATGATCATTAGAAGAACGAGCGTTTATTTTACCTATCTTGTCTCGTTATATTTATATTTTCTATATCATGTGTTTGTCTACTCTACCATACTATATGATGTACATTTTTGAATATTATAATTGATAGATATAAAAGTATTTGGTTGGAAAGTTCTTTCACTAGCTCTCCAGTAATTATCTGATACAGTATAACTTCTTTGTTAAGGTTGCATCACATTACAACTCTTCTATAGTAGTTGTCTTCTTTAGTTGTTGTTTGGTTTGTTGATGTTATGGTCCGTGGTTCATTGTCTTCCTTCTCCGTATAGTGTTTCCAAATCTAGATTTTCTGTTGATGTTATAAATACTTCTTCTAATGTTCGTTGTGCGAATGTGAACTAAAAGAAGTTAGTATCATCTGAAAAATTAACTCCCGCCGAAGACGGATGTGTCGGGCCATTGGCGCAAATAAAACGGCGACACAACGCATTTCCATTTTCTGGACTACATCCTGCTGGAAATCTAGCAGGACCATGATCCAGCTAGATCCAGTTGGAGTTTGAGAATGAACGCAGAAGAAGAAGAAGAAACATTAACTAAGTCTTAACTCCTAAAAGAAAGGAAACTATATTGCATATAGATATATTTAATAACAACTTTCATGGACATCCTTGGCTTTCTTGCAAATCTAGAGACAATGTGCAGATAAAAGGGTTATTGTCCCTTCCCTAAGCAGTCCAGGTGGATGTTGTCAACATACTTTACTAGTGGGAATCAAGAGATGGGATCGTGGACAGAAACCGTACCTCCTTAGTAACTTCTTACGACATGCATTACATGCGGCATATTACTACTCTGTACTGTTTTAGTAGTGTGCTTTTTGTAGCATGAACCTCTACAATACAAGATCTACTGGTTAATGGGAAATCAAGACCTTTTAATTACTCATTTAACTATTTCCGTGATTTGCATTGGTTATTATGATCATACTTTGTCTAATATCCAATACAAATAAAATGAATAGTCAAATGAGACATTTTAAAAGGTTTTATCTCCAATTAGCTAATATGTCTTATTGCTTCTTCTTTAGCGTTCATTCTCAAACTCCTGCTGGATCTCTCTTGTAGCAGGACCATGATTCTTTCTAGATTTCCAGCAGGATGTATTCCACAGAATGGAAATGCGTTGTGTCGCCGTTTTATCTGCGCCAATGACCCGACAAATCCGTCTTCGGCGGAAATATATCTTATAAAGTCAAGGGTTTTGCTACTTGTTTAAATATTGTTAGTGTAATTTCTTTCTTTTTTTCTTTCATTACTGCGTGTTTTCCCGTTAAGGAGTGCAGGGAAGGCCGTGGAAACAAAGGCCGCTTTGTCAAAGCTGTCGCTTTGTGATTAATACATCACAACTGCGGATTGAACCCGAGACCTCAGGAATCTGAGGCCGGCGTTCTAGCCGTACTGCCACGCGCTCCACTTATTTATTTGTTTAAGTTTATAAATCTTTATGGCGGCGCATTGTGACGAAATTATGGCGATGGTAATATTCCCGATTTCTACTTACTTCCACAGAGTAAGCTCCCTTTTCGGACCCGTGTAACACAGGAACGACATAAAGTTATAATCATCAGATGCCCACAAGATGACACTTATAATTAACTCATAAAATTAAGCGTCAAACAATACATAGTTATAAACATATACAACGCTGATTATGGACAGGACAAGAACTATTTTCATGTTCATTATCACCATCATCATGAAGTATCGTCTCCGCCTCAAAGGCTGGTTGCGACTGAACTCCAATATCCTCTGCCTCTTGCCTTGATGGTGCTCTCTGTTAGGTTATATCCAGTCTATCTCATGATTTTACACAACCACTTATATCTCTGTGTACCTCATGCTTGCCTTCCCTTCAGCTCTTGTTCAATTACTTTAAGTATTTAACTGCTGACGTTATTGCATTCAGGGTAGACATAAAGGTACAAGTCTCTTTAAGGAGATTAAAGAGTCTGTATGCATATTATTTCCGCCACACGCTGATATTTCGTGTGCTTAATGTTATCCTTCTGTCGTCGTTCTCTGAATGTGGTACGCTTGATTCCAATTGCAAGCAATCTATGTACACTGACTCCTTCAGTAAATTGTCGTCTTCCAATAGACGATACAGTCTTTATATCAAGATCTCACATTTATCCATAGTCAAAGCGCATAACACATATGCCTTTGTAACTACTACCTTGTAACCTTGTAATCAACTCTACCTTAAAGAATGGTCTTCAACAAGTGTCATGTCTTTTTTATATAGTCAAACTATTTTGTTTATTGTTTTAAAATTTCCTTTAATAATGAAAACTATAAGAACTAATCAAGGACACAAATGTTACTGTAACAATACATCACGACATTGATATATTATTCTAATGATTTACTACTTCTTCTTCTTCAGCGTTCATTCTCAAACTCCTGCTGGATCTCTATTGCAGTAGGACAATGGCCCTATTAGATTTCCAGCAGGATATATATCAGAGAATGGAAATGCGTTGTGTCGCCGTTTTATTTGCGCCAATGGCCCGACACATCCGTCTTCGGCGGGGATTTACTACGATAGCGATAATTTCCTTAAAAGTTCACCACTATAGCGCGACTTATATCTCTAAAGAAAATAGGTTCTTGTTTGAAATGCATACTCATTGATGCGTTATTAAATTGATTATTTCCCTTTGCAATGTATGCAAATTGATTTTTATCAAATATTAATTTAAATGTTATTTTTTAAGCGTTAGGCTTAAAGTTTGGGTTAGAATATATGTTGTTTTATATAACTAATCTTTACCCGTGTCCAAAATAACTTTATATTAAAATTAATAAAGAATATACTTAAACTGGCACACATTGCTAAGGGAAATAATCACATCGAAATAATCACTAACACATTGGTATATTACACAACACAGGTTTTTTCGGCGTACAATCTTTTTGGATGCTTCAGTTTTTCTTGCACCAGAGGTGAAATCCTTTCTTACAGAGATATGTGGACATAAATAGAAGCAATATAGGGAACACAATTTTTGCCACGTTTGGGTAGGAATAAAGGGTCAGAATTCGGTGATTAATTTCTCATCGAACATGTTTATAGCTCTAGAATCGGCTCTTAGTTCCAGAAATTAAACCTGACAATATTCAGGAACTTTTCCAACTGAAAGTTTGCTTGTATTTCATACTCCTCATTATTGAGTTCAGGAAAATATCGGCTGAGTGCATTTTCTAGTGCTGCAAAAAATGTTTTGTTGCAAATTATGGAAGCACTTGGTCATTACCACATGCAGCAAGAATTGATAATAATTTCTAAACAGTTATATAATTTATTTTGGTCAGTTCGTCTTTTCTTTTTTTCTATTTCTTCTTTCTCTCTTCGGGGTCATATGGATTTCTTAAAATAAACTGAACTGTGGTCAGCAGAGCTTATCCGTCAGATCATATTCAGATGGCCACATTTGTTCTATTGTTTTAAATTGTGTTGTGGTAGAGTGGTCAGTTCTGAAAAGTATGTTCACTATTTTATGCACATTATCCACTGAGGGACACATATCGATGCTGCCAGTTTCAACCCTTTCATGCGTTGTTGAAGTCTATTGTGGTATATTCACAATCTATAGATGATTGATTGTTTGTTAATTTCTGCCAAGCTTGTGGATGACATCGTCTGTGGATGACATCGTCTATTTGGCAGCAGCATGGGTGGGTGCCATTTCATGCTCATGGAAGTTTTGCTGATAGATAGACAGAGGCTGGAAACTAAGGCTGGTCGGTACATCCACTACATCGAGCAAGACCACCGTCATGCCGAATACAAGTAAATTTAAGTAGGAAGCCAGAGGACAATTTTTAAAAATTCTTGAGACTAACGGGAATTGAACCAGTCCGTTCAACGGCACCAAATCGCCTAGCAACTATTGCACATGCGTTCTTCCGTACTTGACTAACCGCATCTCCAAAAAAAGATGCGATTTCATCAAGCAATTCAAACCGTGCACACAAAGTCACCCGAACGGACCAATCGAGAAAGGACTATTACAACAACAAACATCCCGTAAAGGTATTGAAATATCCTCAGTAACAACAAACATATAACATAATATCCGTATTAGTTATACAAGGGCCGATAGGTCTTATTATATTATGTTATATGTTAGATACCGGGTATCGAGTTGCACCAACAGCCACGGTACCATGCAACCAGATTAAATGATATATCTAATGATATATGATACTAAAAATTAAAAGCGAATTTCGTTTTAGAGAGGGTCGTGATATTTTTTAAATCGATAACACGTTTTTGATGTCCACATGGGTGAGGGGAAATTATTGTTTTTATATGTATTTCTTAGTACGAAAGGTATCGAGAATATAAATTAATTCTGAGACAATGGATTAGAATGTTTGTGCACACGTGTCCGTGATGTTTCTCTGTAAGAATCACCTGTAAGTACACATGGATCTAGTGTACCTAGGTACACAGGTAAATAGTGAAACGATGAAAAATAGCATGGTGTGGATATGTACGCAGACATGATTTCTTGTAAAATCAATACTGATGGGAACTGTTGATGGTGGAAGAAGCAGAGGAGTACAAATAAAAACATGGACCGACAACGTCAATGAATGGACAGGACAAGATTTTTCCTCACTCATCCGCATCTTTGAATAGATAGATTCCGCAGAAGACGTACTCAGAATATGTACTCAGTCTCTCTCTACAGTGAAGCAGGTTGCCTGCCGAGAAAATAACATAGTAGGTAGCTTTCTAACTTTCATTGATAATCCCAGCGATGTAAAAAAAACAACAACAACACAAAAACATGCAAACATTACACCATATGGCTCTGAATCAAACCCAATACCTAGAGAGCATACCACGGATGGTTTAACTAATCTACCCTGGAAATCTTTCCCAACCAACTAAAATAATAACAGCAGATACGTGCACATCACCCAATAACAGTACCCCCAAAAATATAAATAAAAATAAAGGGATGAAAATATATACATGAATGTAATTAAGGGCTCAGATAGAAACTGCAATGAGGCATGTATTGAAAATTGAATTTCTAATCGAAGAGAAAGATTGGATAAAGACCGGTAAGAACATGGCCAAATTACATAACCTGATTACTCTTCATCAGAAAATAATAAATATAATTTCTTCTAAAAAAAAAATAAGGAAATACATTCAATAGAAGATTTTATAATTCAGGTATGTTTTGTCATTGTTGTTCAACTATTGTTGGATACTTTAAACACAACAAATGCGCTAAGTTGCATTAGCAGTGCAACGTGGGCGATATTATCTGTTATCTCTATCAATGATCATCATTATCACCATCAGGTACAGTCTCTGCATCGATGTTTCGTTGCAACAAACCTCTAACATATCATCTTCCTTTCTGGCCTGAACTCCTCTAGACTGTAATCCGTTCATCTAATGATGTTTCTTTCTCTCACTTGTATCTCTACTTATTTTCTGGTAGTAATTAGGTTTTCATAAGATAAAGTGTCATCTATCTCTCACTTGTATCTCTGCTTACTTTGTGATTGCCGCCCCTCGATCAAGTAACTAGGTTTTCATAAGATAAAGTGTCATCTATCTCTCACTTGTATCTCTGCTTACTTTCTGATTGCCGCCCCTCGATCAAGTAACTAGATTTTCATAAGATAAAGTGTCATGTCTCTATCACCTGTATCTCTGCCTACTTTCTGATCGTCATCCCTCGACTACCAAAGGTAAGGTGATTGACATACGATAAGGTGTCATCTCTCTCTTACTTTATCTGATTCTACCTTTTGATTTCTGTCCTCGAATCTACCTTCAGGTAAGGAGGTCTTCATAAGATAAGATGTCATGTCTCTCTTATTTGTGTCTCTGCCTACCTTCTGATTGCTGACCCTCGACTGTACCTCTAAGTAAATAGGTTTACATACGATAAGGTGTCATGTCTCTTAATCAAGGCCGTACATACTTTCTGAGTAATTTGGGGAGGGAGGAGGAGGAGGAAGGTTTGCATAAAATAAAATCATTCGCTCATTTTGTGTGTGATTTCTTCCTTTATTTTCCTGTGTCATTCCTACCTTCATTTTCCTATGTGATTCCTTTTATTTTGATGAAATTATTGATGACCTTTTCGCACAATAAACCTGTATTTCTTGGATGGTAGGGAGGAGGGGAAGAGTTGAATCCCCTCTACTTATCTACGGGCTAGCTTTTTAAAATGTAAAAATAATTTTTTTTTGGATTTCGTTTACAAGTTTTTTCTTCATAGTGCTACTGAAAGCTATTTTTTTCGTTTTCTTCTCTATCCATGGAATTCTCCCTATTTCTGTATATACCCACACATCAAAGGCATCAATTCTATCTTCTGTTTGATCATGGTCCTTGTTTCTGATAGTCTACGCGAATACTAATACTTCAGGGATTATGGTTCGCCTACACACAACCTTCAATGTTTTTGATGGTCTATAATATAATCAATTTGACTTCATGTCTGCTGTTGTAAAGAACATTGCTCAACATGAGAGGTATACTGTTATTTAACTTCACCATTTCTTTGAGCAATGCAATTATAGCATGAGCAAATGTAGATGTTAGATTTTCTCACTAACCTCTCTGCAACCAAAGTCGGAAAGCAAACTTAATAATACAACTGTCTACTGATTCTCTTGATGTGGTAGACGCTATATGCACAAGTGGTTTTCACACGCTTCCAGACTACCAACAGATAGCATGTCACAAATGACTATGACACATAGACATAACGGCTATACAGCCAGAGGCAGACCATGCCAAAGATGGATCACAGAAATCAAAGAAGCCACAGGAACAAGTTTACAAACAGCGCACAAGAAGGCCATCTCCGGAGAACTCTTCCACCCCTGACGCGGCAAGGCAAACAAGGGACACAGAGTATAGATAGATAGAATCTGTCTCGTACAGGGAGGTGAGTACAGACGTTGTCTCGTACAGAGAGGTGAGTACAGACGCTGTCTCGTACAGGGAGGTGAGTACAGACGTTGTCTCGTACAGGGAGGTGAGTACAGACGTTGTCTCGTACAGGGAGATGAGTACAGACGCTGTCTCGTACAGGGAGGTGAGTACAGACGCTGTCTCGTACAGGGATGTGAGTACAGACGCTGTCTCGTACAGAGAGGTGAGTACAGACGATGTCTCGTACAGGGAGGTGAGTACAGACGCTGTCTCGTACAGGGAGGTGAGTACAGACGCTGTCTCGTACAGGGATGTGAGTACAGACGCTGTCTCGTACAGAGAGGTGAATACAATCGGTGTGTTGCATGGATGGATGGCAGATCCTTCTCTCCAAATCTCCAAATGATCCTTCTCTCCAAATGCTGTTCCGCCTTCGCAAGCAAGGATGAGCATGGAGCAAAATAATCCATCATGTTTGGTGTTTATGAGGTTGCAGATAACTGACATGTTCAGTTTGGACTCACAAAAGTCTGTTGCAGTGTTAACATAATTTACTGTCTTGAAGGGATAGAAAGCTGATTGTTTTCTCTTGAAAAGTCCAATTTGGGATAGGAAAAATCTGTTGCAGTGTTAACACGAATGACGGTCTTGAAGCGATTTAAAACTAAATGTCTTCTACTATTTTTGCCTCTTTTGAACCGTGTGTTATGTTCTACTTTTTCAAAGTTTCCAATACCTGCACTGATCTGATCCAGCCATGCTGTAAGACTGGACGGTCAAGAGTTAAAAACTCCCAAAAACTTGGACCAATGTTGATAGTCCTTGAGAAATATATTCAAATATTCTCCTTATCTCTGTCAAGTTTTTCCATCCCTGCAAGGAAGTCACTATCTAGACGTATGCTGTATCGGTTTACTAGCAGGAAGGGTGGGTATACTTCACGGCTTTATCTGTACACCGGAGATAATTAACTTCAACCGAGACCATCGACTGTAGAAGACCTCCGCACATAATTAATTAGGATATTATTGCTTATGTTTTTTAAATTATTGTCGTATTTTGGGTTGGTCACTATTTAAATACGTGGAGTCTCATTGGAAATATAAATAAGGCGTCTCCAAGTATATACATAATGACCAACCAAGACGTATATATAACATGATATAACGTACTTAATGAACTTGATTAACAAAAGCATATTTTTATTGGGGGGGGGGGGGTTTAGTCAAGTACGGAATAATCCGTTTACTCGAGTTTCAAGGCAATTCGAGTTTCTAGGTGCCGCTAGAACGGACCTGGTTCAATTCCCGTTAGTCTCAAGAATTTTTAATTTATCTTCATGCTTCCTACTTGAATTTAATTGTATAAGCTATTATTTGAAGCAACATTGTACTGTCCTTATGTTATTTATGTTTACAAGAATATCTATTGTCCCTTATCATGTGACATATTCTTTCCATCTTTGACGCCCTCTTCCCCATTTGCCGTTATATCTGCATTCATCTATTAATCTTTCCATGCTGTTATGCCTCTTTATATGATACAAAAATACACTGCTTTCTTGTTAGGATGTGTTAAGGAGCCAGCCCTCTTCGGGTAGAAGCAGACAGTCAAGATTTTTAGGGCATGTGATGAGAAAAGCACAACTTGAACATTTAGTGACAACTGGAAAGATCAAAGGGAGAAGAGACAGAGGAAGACAAAGACATCCATCCTCTTTGGATGGATTTGTGATCACCGTGGAACAAAAATGATGTTACAAACTGAACTTATTAACAATACAAGAGACAGAGAGTTGCGGAGAAGCATGATCGCCTACACCACTCAGTAAGGCACTTGTTGATTTACGCAAATCAAATAATCATTAATTCGTGGAGAAAGTGCGCACCTGGGAGCACTGTGACCCTTCAAACTGTCATATTGCTAGTTTCATGTTTAATTTTATATATAAAATCATGGCCGAGCTCCAGTAAAGACCTTTGTACAGAAAGTAAACATGACTTGAAAGGCTAATTTTTTAATTCTTTCCGTGCATTTCTCTAGTCGGCCTTGACTTTGTTGTGATGCGACTCCAAGTATAATAAATAGTGACTAACAAAAAACACGACAATAGTCAAAAACATCACGAATAAAGAGTTGTTTACTTTCTGCACAGTGGTCTTTACCGTCGACAGTCTTGGTACATATAGGACACTGTCGGGAATCTCCCTAGTGTAGTGGGAAAAGCATAGACCTCTGAATAGGACCACGTCTTCAACTATAGTGATGGTTTAAAGTTCTTATATAATCAGATTAGACTAACATCCCACGTTTCGATACATGTGTACCTCACCATATGATGGCATTTTCATTGAACCTAATTTCAATCGAAGTGATAAAAACACTTTTACAGTATTATTTACAACTGCAGAAGTCGGGGGTGTTGGACCATTAACGAATATCCGTTCTCTGGACTACATTTTACAGGAAATTATACTGTTAAGAGAGATCCGGTAGGAATATGAGAACTAACTGTAAAGAAATTTGTTGCTCATTCTCTGTATTAATTGACACGACTGCCAGGATAAACATATTTTATACCCACCTTTAAATAATAAGAACGTAGCCAAATTGTCGGCCAACAGCCAACAACCCCCACCATCACTCCTTTTGCCCCTCTTAACGATTTCTGACAGAAAAATCGTCAAATTTATCACTAAAAGTGAGAATCGATCCACGGAAACTCACGAATAACGTTTTTGTATAGGTAGAAATCCCCTATCCCCCTTAAAGGAAACGTATGTAAAGACCTGAATGAGATAACATTTTCGCGACTATTACAACCACGGGCTAGGTCTGGTACACCATTTTCAAGCACGTTTATTTTATCGTATAACTAAGAATAAGTATATCATGCTGCTGTTATACCAACCTTACTATACGCCTGCGAAACGTGGACAGTGTATGCTAGACATGCAAGAAAGTTAAATCATTTCCATCTTACCTGCTTACGTAAATTACTAAACATCCATTGGTGGGACAAAGTACCAGACTACGAGGTCTTGGAAAAATCAACCTCAATAAGCATCCACACAATACTTATGAAGGCGCAGGCACGCTGGGCAGGCCATCTTGTGCGTATGGAGAACTCGCGATTGCCAAAACAAATATATTATGGAGAACTCAAGGCAGGATTTCGAAAAGCTGGTGGACAGAAAAAGCGTTTCAAAGACACGCTCAAGTCATCCTTGAAACATCTTAACATTGACGTAGGCGCTTGGGAGAGCCTCGCTCAGGATAGAACGGCTTGGCGTTACAGCATTAGAACGGGAGCACTAGCGGCAGAAGAATTCAGACAAGAAACTGCAAGACAGAAGCGGACACGTAGAAAAGAAAAAACATCTCAACCTCACACAGATACCTTCTATTGTTGTCAATTCTGTAAAAGAACATTTTGTGCGCGCATTGGACTTGCTAGTCATTTAAAAACGCACTATTAACTTTATTATTTTATTATTTATTGTTATTATTATTATGGTTGAGTTTTTGGTCATCGTCGATCACGACGGACGAACATCATCATCATCATAACTAAGAATATGAGATGTATACAGGTCCACAAGAACCATTACTTTCAATAGTGAAGCGACGAGAACTTGCATGGTCATGCATGCCGATATGATTCTCTGCCAAAACATTATACTATAGGGAACAGTTGAGGATGGAAGAAGCAGGGGTAGTTAAATAAAAAACAAACATGGACAGACGCCATCAAGGACTGGACAAGATAAGATTTCCCCTCCTTCATCCGCATTCTCTAAGATAGAAATCGCTGGAGGACTGTTTACTGAAGCTTTCTATGTGGTACCCCTACGACCATGACTATTTACGGGATTTAGAGTAAAAAATTAAATAACATTTGAGTGGGTCTGAGCTAGCAGATTGAAACCCAAAGCAATTGTGCATATGGACAAATCAGAAATCAATAGCAATCTATTGAACATATTCATATTGCCGTAAAACTCACTACGGGCAAATAGAAAGTTTGGCGTGATGGTTTTACTATCTGACTCAGTTATGCTGCCAACATGGTTACACGCGTGGATAGCTGATGAAACAGACGATGTAGTACTTAATATGAATGTTCAATACACTATGACTTGTCTAATAAAAGTATAAAAGTTATGCGGGTAAGAGCAGTCACGAAATAGTTGTATAGCAGAATAAAAATCTGTGTAAAATCGTATGTAAATGTGAAGTTACCATTCATATATATTCCGTAATCTATATGTACGATCCTAATTTCATAACTTTTATTTCAAGAAATCCAAATCATAGTCTATAAAGTGACTTGAAGAAATCCCTGCGCTTAAGTAACTGCGATGCACATTATCTTCAACATTTTAAGTATTTGAATGTACGTTGGTCTGCTCTATCTCAATACACGCCGTTTGCAAATATGAAACTTACACTATTAATGTTGGGAAATTCTTGGTGCAATGGTGTTAAGCTGTTCGCTGAGTGATCAATAAAAGCCCCAGGATTGAATCTCGTTTGCGCCATCTTGTTTACAAAGTGTGTTTCTTTCGGAGATGTTTGGGGGCTATTACTTAATGCTGCTGGGTTACGTGCTATGAGCGGTACCGTCGATAATGCATTTTTCGTACTTAATTTTTGCTATACCACTTACGTCTGTAGAACAGTAGATCCATGTAAAATCTTTCTATGGTACTTACGTCTGTAGAACAGTAGATCCATGTAAAATCTTTCTATGGTACTTACGTCTGTAGAACAGTAGATCCATGTAAAATCTTTCTATGGTACTTACGGACAACGTGGGTTTCTTTAAGAGATCATTGAGTATTATTACTTGATGCTACGAAGTTACGTGTAATAAAGTTACGTGTAATAAAGTTACGTGTAATAAAGTTACGTGTAATAAAGTTACGTGTAATAAAGTTGCGTGTAATAAAGTTGCGTGTAATAAAGTTACGTGTAATAAAGTTGCCTGTAATAAAGTTACGTGTAATAAAGTTGCCTGTAATAAAGTTACGTGTAATAAAGTTACGTGTAATAAAGTTACGTGTAATAAAGTTACGTGTAATAAGTTACGTGTAATAAAGTTGCGTGTAATAAAGTTACGTGTAATAAAGTTGCCTGTAATAAAGGTACGTGTAATAAAGTTGCCTGTAATAAAGTTACGTGTAATAAAGTTGCCTGTAATAAAATTACGTGTAATAAAGTTGCCTGTAATAAAGTTACGTGTAATAAAGTTACGTGTAATAAAGTTGCCTGTAATACAGTTACGTGTAATAAAGTTGCCTGTAATAAAGTTATGTGTAATAAAGTTGCCTGTAATAAAGTTACGTGTGATAAAGTTACGTGTAATAAAGTTACGTGTAATAAAGTTACGTGTAATAAAGTTGCGTGTAATAAAGTTGCGTGTAATAAAGTTTCGTATCATGAAGTTACGTGTTATGATGTTACGTGTTATAAGCGGTACTTTTGGTAACATATTTTAATCGAAATTAATTTTGCAGAAAATATTTTTTATGTCGGACGGGGGAGAGCTGAGACTGGTATTGATTTAATATAAAATAGTTTGGAGTGTTACTGAGTTCTTGACAGTTGTTTACTAGGAAAAAAAGGGGGGGGGGTGGTGAGGTAAAAATTGCCAAAAAATTGTTGATGCAAATATGACAACTCCATAAAGCCTGTTTGAGGCATGGCTGAGAGGGAGGAGCAAAGAATAAAAACAATGTGATCTAACCATACATCTAACAATACAGCAAGAAGTATTCGAGGTAGAGCTACCTGTCAACATATCCATAAGTCTACGTTGGTGGAGCTACCTGCCAATATATCCATAAGTCTACGTTGGTGGAGCTACCTGCCAATATATCCATAAGTCTACGTTGGTGGAGCTACCTGCCAATATATCCATAAGTCTACGTTGGTGGAGCTACCTGCCAATATATCCATACGTCTACGTTGGTGGAGCCACCTGTCAACATATCCATACGTCTACGTTGGTAGAGCTATCTGTCAACATGCATAAGTCTACGTTGGTGGAGTATTCTGTCCACATATTAATACGTCTACGTTGGTGGAGTTTCCTGTCCACATATCCATAAGTATACTTGTCTCCAAAAGCCACATAAAGTAGAATGTGTTAGTGTTCTTCTTCTTCTTTCGTTCACTTGAAACATGTCTATATCTGTAATTATGTGTTAGTGTGAAAGCCACATATATTGTAGCTATATTTGAAAAAGGAAACCACAACACAATGCAGTCCATTCCTTGGACTACAGAAACAATGATTTTGTTGAATGAAACGCTTCCTTTTCTGGCATGCTGCCGTTCTGCAAAGGTGTATTGAACTTGTACAAATCAATCCAAATTGGCGGTATTGTCAAAGACCTTTATCAATAAAAAACGCAATACATAACCGCAGAAAAAAGCATCGCTCGTCAAGAATACAGCAGAATAATTACATGTCTGCAAATAAATATATAATGATATATGCCTGGAGACAGGACCATAGATACTTATTCAACTAAGGGGGGGGGGTGGAAGGATCTGCGCGTACATTTTCGCAAGTAATTTCTCATTCCTCCTTCACAAGAATTTTCATGGATGGCCTTATTGTAGAAAATCGTTAAAGGGGAAGGGATGGAGTGGGGAATTAACTCAACTTTAGACTACATTCCCAATATTTAAAGTTCTATTCTGAGTTCCTAAGGAAGGGGGTTGAAAACCTCCCAATTTTACGAGTCTGCCTAGCGACAATGCAGAGTATACTTTTTCCCCACAAAAACTGAATAAACAAAGACAAAACATGTAAGCAATAAACGGAGCTAGCCAGTTACAACCATAATATTTATGTACGTATAATAATATCGAGTATTAAGTTCGTAAATCTATAATGTGCCATGCTTTGAGATATTAGGTTTTTTCAAACGAAATATTAAGTGCTACCACCAATGATCATGAAATAATGTTAGTGATTTGAATGTCTCTATGACTTCATATGATTCGTATCATTAGCTTTATCGACTACGTAGCTAATGGAGTGAATAATTCGTGATAAGTATCGTGCAGATGTATCAGAAACGGTTACCAAGTCTCTTGAAGTCTCACATACGTAGGTCATCTCACAGCGTTTACAAATAATGAGATAAATTTTTTGCAAAACTCACAGGTAAGCCACCTTCAAGAGTAGACCAAGCTTTGGGAAATGATACGGAACGGTGTGATGTCAATTGTTATAACAAACGACCATTACGTAGAATCTTGAAAAATTCAAAAAATCAGATAACAATTCAAATAACAAAAATATAACAATTGATAAACATAAAATAATGACCAGATATAATCATATTGACTCTGTGTTGAAAGAACATGCATCTTTTTAAAACAACTTTAATCAGGTATCTAAAAAAAAAATACAGTGAAAAGTAATTTTCAAAACAGGTAACTAGCTAATTTCTGAACATTAACAAGTGCAAAAAAAAATATTAAAGAAGAACAAATTGTAAAAAGTGCTAATTTTATGAGTATTATTTTCTTTTTTAAAACTCATTTCACGATCCATGATTACTCTTTTTCCCTCCGTTGTGTTTGAATACGCGGATTCACACAAAAAAATGTGTGAATAAATTACAGGTCGGTATATCGCATTGCTAGCGATTGACAGAACAAATTAATATTTTTCGTGTACACAATATCAAATGATATTGCACAAAGACCAGCATGCAGCAATGCATACATGCAAGCATCAGGTGGCTTGAAAGATTAAACGTAACTCATTGTTTAACCACAATTAAATTGCAATATCAGATAACGTGCCATTTTTAATCTTTCAAAAAGTCGGATTTTGAACATTTATTTTTCTTCAATGATTCTGAAAATTTTGCCGTGGCCCCATTTTTAAAGACATTTTCTCTCCCCCTCCCCCCGCCATATTACCAATGGGGTCAGAAAATAAACTTGTTGTCTTCAAGAGGTGTACCTGTATATCCCATTACAAATTATTCAAAAAATCACATTTTTTGTTATCTCCACTCAGACTGGTATGTGGCATTTATACTGTTTTTGCCTGTGCCCCTCTCTACCCTGGCCCATAGGAAGCCATATTAACCATGTCCCAAACCACCCCTTTATTTGACAAAAATTGCCTGCATACATAAATTGCACACCCGTAGATACATATATCTTTTCGTGTTTAAAACTTAGACCCAATACAAATTATTAAAAAAACACGAACTAAGATAACTTACATTTTTGTCAACAAATATCTACATATTCCTTCATACTTCAATTCCTTTTGGAGTACATGTCCTCAACAAACATCACCAATGTTTAGTTATGCTTCCAGTTCCTTCCAAATTATATCCTTCCTTTTGTGTATATATATCAACTCTTGTCTTATCTTTAGGTTTATTTTGGTTTTCATTTTTTTCTCTCTTTCCTGGTGAATTCCATAACCTGTCTTACAGTGTCTGTTTTATATGTCTGTCTTACATGCCTTACAGTGTCTGTCTTACATGTCTGGCAGTGCGTTTCGTTTTTTGACTTTAAGTTTTGTTAATCTTCAATGACTGTTTCAATAGCACGGACTATCTGTCTGTTCATGATGTTTATGTGACAGCCATTAGGCCGTGCTTATTGGATGACCGGACTCGACACTCGCTTGACAACCTGTGCATATATACATTTGGTACAATAAAGCCCTTTGGTATCAATGCCCGTCAGTACTACGGGTAGATATCCTGTTGTTTTTCATTTTTCTGCTTTGTTTTTATGGATATTTGGTTGTGTTCTGTACATTTTCTGTTTGCGTTGTTAGAACTCTAACCTTCTAGTCTTTACTCTTCCGGCGTGTGTATATATATTTAGCTCTGTTATGTAAATGAGGCAATGTCGTGGACAGTATCGTTCTTCCTCCTCGTATAATGTTGTGTATGTATTCTTGATACATGCCTTTTGGTCGAAACATCAATGTTCTCATGTTATCACTTCACCTAGTTTCGCATGTGTTATTAATCTTCAGCGATATGTATTGAACTCTCTTCCTCTATGCAATCTATCTGTTTAGCTCTTAACATAAATGTCCTTGGTAAATTAGCGTTCACTTCGCTAAATGATCCTATTTCGTGTTTTGAACATTTCGCAATTTCATGTACACTTTTACTGCAATATAACAAATTATTCATATATATACAATGTAACACAAACAAAGCACAAATATAATTATCAAATATTCATAAAATCAGAGGCACGTAGTACAAATTATATAAATCGATACTGACATATTAGTAACGTAAATTATTTGTTAAACAAAACCAGATTCTGCAATTATGATGAATATTAATTAACATAATGTTAACACCGCAGTGAAGAATTAAGCGTTATATGATTGGTGCACAGATAGTTTAAATATGTTTGACAAATACATTATAAATAATAGTGTTTCAGATGAATTTTTTTTTATGTGAGATGAATCTGTTAATCTATGTCAAACTAAACAATGTTAAATAGATATAAAACAGCAGCAAAGTTAATATGGGGTGAAATATGTAGGTATTAGTACTATTTTTTAAGGGGGGGAGGGAGAGGGGATTTCCGAGATGTTTTTGGCTAATGAAGACAATTTCTAACACTGTGGTCGTTTTGAAAAAAACAATCTATACTTTTAGAGAACAGTGATTTGATATATAGGGTGTGTATACAATCGTTGTGCACTTACGTCATACAGATCTACACTAAATTACAATTAATGTGACGCAATGTCACCATCAATATAATCGAAGGAGCAATAACTTTGTATGTGCCCAGTATTCGAAGACGGATGTGTCGGGCAGTTGGCGCAAATAAAACGTATATTTCCTGCTGGAAATATAGTAAGGCCATTGTTCTTTTACAAGAGAGATCCTACGGGAGTTTGAGAATGAACACTGAAGAAGAAGAATTATGCGTCTAGTATAAAGATACATTTAAGCGTTATTCAAGATATGGCTGAAAGAAATGTGATTCGTCTAATTAAGAAAAGAATGAAAAAAATTAGATATATCTAATTAAAATAGATTTGAAAGAAATTTGGTTTATCTAATTAAAATACCTTTGAAAGAAATGTGATTTGTCGAATGAAGATATTTTAAAACGAAATGAGATTTGTTTAATAGAATAATTTAGAAAGTAATGTGATGTGTCGAATGAAGACATTTTAAAACGAAATGAGATTTGTTTAATAAAATAATTTAGAAAGTAATGTGATTTGTCGAATGAAGACATTTTAAAACGAAATGAGATTTGTTTAATAAAATAATTTAGAAAGTAATGTGATTTGTCGAATGAAGACATTTTAAAACGAAATGAGATTTGTTTAATAAAATAATTTAGAAAGTAATGTGATTTGTCGAAAGAAGACATTTTAAAACGAAATGAGATTTGTTTAATAAAATAATTTAGAAAGTAATGTGCTTCGTCGAAAGAAGACACGTAAGAAATGCGGTTCGTCTAATAAGAATAGCACTTACGTAGAACACAGGTTTTTAGAAAGTTCCACTTGAAAACGACGGACTTTCACTAAAACTAAAGGGTTATGAGGTGCAAACAATAAAACATACAAATTACAATACATGTAAACATGATTTTGAACTTCTTTTTATTTAATGTCAATATTGTATCTAGTGTATCTGTGGTGGTAACATTGTTTTTACTGTTTTCGTTGCTTTTCACTGTTTGCTTTATATATTCTTAAGGACATGACTGTTCGAAACGATGAAAATGTCTTGTGTATTGCAGTTTGTATGTTTTCTTGTTTACACCTCATAACTCCTTAACTTTAGTGATAGTCCGTCGTGTTCAAGTGGAACTTTTTAAAACCCGTGTTCTACGTAAGTACTATTGTTGCTACGTTTCACACAGTATGACCTTATATTGTTCATCTAATAAGGTACGTTTGAAACGAATGTTATTTGTCTAGTGAAAACACTTGTCATAAAAATGTGGTTCGTCGAATGAAGACATCTTTGAATTAAATAAGAAATGTGAAACGTTCAAAGAAGACACTGTTGAAAGGCATTTGATTAGTCAGATGAAGACACTTTCAAAAGAATTGTAGTTAGCCTAATGAAGATACGTGAAGACTTCTGAATATATTAATAAAGGTACATTTTAGCGCAGGAAAAAAATGATGTAATAAAAAGAGTTTTACTGGCTGTAAGTTATACAATGAAAACCCCTAATTAGCGTTTGTTCACAAGTTGCTAAAGGTAGGCTCCATGGCAGCAATCTGCTGTCGGGTATGACGATAACCCTTCATGTACTGATCCACAGAAACTATTAGATGGTGTAACCACTTCCCTTTCTTGTTGTCTGTATCTCCATTAACTCATGTGTTAGGTACCCGTTTACAGCTGCGTCGACTGGATGACTGGTCGTTTCAGGCTAGAAATCACGACCACGAAAATTGGGTTGTTGTCCGCAAGTGGGAGGTATCACTTAATGTTATCTTTTATTGTGCTCAAAAATCAACTGGCGACTATTAATATGTGGCATGTTAATATTATCAACTATTAATATGTGGCATGTTAATATTATGAACTATTAATATGTGGCATGTTAATATTATCAACTATTAATATGTGGCATGTTAATATTATCAACTATTAATATGTGACATGTTAATATTATCAACTATTAATATTTGGCATGTTAATATTATCAACTATTAATATTTGGCATGTTAATATTATTAACTATTAATATGTGGCATGTTAATATTATCAACTATTAATATAAGGTATGTCAATATTATTAAATGTACAATAAAATGTACTTAGTCAATTCAGAGACAAATTACATCGCCTCCATCCCAATGACATTTGGGTTTGTTAACTGAAATGACACTCTAATGTTTAATAATCATTACATACTGTGTGCATGACCATCGAGGATATACGACATTCTAGCTAATGGGAAAACACGACCTTTTAAGGACTCATTTCATTATTCCCGTGATTTTATTTGTCAATTGCGATTATACTTTGTGTGACAGCCAATAGAAATCAAGGAAATAGACAAAAGAGTTATTTTAGAATACTTGATTAGCCAATAGGTCTTATATTTGCCGAGGGTAACATTGTGACTTGGTGCTCAGCTGAGTACTGAGAGATTGAATAGTTTCTTTTCCTTCTTTAGTATCCTCACATTCTGAAAAGCAAAAATCTTCCTATAATGTTTTGTAGAAGATGTCATTGCCATTTTATTGATTTCTACACTGAGCAGATGTACTATTTGTCTTAGACAAGTATCACACTTTTCAGTATGTTCTTATATTTGCTTAGTAGGAACTGGCATTAGAAGTTCCTTCTGTGATCAGTGTCAGGGAATTGTCACTCAAAACTTGCTATATTTTTGTCAGTAGTATATTTGTGTATCATTCTATCGTAGGTAGATCACATCAAATCACACGCACGTTGCGGATGTTCCGTTGAAGTGGTTAGTATTTGAAACAGACATATATGATTTGGCCTGATGGCTTCTACTGTTGGCTGTTATGCACTTTCCTGGACATAAAAGTTCATGAACTTTGTCTCTGAAGTGCTTTCCAGTTGCATAATAAATGAAGAAATAGCAGGCAGAGTTTGAAAGAGTGATCTCTGTTACAAAGTTTTTGATAGTGACATATAGAAAATGTCTTTGCCATATTGGATCACTTTTGACAGCCTCTGCTGTGATTGGAAATTGTCCAATAGGAAACTGTGTGCTCATAGAGTAGATGATTGTGTACGGTAACCAGGTACATATAAGGTAGAAAGACACACACAGAAGAGTGATAGTTGACGCCTGACTGCTGCCACTAGACCCCAAATGAGCAGGACCACTGCTTGTTAAGGTTCGAATCTCGCGTATGACCAGCATGTTGAATAATAGAGCCGCCAATGGAGCAACTCCAAAGAGAAGCAGCTCTGTAAACCACGTCCATATTTCAATAAACGGTGATGTATATAGCTCTGGTCGGTGATTACAGATTTGTTTGTCATCATCGTAAATCCAAAAGTACGCCTGAACTGTGCTGATCATTATGCAAAATATAAGCAAACAAACGACCACCATCACCGCTCGCCAAACAGTACAAAAACGTTCTTTAGCAAATGGATGACAAATTGCAATGTAACGTTCCACCGTAAATCCTAAAACCAATAACGGCGCAAGATACTGAGGGATACAGAAGACCATGTTGAAAATCTCACATGATACATTTCCATCGTACGTACTTATGTGCCAGGCATATCTCAACTCCTGGAGTATGTGCAAGAACAGGAAAACAACGTGCGAGATGGATAGAGCACCCAAGTAGATTGCTGATGAGTTGTTGGCGCGAGTTTTGCGGTGAAGCCAAATATAAGCGCAAAGAGGATTAGCTGGAAGTCCGATTATATAGAACATAGGGGTGAAAATTCGGTCAATTGTGACTGACAAAGAATGATTAACGTAAATTTCCGAAATGTCAGGGAATGTGAAATTGGTGACATCACTTGTGTTGTCCATCATTCTGAAAGGAGAGAAGAAAAAAAATGTTAGATTGCATCAATAAAATCATTCAAAAAATATAAATACAATAATACTAAGAGTGTTTATCAATGTACTATCAACAGAGGAAATATCAGCCCCAGCCGTAGCCGCAGCAGTGGAAAGTTAAGTTAAATGTCCCCCACCAGCAAACCCAAATTTCAAATCTATTCTTTATTCGTGGTCGGTATACCCTCTGCACTCCTCCACACAAACAATGCAATATATCCTTTCTGGCACGAATCAAACTCATCGGGCATCTATGAACTCACAAACCCAAATCAAATTAGACAAAATAAAAAATGTTTTTTTAATTCTACATATTCACCACATTTTATTACTTTTTTAGCATGCCATTCTCATCTTCACATGCGAAGGAGGAACATCATCATCACTTTATCAACAGTCGTTTCGATGCATCTGCGTTTTTTCTCAAACTCCAGCAGACCAACAGAATGTAGTGTGACTGCATGGTGTCATGTCTGACATCTTAGCTGGGATATGTGTTACTGCATGGTGTCATGTCTGACATCTTAGCTGGGATAATTGTGACTGCATGGTGTCATGTCTGAAATCTTCTTGATTCTTCTTCTTGATTAGAAACTGGCTTCACAGCACGCGGGACATTCCCATAAGTGCTTCGCCCTCCGCTCCAGCAGCCATCCCAGTGTATGTAGACTCATAGTTCCGGTCAGGTGTTGATTGTGTGATCTTCGGGACTTTCCAAAAAAATTACTTTTCTTTCCCTCACCTCTGAATACTCCCATTTCTAATATTCTTTGTATGTGTACGTTCTCAACTTCATTGACACGATCTGCATCTTGAAATGAATTTATTACTTCCTTTATTAAATCTGCTTTATCTCATCTCAGGAATGTGCCGTCTATCGCCGCATTGCCAGCCAATAAGTCGGCTTTCTTGTTTCCTCTGACCCCAGCATAACCAGGGCAGTATATCCATGTAATGCTCTGGACAATTGAGTTGTTCAATAAGTCCCACCATTCTTTTCTTTGCATGAACGTTTCTATCTTGCACAACATGCTTTGAGTCTGTATTACCGAGTGTGTTGATGTATCCGTTATCAACCAATTAAGTGCTGCTGTAACTCCCTCTATCTCCATCCTCATGCTCGATGTGACTGTGGAGTATGCTGAAGATTTCTCAACCAGCTTCACGTCGTTTCTGTAGGCAACAAAACCCCAACCGCTTTTATTTGTGTTTCTGCTAACGGAGCAAACTCATGTTTTTCTGGACACATAATGAGACACGATTCAATTTCCATAACTATATTGCAGGGAACAGTTGAGGGTGGAAGAAGAAGAGGGCACAAGAAGAAAGTATGGATTGATAATATTAAAGACATGACAAGATTAAAATTCTCCACACTTAAAGAAGAAACCGAAAACAGAGAGGCTTGGCGAAATTGTGCTAATGTTTCAAGAGTGACACCCCTACAGCCATGAAGGGTTATGTTTTTGATGATGATAATCCACAGGTACCACAAAACTCTCACTTGACGCAGACATAACTACAGTGAAATATCATTATAACATCTTTGTCTGAACCGACATAATGAATATATAATAACAAATTATATACAGTATAAACAATAAAGAATAAATCTAATAGGAAATTTTTAAGTGTTGTTAAATATGGGGAAATTGTTAGAAAACGTAGTGCTATAGAGGAATTTTATAAGAGGCGACTAATGAGGTTATGGGGTGGAGCTGGCTACCCCATCACATATAGGGTTAGTGAAAAAGCCATTATCGGATGTGTCAAGTCAAAAAACAAAACTAAAGTAAAAAAAAACAAACCTATTTTTGCAAGATTTAAACAATAACACAACGCATGCCATTCTTAGAACTACATTCTGCTAATCTGCATAGTCTGAGGAAGTACGCAGAAGAAGAGTGACATGGTCCACTTTACAGAACTAGAGTTCTACACAAGGCCAAGGTTTCAATAATAACCCAAAGCCCAGTCAAAAAATTGACGAATCGCTTGTTTTCATTCACACGTGCGTGTTCCGAAAGATGAAAGTAATTTTGAGCAGTGAGACCACATTCTTAGACCACTCCAACGACTCCACACATCATCTACGCACTTCACCTGCTTTGAATTTCTGGATTATGCTCACTGATTCACTCAATATGTATGCATGAGGATAGGTTCTTGCGATTCTAGACAGTTTAGGTCTTTCGTTACTAGCAAGCACCTCCGTAGTTAGACTAGTTCTTACAGCGAAGGCCCTACTGGCTCCATTAACTTTTATTCCATGTGATCTGGCGTTAAAAGGTTCATGTACACAGTTGGTGGAGGTAAAAGGTTAATGTACACAGTTGGTGGAGGTAAAAGGTTTACGTACACAGTTGGTGGCGGTAAAAGGTTCATGTACACAGTTGGTGGAGGTAAAGGTTTATGTACACAGTTGGTGGCGGTAAAAGTATTATGTACACAGTTGGTGGAGATAAAAGGTTTATGTACACAGTTGATCGAGGTAAAAAGTTTATTTACACAGTAGGTGGAGGCAAAAGGTTTATGTACATAATTGGTGGCTGTAAAAGGTTTATGTACACACTTGGAGGCTGTAAAAGGTTTATGTAGACACTTGGTGGAGGTAAAAGGTTTATGTACACAGTTGGTGGAGGCAAAAGTTTTATGTACACACTTGGTGACTGTAAAAGGTTTATGTACACAGTTGGTGGAGGCAAAAGGTTTATGTACACAATTGGTGGCTGTAAAAGGTTTATGTACACAGTTGGTGGCTGTTAAAGGTTTATGTACACAATTGGTGACTGTAAAAGGTTTCCGTACACAGTTGATGGAGGTAAAAAGTTTATGTACACAGTTTGTGGAGGTAAAAGGCTCATGTACACAGTTTGTGGAGGTAAAAGGTTCATGTACACAGTTGGTGCAGGTAAAATGTTTATGTACACAGTTGATGGCGGATGGCTGACCCATGTTATTTAATAATAAAATCTGTGACGTCAGCAAGTACTGAGATGAGTGTGTTGACTTCGGTGTCAAAATTCACAGAATTACGCACTTTCTACTTTCTATTGAGTATAATAATGACATTGAGAGCCTCTTGAAATACCATTGGGACAGGTATTCATTCGTCGCCTGATTTAATTTCTGGTGCACAAATCAAACTGACAGTATCTTCGCAGCGTCCCATCCATGATTTGGCTCTCTTAAACCAGCTCCCTTTCCATTCTCAGCAAAGGTAGCACCCATGCTGCTTCGTCAGCCAATAAAATATATCCTTCATGTATATCTTTATCCTGAAAGTTACGTGCTTTTTTTCGTTGGTGTATCTTGGTAATGCGATAAATAATATATTAAGTACTAAGGATAATGGTATATCCTAGCTATCAAAGAACAAAATAAATAAATAGCAGTAAACAAAAGAACAAGGTTATTTTTCTTCCGTAAGGTCCAACTGGGACCTTTTTTTTTAAGAAACACATAAACAGGAAATATCAAATTATAAATTTGATTATTTGTAGATGTCTTTCTTAAAGCAAGACGGATCTGGTAATACGAGAACGGTGTTCTGCTAATGAGAATATGTACTCCTATTTACCCCGTTTCCATTTTCATCGAAAAATCAATTCTAGACAATTACACAACGATATCTATTGGGCTGGATGAACAATATTAACTAAATTGTGTAGATTATCTCTTACAGAATAACACAAAACGCGGACACAGTATACATATCAAATCCGTTCTAGCTCAGTCCTGTAGAAAAACATAACACTTATCCCACTTAAATGAAATATCAGAATGAGAGAAAACGATAGGACAGAATGGCCACTATGTCATAAAATCGTGTCTCCCACCAGAACACAACATTCGATGTAAGTTACCAAATGCTAGGAAAGTTGCGCGCGTAAAAAAACACAACATTTATTCATCATTATGTGACGTACCGATTGTCGTAGGCAATAATATATTAGTCTATCTTTATTAATTAAACTTGTTAGCGCATCTCTGAGAATATTAGAAGAGAAATTTTTTATAGAGTAATAAGTCCTACGTGTAACGTTTATTTTCCTTTGAACATTAGTTGTTCCCCGCACATATATATCATATTAGTTGTTCCCCGTACATATATATCACATTAGTTGTTCCCCGCCCATATATATCACATTAGTTGTTCCCCGCACATATATATCACATTAGTTGTTCCCCGCACATATATATCACATTAGTTGTTCCCCGCACATATATATCACCTTAGTTGTTCCCCGCACATATATATCACATTAGTTGTTCCCCGTACATATATATCAGATTAGTTGTTCCCCGTACATATATATCACATTAGTTGTTCCCCGCACATATATATAACATTAGTTATTCCCCGCACATATATATCACATTAGTTGTTCCCCGCACATATATATCACATTAGTTGTTCCCCGCACATATATATCACATTAGTTGTTCCCCGCACATATATATATCACATTAGTTGTTCCCCGCACATATAAATCACATTAGTTGTTCCCCGCACATATATATCACATTAGTTGTTCCCCGCACATATATATCACATTAGTTGTTCCCCGCACATATATATCACATTAGTTGTTCCCCGCACATATATATCACATTAGTTGTTCGCCGCACATATATATCACATTAGTTGTTCCCCGCACATATATATCACATTAGTTGTTCCCCGCACATATATATCACATTAGTTGTTCCCCGCACATATATATCACATTATTTGTTCCCCTCACATATATATCACATTAGTTTTTCTCCGCACATATATATCACATTAGTTGTTCCCTGCACATATATATCACAGTAGTTGTTCCCCGCACATATATATCACATTATCTGTTCCCCGCACATATATATCACATTAGTTGTTCCCCGCACATATATATCACATTATTTGTTCCCCGCACATATATATCACATTAGTTTTTCTCCGCACATATATATCACATTAGTTGTTCCCTGCACATATATAACACATTAGTTGTTCCCCGCACATATATATCACATTAGTTGTTCCCTGTACATATAGATCGCATGAAAGAACTTCTGCTGTGTACTCGTATCTGTTCAGCTTCAACCTACTTTTTACAAGATGTAGTGAACAATACAAGGAATATAAACACATTAATACTTTCTCCAGCAACAACTGTAATCGGTGATTGCAATTTCTAACAGTACTTAATATAAACACGTTACTACTTTCCCTAGTAACTGTAATCTGTGATTGCAATTTCTAACAGTACTTAATATAAATACTTTAATACTTCCTGCCCTTATTCTGAATGCAATATGTTTAGTTAGTAGCAGTCTTTGTGGTCACAAACAGCATACACACATAGTACCCACATAGTTCAGTGAGCATCGCAAATGTTGCGAAACTAATATAGAAATAAATGAATTTAATTATAATTAGTAGCAGTAAATTAAATCTGGCGTGATCTAACATTTGTTGCAGGTGCTACGTGTTATTAGCGACTTCATAAACATGAACAGTATGCATTATAATTGGAGAGATTTAAAAAAAAAGAGGAAGTGTGGTAACACTGAGAGAAGACGTGCTAAGGCCCAAGCATCACTTAATGATTCGGTTGTTACTAAAAAATAGTCAAAATTTCGCGTGTAATATATACCATAGCCGTCTCCTGAACAGTCATGCGTGATGATCTCACACAGCGTGACTTAACTCGGTTGACATGACTCCTAGAAATATCTGACACTGGTAAATTTACATATACTTCGTGTTGGTAGCCAATGACGGGGTATAAACCCGCATAAAGTCAGATAAGATACAATAAAGTGATGCTGCATCAGATGTATCTATGTATCTATTCGCTAATCCCGTTGTTGCCTTTCAGAGCCATGGGTAGAAGAGTTTTCTGGAGATGGCCCTAGTGTGTGCTGAGTATATTGTGGAGTTTGTCGCCTCTTTTATTTTGATGATCCATCGTTTTCGTGGTCGGCCTCTAAGTCTGCCTTCACTTTATCTATGTAGCATAGCTTGTTGTGGTATACTGTCTGGTGGTAGTCTACTGAGTGTGCAAACCATTTTATCTGCTGTTACTTAATATATTCCAAGATTGGGGTGGTACCCGTTCTTTGTCTAATGTTCTAATTTCTAACTCTGTCTCTTAGCGATATTCCTAGGATTCTGCGCAAGCTTGCCATTTCAGTATGCACAAGTTTGCGTTTACTTTGTGCTGTCATTGTCCATGTTTAGTATGGGTAACACAGCGTTGGTATAATAATTGTTTTGAATAGTGTTATTTTGGTGTTTAAATCTACGTTTTTGTTTCTGAACATTGGTGTCATTTATCCTAGAGCTTGATATGCTTTACTACATCTATTTTGTATTTCTCTGCTGCTCCTGCCATCTGTTGTTATATTACTTCCTAGGTATGTGGGTTCTGCCACGCCTTGCATCAGATCAGCCT
This sequence comes from Meghimatium bilineatum, assembly GCA_034231615.1. Lineage (NCBI taxonomy): Eukaryota > Metazoa > Mollusca > Gastropoda > Stylommatophora > Philomycidae > Meghimatium > Meghimatium bilineatum. Next base: position 123,777,862 of record CM067298.1, on the reverse strand, counting down.
ACACAAATCCGCAAGAAGAACTTGATTACTAGCTATACTAGTGAGATTTGATTTCCTACGGGAAATCCCGAAGGAAATACGACAATATTTGTTGACAACGACCCTTACTATGATATCGCTATTAGTAATCGTTAGCATATCTAGATGGCTATAGCCCAGGGGTCGGCAACCTTTTGCTAACTGTGTGCCAACTTACGGTTTCAAATTATTCAGAGTGCCAACATCACATATTATTTTATACAAGTCGAGACCAATATTCTTATTTTACCATATATTTTATTTTTATATTTTAATTAATTAATATATAGTGATATTAAATAATATGTTAAGTTGTAAACAACATTAAAAGAAATAGAGTTTCTTGAAAGATTAAAAAAAACCTTTTATATCATTAATGGGAGCCTTGCCCTTGCATGGCCAGTTGCTCAATATCGACAACATACTTTGTCACTTTGAGTTTGACGCAATTTTCTGAATGTTCAGGCGTTAGACGACTACGCTGTGGATTTATCACTGCTTTCATATGATTTATAATCAACTTTATACAGGAAACGTGAAGAGTCTGCGTGCCATTTGAAATTGCTTGGCGTGCCAAGTGTGGCACGCGCACCATAGGTTGCCGACCCCTGCTATAATCGAGATCAATCACTTTAGTTTATTTTGCAATCTTTCCGTTGATGCACAATATGTTAGCCTAAGTACTTCTTACATAACAGCAGAAATAATATTCTCACTGACTAATGTCTTTGTTTTTACTGTGTTTCAGTGTTGGTAATATCACCCTTTTTAATTTTGCTTTTAGTTTTTTCTTCTTGACAAAAACTTTCTTATGGCATTTTCACAGAGAACAGAAATCTAGACAGAGATATAGTATCAAGATTACAAATGGAAAATGCAGTGACTTATCAGATGTCAAGACCGCTTAAATATCCGTTAATCAAGATTGAAGTTAAACAGCAAATTATAAAAGTATTTTTTATACAAGCACTCCATTACCAGACTTAGACACTGAGATCATCACACAAGGGGAAGCTAATAACGTGAAATGAAATGATTGAGGAAAGCTGCCAGTGTTGCCAGTTTGGACAGATTACGAAATGGCTCTATCAGAAATAGAATATACATTATATCATGATTTTAATACATTGCAATATAGCAAATATAGGACATGAGAATGGAATATACCCAACCCTCGACAAGCGCACATAATAGAAAACACGATCACGTTACAGAGCCAGATGAAGACTAAGCAAGCAAGAAATGGATTCACGTATCCATAAACCCATAAATCGTCAGAGTCGTTAAAGTTACGTTATTCGATTCGTCTACACACATATTTATGCAGCGTTTACTAGTCTCAGTGACGCGGATGAGTGTGGAAATATCTTGAACTGTCCAGTCATTGATATTTTCTGCTAAAGATTTTCTTTGACCACGTTTTCGCCTTCTAAATTCAGTAACAAATTTAATTTAATAATGACAGGAAATCATGTCAGCATACATGTCCAAACTATAAAAGAACACAACAAACGATATTTGAACCAGGTTCGTTCACATGACACCCACTCGCCTCGCAATTTGAGTCAACACATTTTCAGCCTTTGACTACATCGTATCGCTAAATAAGATGCGAAATAATTTTCAAATTAAAAATTTTTAAAATTCTCAAGCAGTTATGAATATGGACTAATAGAAAGACATAAAAACAACAACAGAATACACACTTCACATGGATGTCATTTCGCGAACCACAAATATTTGACATTAATAAGTACCGGAAGGTCTCAATACTGCAAGGACAAATTATAATTACGTGTAAACATAAATAACACATACACATAGAGAAGGTTGCGTCAGATATGATATGGATAAATGAATAATATAATATAGAACCATAAATGATTTATAATTTAAAGAAAAAAATCATAATACAGCAAACGGGATTTGAACCAGGTCCATTCAGATGGCATGTAATGTCAAAGACATGCAGATTGTCGCATTTTTACTATTGAAAGTAGTGATCCGTGCCGATATCTGATGACGCATCTAGCTTTAGGACAAAACTGAAGCTCATACCTCTATGTTTACAGGCAAGTATGAACCAGTATCATTACCATCCACATGGGACAAGATAATACATTTTCATATGTTTTTACAGTACAAGGTTTACGAATACCTTTCGTGTAGTAGTCGCTGCATTAGATTCTTAGCCATGTGTTTTAGAATTCGATCTTCTGCAGATTAGAAATATTTTGTCAACTACAGACAGATTTCAGGTTAGCTCAAATTCATGAAATAGAACCCGGAATAAATCTGGAAAGTAATTACAACCGGTGCGATACTCGCCACATGACGTCTAACGTGCCACTGGTCACCGACAAATGTGGAGCTATCAATGTACTTCGAATTAGCGTTACCACTCCTGGGGATTGTTGAAATGTTGAGTGGTATATACCGATATATGCTTGTCACTTACCGCAACGTTATAATATGAAAAAGTTTATGTTTTACATAGATGCCACTTTGCATATGAACCGAATCTTGAACTTTTACATGAACTTGACAACACGTTGAATTATAAGTTCTTAATATACTGCCGAAGTAGGATACAGTGGACCATTTGCGCGAATAAAACTGTGAAACAACGTATATTCCGTTTCTGGACTACATCCTGCTGGAGATCTAGTAGCGCCACTGTCCTGCTATAAGAGAGGTCCAGCGGATATTTGAGAACGAACAGTAAAAGAAGTGAAATTGCAACTCGTAGTCTTTAGCATTCTTAACAATTTTCCCCACCTGCCATGGTAGATCTGTCCCTGAGTGTATGTTTACCTGCTAAGATTTAGAGGATTAAGTCAAATAGTATAAGTCAATACTGCACTTTACACGTTAGGACGTTTCAGAGAAATTGCGAGTGTCTTGTGTGATACAGGAAACCGAAGTTTCGAAAGACTATGATAACTGCTACATTCTGTTCAGGATATGCTACATGATAGTGATGAAGATATAAAATAGAAAAAACATACAGATGTCCAGAATCACCGCTTTCAATATCAGAGTCTGCTACTGTGACAATAGACACGGAAGAAATCGACAAAATGTCAAGCATCTGTTACCGTGGTTAGTATTAAGGCGTGGTGACCAGCGGGCAGATACTGGAACCAGTTCTTTTGTACGGATTGCAGACTATACTGTGCATATGGTTACATACACATACAGGCAGACTATACTTTCCATATGGTTACATACAGGCAGACTATACTTTCCATATGGTTACATACAGGCAGACTATACTTTCCATATGGTTACATACAGGCAGACTATACTTTCCATATGGTTACATACAGGCAGACTATACTTTCCATATGGTTACATACAGGCAGACTATACTTTCCATATGATTAGACATATCTACAATTCAGTGGAAGGGATAAAAACACTAAATGTGTTTGTTACCAACACGGAAGTCGGATGTGTCACGCTATTTGCTACATACAAACTGCTGGAAATCTTGTAGGACGATTGTCCTGCTGTGAGATTCTGTGGCAGTTTTAGAAGAAATATAAACAAACAATGATTTCAATAATTAAAAGACGAAGACTTGCATGGTTTGGTAATTTCAACATGATATTTTTCTAGTCAAAAACAAACCTGCAGGGAACAGTCGAACATGGAAGAAGCAGAGGGTGACAATGAACATCATGTTCTATTAGTTATCATTATTTTCTCTAGCGCCCAGTTTGTGTTTTATTAGTTATCATTATCTTCCCAAGCGCCCAGTTCGTGTTCTATTAGTTATCATTATCTTCCCAAGCGCCCAGTTCGTGTTCTATTAGTTATCATTATTTTCTCTAGCGCCCAGTTTGTGTTCTATTAGTTATCATTATCTTCTCAAGCACCCAGTTAGTGTTTTATTAGTCATCATTATCTTCTCTAGCGCCCAGTTCGTGTTCTATTATTTATCATTATTTTCTCTAGCGCCCAGTTTGTGTTCTATTAGTTATCATTATCTTCCCAAGCGCCCAGTTCGTGTTCTATTAGCTATCATTATCTTCCCATTCGCCCAGTTTGTGTTCTATTAGTTATCATTATCTTCTCAAACATCACGTTTGTGTTCTATTAGTTATCATTATCTTCTTTGTATTTTTTCATTTCGGATCTTTCTCCTCCAAACAACACGACCCATAACATCCTGTCCTTACACTACCGATCCATTGCCTGTATCCATATTCTGCGCTCACACATCCTTGTAGCATAAGTTGATCCTGAAAACATTACATCAAGTGTCTCTGTAGCAAGAGGTAGGCAGAGATATAGATTAGAGGGAAACATCATGAGATGGACAATATAGTCTAGTGGAGTGCAGCGCTAACAAGGTAAGAGAAAATATTGGAAGTTGTTGCAGCCGTTCTTCAATGTAGAGACGGCTAATGATTGTGTTATCAATGTCAGACCAACACAAGGACTAAATAACACAAGAGAAAGCTTACTACGTGTGGGATTACATGTCTAAGAAAAGCAGTAAACAGAACAACAAGAGATTATAAGATGAATGAAGAGATTACAACTAATGGTACAAAGTCTGTGGTCAAATTTATAGGAAAAAGCAAGTGACTGAAATAGTTTGGTCATTTAATGAAAATGAACCAACATTAGGCAACAGCAAGAGTGAATAACATGAGAATGGAAGCAACAAGAGGCAGAGGAAGAAAAAAGAAGAATGTGGATTGATGGAATTACCGAGTTCTGAGATGTTGCTATATTACTGCATATCAAGTGACCAAACGGTACGAAGTCCGAAAATCGATCATCATTCAATACTCCGGCGCCTAACAGCAAAATCAGAGAAAAGACAACATATATATTGCTATTCCAAAACCACTGGATAGTGTGCACCGCCCGATACTGAAAAATTCTCTCAAATATACCCCTTTCCCCAACTAGATATTTAAATGTAAATTAGGTTTTATACCACAACTTAAGATGTGTCACAGCAAGCGAGATTAAACCTGAAAGGTTTTACATAGAAACAGGAGTAAAACAAGGCTGCATTACATCGCTAATATGTGGAAACCTGATTCTATAGAGTGAGTTATGAAAAAAAACTACACCCAAAATAAACAATTTGTGATATACAATAGACAGATATGATATAGAGACTTTTGTAGACGATTTGACGTTACTAAATCAAATCCCGAGAAAAAACAATACATTTTGAATCGACTTTGTTATCTCTCAGAACAAATTGGCCTTCAAGTTAACACTTACAAGACTAAGGTCATGAATTCTACCAACTCAAATGTTAACATACAATAATTCTCAACGTTGAAACAATTCATAAAGTTGATAATATTTTAAACTTGGGCAGCAAAATGACGCAAAATGTATCCTTGTCGAGCCTTATAACTAGAATTGTGATATGATTTTTGTGACATAAAGTGCATTCAGTCATATTTTTGTGATATATAATGCATTCAGTCATATTTGTGTGACATAGTGCATTCAGTTATATAACAAACACCTGTAAATAAAAAAACTCTCAAAAACAATAAGTAAATATACAAAAAATACGACTGCTAAACTCCAATGTAATTTCCATAATTATCATATGGCGTGAAAGTTGGAAAGTAACACAGGTATATATATATATATATATATATATATATATATAACGGTATTCTATTATAGATTTAATTTTTTTATTATTACATATTACAATGTATTTGTTACATTTATTTATTTCGCGATCTGTTGTATTATCGAACATATTGGAAAGAAATATAAAAGCGACATTATGTCCAATATACTACCTACCACCTTCTTAAGACTTCATCTATTTATAATAATAGTCATTTCAAGATTACAAATACCCTATTGTACTTATGGCACATTACAAAATGTGCATGCATAAGTCTAGTTTATGTACTAAATACTATAGCATAGATAACAACGTTCTTACAAACTGTACATCTAAATGTCTAGTTGATGTAATAATAACATTACAGGGATTACAAGGTATTTACAGTATCGATAAATGATCGTTAAATATATTATTAGTCAAAATCACGTGTCACAAGGTGCTCAAAGAATTATATAAGATTATGAAACAAACAACACAAACAAGCTTCATTCTCACGATTAATAATTAACGCAATACATTATTCATTATCAGGACTAAGACCAAAACTCATATGTCACATCACGGTCACTTCTAGGACAATGCCCAGACTATTATGTCAGACTATAATTCCTGATATAGCAAGGATGATCACCATCTAATTTTGAAAGGGTCCTATCTCGACCAAGTGATGATTTATCCTGGAATTAACAAACACATTTAACGCACAAATATTAATACGTTAGTTCAGTTTTTGTCCTACTAAGCACATCTTGTTATCACATTATTTGTACTTTTACTCTATTCTCTCTCTCCTACTTAGATTTGCTTTAACTATTTTCTGTTTTTATACGAATCAACCACGCTCAAAATTGTTCCTCTTCCGCTTAGAAATATTGAATATAGTTAATGGTCTTCCGCGATCCAGTGGCACTTGGGTTTTTGTCCTTTGGCTCATAATCAATGATCAGTTTTGTACATGAATTTGTATTTGTATTCAGTCAATTTGACGAACATTCTCGACCACTTTTAGATTTTATGAATACATGGATTAAAAGTACTTAACCAAGTGAGGCTGGTTGTGAAATGACAAGACGTCATGAAACTAGCCGAGAACAAACAATGAGAACATTGAATAATCGATCTGAGCTGTTGATAAGAATTAACTGTTAAAAAAGTTGTTCGGGGATAACGGTATAGGATACGAGGTCAGGGGATATATTCCTGCTAGAAATTAACAATAAGTTAAGTTTACCAGAAACAGAGGTGTAGCTCTTTGCAATGACGCTAGTAGAAAATTAGAAAAATACGCGGTTGTTCCATGACAAATATCGTTTACAGATGTAGAAAAACACGACGTCGAAACATGACTAATATCGTTTACAGTGGTAGAAAAATACGACGTCGTTCCATGACTAATATCGTTTACAGTTGTAGAAAGGTTCTCATGTTGATGATCAGGTGACCGTTGACGATATTAGACATGTGAGATAAATTTGCAATCATCATTACAGCGTGTTGCATTTAACTTTTCTCATGATTTTCATTTTTGCTATCGCTACAAAGTATATACAAATTGACCAATGAAAATAGCGGTAAAATTCATTTGCGTTGTATTTGAAAGAAAAAATCCTGATGAGCTACCTGGACTGCATAATTGACAAATGACGCTACTCATTCACAGAGAACTGTAAAGAAGTATCTATCGTAAAATAAACGTAAACATCCGCTCATCGATTGTTTTTTGACCTATTTTAGACCTATAAAAAAACAAAAAAAACACGCAACAACGCTGCCCTATGTTGTGCGACAACACGAAAGGCTAATCATGTGTCGCCAATCAATAAAACAAACGAGTTAGCCTCTCATAGTGACGTCGAAATCAGACCAAGTCATTTTTAACTTACACGACACCATATAATAATTATAAACATCACTACATGATACCACAGAAACATTACAAAACACCATGACATTACACCATATAAAGATTACAAAACATCATGACATGGCATCAAGAAACATTACAAAATACCATTATATGACACCACATAAACATTGCAAAACATCACCACATGACACCACATAAACATTACACAACACCATGCCAAAACACAACAGAAACATTACAAAACACCATGCCAAGACACCACAGTAATATTACAAAACACCATGCCACGACACCACAGAAACATTACACAACACCATGCCACGACACCACATGAACAATACAAAGCACAAAGCACAATGACAAGACACCACAAATACATTGTAATACATCATGATACGACACCACAAAAACATTAAAAACACAATGAGAAGACACCACAGAAACATTAAAAACACAATGAGAAGACACCACAGAAACATTAAAAAGCAGAATGACAAGACACCACATAACGTTACAAAACACAACGCCATGACACCACATAAACACTGACACTACACCAGATAAACATTATACAACGCAATGCCACCAAACCGCACATACATTATAATACATAATGCCACCACATCACGCACACATTATAATACATAATGACACCACATCACGCACACATTATAAAACATAACGCCACCACACAACACAAACATTACAAAACATCATGCCACCATATCACATAAAAATACATCATGTCACCACACCAGTCACCACACCAAGTAAAAATAAACCATCATTCCCACACCACTGCATATACATAAACATCATGTCAATACACCTCATATACATTCAAATAGGTTCAAAAGTAGTAGAGGATTGAGACCGAGAGTACCTCTCATAGCCCGTAACTCCGTAGCTTCAAGCGACAATCGACTGGGATCTCCGAAAAAAAAACACCAATATTGTAAACAAGACGACACGAGATAGATTCGAACCAATGGCCTCCCATTCTATAAAAAAACACTACCTAATACATTTACATTTAAAAATAGTTTTGTGAACATAGAGAACGAAATGTAACGTGTTCGCAGATTTATCATTGTAGACAGAATTCACATACCTAGGAAACAATATAACAGACGGCAGGAGCAGCATAGAAATACACAATAGATGTAGTAAAGCATACCAAGCACTAGGACAAATGACAACAAACTTCAGGAAAAAAATGTAAACACCAAAATAACACTATTCAAAATAATTATTATACCAACGCTGTGTTACCAAAGCCTAACATGGACATCGACAGCACAAGATAAATGTAAACTTATGACAGCTGAAATGGCATGCTTGCACAGAATTATAGGAATTTCGCTAAGAGACAGAGTGAGAAATGAGACATTAGACAAAGAACCGGTGCCACCCCAATCTTGGAATATATTAAGATCCACAAGATAGAATCGTTTGCACACATCAGCAGACTACCATCAGACGGCATACCACAGCAGTCTATGCTATACAGATACAGTGAAGGCAGACCTAGAGGCCGACCACGAAAACGATGGACCACCGAAATAAGAGAAGTGACAAACTTCACAATAAACTTAGCACACAAGATGTCCATAAAACTCTTCTACCCCTGACGCTGAAAGGCAACAAAGGGTTTAGCGACTAGATAGATCTCCACCTGAACATTGTTTTGTTAGCGTGTTTTGTTAGCGTGTTTTGTTAGCATATTTTGTTAACGTCTTTTATCATTGATGTTTAGTTAAATAGGCGTACAAAAGTAGTATAAATGTTTGCGCATGCGTTTGCGTCTGTGGGTCTCATCAATGGCTCACTAGACAAATCAACCATGCAACAGAAAAACCTTAGTAGATGACATGCCTTTATATTGAGGTTCTCATAGAAGCTTCATGGCACGTCATCTATACAATCCCGTAGTGGTAACCTTCGATAACAGTTACCATGTTGTTCTGACAGGCCGACGTTGTGCTTGGACTAGTTATGGGCACGGCATGGGTGGGCGGAACAACAAAAAAAAACCGGTCGCAGGTGCCAGAGTTGTGCCCTGATGTAGACGTCTGTTTCGGCAGAATTAGACTCGAAGCACCATTGAGTCGAATGGCTGCTGGAACAGAGGGCAGAGCCCTTATGGGAATGCCCCACGTGCTGGGAGGCCAGTTTCTAATCAAGAAGCAGGAATGTGTTATACTGCTTTAAGAAAATATATCAGCAAGGTTATGTCGTAAAACAATTTGATGCCAGGGCTAAATGAGTTAGTGAGCACGTATTGTAACACTTATACGAGGGGGAGTCAATAAGTAAGTCACAAATGGCTCTTTAGAAAAAAACTGAAGACGATAAAAACCTGAAAACTGTTTATTTTTACACATACATTATCCCTTTACTTCTCAACATAATTTCCACCAACATTGATGCATTTATCCCATCGTTTTATGAGTCCTCCCAAACCTGCTGCGTAGAACTGCGTGCTCTGCTTTTTAAGCCACATTTTCACTTCACATTCAACTTCTGCGTCAGTCGCGAAATGCTTCCCGCCAAGGTGGGTTTTTAGTGGACCAAAAATGTGAAAATCACTAGGGGCTAAATCGGGGCTGTAAGGAGGATGTTCCAGAATTTTCCAACCAAGATTTTTTATTTTCTCCTGAGTTAATCGAGCCGTATGTGGTCTAGCATTGTCATGAAGGAGTAGCACTCCTCTAGTCAGTAGCCCTGGACGTTTTCTTCCTATTGCATCCCGAAGCACTGATAGAACTTCACAGTATGATTCAGAATTCACATTGTCACCTTTCTTTTTGAAATTGGTTAAAAGCACTCCTTGACAATCCCAGAACACTGTCAGCATAACCTTCCCTGCTGATGGTGTAACCTTGAATTTTTGGACACAAGGCGAAGAAGGATGTTTCCATTGCATTGAAGCACGCTTTGATTCAGGCTGGTAGTGATGCACCCATGATTCGTCCCCAGTAATAATCCTGTTCATCATGTCTTCTCCTTCATTTGCGTATTGACAGAGATGCTCCAATGACAAGCCTAATCGGTTCATTTTGTGTTCGTCCGTCAATTGTCTGGGCACCCACCTTGAACACACTTTCTTAAATTTCAATCGGTCATGCATGATGCTGTATGCTGAACCATGTGAGCACCCTATTGCAGCTGCTACAGCGTCTATCGTTACTCGTCTGTCACCTCGAATCATCTCCTCAACCCGCTGCACAGATGCGTCTGTTGCAATTTCAACAGCATGACCAGATCGGATTTCGTCAACAATTTTAGAGCGTCCTTGAGAAAATTTTTTTACCCAGCTGTGCACCGCTTTACGGGACAAACAATTGTCAGCATAAACAGGAAGCATTTCTTTATGAATGTCTTTTGCAGGCAGTCCTTTTGCCCATAAAAAACGCACAACAGCACGTTGTTCATTGATTGTACACTCTGTAAGTACAGTAGCCATTTTGTTTTTTGTGCTGCGCATGCGCAAGGTACAGCTAGCGCCATCTAGCGAACATAAACATAAAGTTCTATGATGATATCAACTATAAACAGCTTTAGAAACCACCTACTGCATTTTCCTGCCATCCAACATCAATTTGTGACTTACTTATTGACTCCCCCTCGTACATCACAACAACTAATGAAAAACAAGGAAAAGAATATGAAAGTGGAAGAAAACTTATTTACAATTTTCATAGATTTCCCACAGCTAGTATTGTCAGACTAACTTTCCTAAGCCACTTTCAGACATGCAATTGTCTGCATTCATTTCCTGTCCACCTTCCATAATCTCTTGATATAAGGTTTAATCATGTAGTACTCTTTACGTCAGCTAAAATCTGTGAATGTAACGGATGGATAAAAATTTAGCCTTCGACATAAGGCTTTCCGGAACAATCTCAAAAACAAAAATATAAATATATAAAATTAAAATAAAAACTCGATGGAACTTTCAGGATAAAGTGAAGGGTGAATGTTTGTAAAATGTGGATGAAATAGGTCGATACCTCACGTCTGCTTGTTTTGATCAGTACAGTAGTCATGTGTGTACTCTTGCTCCAAGAGAATCACTGTGTATGAATGTTACACTATACGCTCCAAGAGAAGCATGGTGTATGAATGTTACACTATACGCTCTAAGAGAAGCACTGTGTATGAATGTTACACTATACGCTCCAAGAGAAGCACTGTGTATGAATGTTACACTATACGCTCCAAGAGAAGCACTGTGTATGAATGTTACACTATACGCCCCAAGAGAAGCATGGTGTATGAATGTTACACTATACGCTCCAAGAGAAGCACTGTGTATGAATGTTACACTATACGCTCCAAGAGAAGCACTGTGTATGAATGTTACACTATACGCTCCAAGAGAAGCACTGTGTATGAATGTTATACTATGCGCTCCAAGAGAAGCACTGTGTATGAATGTTACACTATACGCTCCAAGAGAAGCACTGTGTATGAATGTTACACTATACGCTCCAAGAGAAGCACTGTGTATGAATGTTACACTATACACTCCAAGAGAAGCACTGTGTATGAATGTTACACTATACGCTCCAAGAGAAGCACTGTGTATGAATGTTATACTATGCGCTCCAAGAGAAGCACTGTGTATGAATGTTACACTATACGCTCCAAGAGAAGCACTGTGTATGAATGTTACACTATACGCTCCAAGAGAAGCACTGTGTATGAATGTTACACTATACGCTCCAAGAGAAGCACTGTGTATGAATGTTACACTATACGCTCCAAGAGAAGCACTGTGTATGAATGTTATACTATGCGCTCCAAGAGAATCACTGTGTATGAATGTTACACTATACGCCCCAAGAGAAGCACTGTGTATGAATGTTACACTATACGATCCAAGAGAAGCACTGTGTATGAATGTTATACTATGCGCTCCAAGAGAAGCACTGTGTATGAATGTTATACTATGAGCTCCAAGAGAAGCACTGTGTATGAATGTTACACTATACGCTCCAAGAGAAGCACTGTGTATGAATGTTACACTATACGCTCCAAGAGAAGCACTGTGTATGAATGTTATACTATGCGCTCCAAGAGAAGCATGGTGTATGAATGTTACACTATACGCTCCAAGAGAAGCATGGTGTATGAATGTTACACTATACGCTCCAAGAGAAGCATGGTGTATGAATGTTACACTATACGCTCCAAGAGAATCACTGTGTATGAATGTTACACTATACGATCCAAGAGAAGCACTGTGTATGAATGTTACACTATACGCTCCAAGAGAATCACTGTGTATGAATGTTACACTATACGCTCCAAGAGAAGCACTGTGTATGAATGTTACACTATACGCTCTAAGAGAAGCACTGTGTATGAATGTTACACTATACGATCCAAGAGAATCACTGTGTATGAATGTTACACTATACGCTCCTAGAGAATCACTGTGTATGAATGTTACACTATACGCTCCAAGAGAAGCATTGTGTATGAATGTTACACTATATGCTCAAAGAGAGGCACTGTGTATGAATGTTACACTATACGCTCCAAGAGAAGCATTGTGTATGAATGTTACACTATATGCTCAAAGAGAGGCACTGTGTATGAATGTTACACTATACGCTCCAAGAGAATCACTGTGTATGAATGTTACACTATACGCTCCAAGAGAAGCACTGTGTATGAATGTTACACTATACGTTCCAAGAGAAGCACTTTTATGAATGTTACACTATACGCTCCAAGAGAAGCTTGATTCGTGATTAGAAAACTGGCCTCACAGTACGTGGGCATTTCCATAAGTGCTCAGTCCTCTGTTCCAGCAGCCATCAGACTCGATGGTGTTCCGAGTCCAATGCCGCCGAAACAGACGTCGACACCAGGGCACAACTCTGGCCCTTGCGAAAGGTTTCTTTGTTGTTCTGCCCACCCACGCCGTGCCCGTAACTAGTTCAAGCACAACGTCGGCCTGTCAGAACAACATCTTAAATGTTATCGAAGGTTACGACTACGGAAGAGAAGCATTGTGTATGAATGAATGTTACTCTCTATTGCAATCTTGTTTTCGTAGATCGATATTTGGTGAGACTGCAGTAAAACTCTTTACCATAAGTATGAAAAATACAAATACCCTTTACCGTTCACAGACTAACTGACTCGGAAAAATAGTAAACATTGTACAAAACAGAATAAATTGACGTTTCAGCTTTAAAGACCTTCTTACGGTCTTTAAGAAGAAAAAAATACATGGCAAATGAAGAACAAACAAAATTAATATTGTTAAGGCACTCGATTGCAGACATTTAATAACGAAATTATATGTCTTCTATGTTATTGTGCCACTCCAATTTTTAGTACACTTTTTATTTCGTTGTCTTCCCTCATGTTTTTATTACTTAAGATATGTGTCGCAAGTCACTGTACTATTGCCATTTTTTTCTTTATGTTTTTAAATTTCCACAGCATAATCTATTTTAAATGTTGCTTGTTTCCTTTATTCTGTTATTGTCTGTATTTTTTTTATAAAGCCCTTATAGTTGCAACGTTGACTTAGTCTATTTTGTGTACTATTAACTGTATCTTTTCTTGACAGTCTGTTTGTGAACAATAAAATGTATCACTTTATGATAAAAATATACCAACATATCATAGCAAACCTACACATAGGACACATGATAGTTACATATATATTATGATAATCACCTGGTACGATATGATATGTTAGGTCCCGTTGGTTCTGTACTTATTTAGCAATATGTGTTCATGTGATCAAGACACATGCACATACATACAGTTTTATTCATGAACAAGCACAAATTCATTCATCACAGGCACTCAACAAACATAGTTTCTCATTTATTATATTCTACGAACACCGTATTACTATACACATTCTACAGAGATTTATTAATTGAAACACATTCACTAAATACGTTCAGAGAATACACATTAAATACATTCACAAAACACACATTCACTAAATACATTCACAAAACACACATTCACAAAACACACATTCACAAAACACACATTCACAAAACACACATTCACAAAACACACATTCACAAAACACACATTCACAAAACATACATTCACTAAATACATTCACAAAACACACATTCACTAAATACATTCACAAAACACACATTCACAGAACACACATTCACAAAACACACATTCACTAAATACATTCACAAAACACACATTCACTAAATACATTCACAAAACACACATTCACTAAATACATTCACAAAACACACATTCACTAAATACATTCACAAAATACACATTCACAAAACACACATTCACAAAACACACATTCACAAAACACACATTCACAAAACACACATTCACAAAATACACATTCACTAAATACATTCACAAAACACACATTCACAAAACACATTCACAAAACACACATTCACTAAATACATTCACAAAACACACATTCACTAAATACATTCACAAAACACACATTCACTAAATACATTCACAAAACACACATTCACAAAACACACATTCACAAAACACACATTCACAAAACACACATTCACAAAACACACATTCACAAAACACACATTCACAAAACACACATTCAGTAAATACATTCACAAAACACACATTCACTAAATACATTCACAAAACAAAATTTCATCAAACACATGACAAAACACATTTACAAAAACACATTCACAAAACACACTTACAAAACACAGGTTTACTAGACACATTCACAAAACACACTTAAAAAACACACGTTTACTAGACACATTCACAAAACACACTTAAAAAACACACGTTTACTAGACACATTCACAAAACACACTTACAAAACACACGTTTACTAGACACATTCACAAAACACACTAACCGAACACATTCACAAAACATTCACTAAATACTCTTACAAAACACATTCACAAACATATATTCACGAAAGACATGTTCACTAAATATACCTATATTTATGAAACATCTTCACAATTATCAACACACCCCAGCACTCATATAGAATATTCACATCCTCATACACTAAACGTATTCACTAAACACATTTACTATTCACATCATCCACACTATGCCACTGTATACAATAAGCCACTAAATTTCCACCCAACAGTTGTCATTTCCAGAAAAATCTTTATGACCCTCAGGACAAAAATAAATTATATTACACCAGGGATCCCGACATCACTCTTCAAATACTGTAGCCAGATTTAGCGCACTGTTAAAATAAACAGAGAATTCCCATATTTATCTTTTCGATTTCTTCAAATCCCAATATCTTTACAAGTTTGGCAGCTAGATGTTTCCAGATTTCCTGTGACAATACACACAAGCAGCTAGACTTTCCTATCACAAATAAACAGACAGTCTTTTCAAACTAGCCTGACATATTGAAACGTCTCTTTAGGCAGTCACAGTTACTGCTTACAGGCACAAGTGATTCAGTTCTGGGAGTTGCCATTGTTGTTTGATATTTAGTTGGTGAAAGAGAAAGTTGTGGGCTAAAGTCTGACGTATACAGATTGTATCAGTGCTGATACTCGTCTATTTATTTGTAGATGTTTCAGCGCTCTTTCTCTCTGTCGCCTCTCTCCCCCCTCTCTCTCTTCTGTGCCACCATGACTGAACTAAACGATATATATATATATATATATATATATATATATATATATATATATATATATATATATATATATATATATATATATATATGTATAGGGGTATGTTTCATGGCGGTAACCTGCCGTCGGGAATGAAGATAACTCTTCATTTACTAAGCCGTAGCAACTATTAGGTGGGGTGGCCGGTACCCTTCTTTGCATATATAGTGCTTATATATATGTACAAAGTTAAGTGTGTATACAAAAATGTAAGGCCCAAAATTTGGAAATAAGATAAAAATTAAAAAAAATATATTCCACATTCAGTGAATCTGAAAGTGATCTCGAACAACAAACATTCAACACATGCTGCCGCCAGAATGTGTGCTTAGTGTTAAATTCAGCAGGCGAGCTGAAAAAATGCTGCTGGGACTTCAAAGTTTTGGTGTTTTTAATGATGCATAAACATAAAGAAAACGTGTTAATTAACGTAAAACGAATGTGGGATTTGGAAGACTATAGTGTTAATCTTGAGCTGCACTCCAAAAATAAGCAGCACAACTACTACGACATACCACTCTACAGCAGGGTGCATCAACGACGATGTGGAGAAAGGAAAAGCCGTTGGGTGGTTGTAGGAAGGTGTTAATGTCCGAAATGTGGCTCACAGGCTTGCAGTGTCTTATTCTGTTGTCAGAATATAGAAGCTCTTTGCCCATGACTCGGATTATAGAGGGACGGCAACGTACAGATCATCCTAGAATCCTACACTACGAGAAGATCGCTGAATTCAGAGGCAAGAGATGAAACGGAGATTTTGCAAGTGCACATGTTATCGGACAGTTCATCAGGGAACTTCTGTAGACTGCAACAGCGTAGTCAGTAATCAAGTTATTCATAATCGTCCTCACTATGCCCCTCGTCCTGCTTATGATCCAGCAATTCGACCACACCTGACTACTGCCCACAGCTCGTTTAGTATGGTGTAATGCAGCACGTGCATTTGACGATGTGCACAGTGAGCTAATATATGAGTCACGCATCTGTTCACGGATCAATGTTGATGTGTCTTCGACCCTACAGATGGACGAATCGGAACATGTGGAGGCGCCGTCTTGAACGTTTTAGTGATGGTGCAGTCCTGAATGTACCGATATGGTGGGAATTAATGATGAAACGGGGATGCATTAGTTAACATCACAGAACACCCCTCTCGATATAATGTGATTGGAATCTGAATGGGGAATTCTACTTTGACGAGATTCTACTGCCTCCTGTCATCCGGTCCCAGCACTGCAAGTTATTGGGCGCAAAGCAATCTTTCCAGATGATAATGCAAAACCACACTGTTCTCGTGCAGTAAATGAGTTCCTTCAACAAACTGGTGTCTATAGAATGGATTGACCTGCAAATAGTCCTGGTGTGAATCATATAGATCAACTTTGGGACGAGTTCTGGTGACGAGTTAAGAGTAAATTAGCCATCTCCTACAACTCTGCATGAATTGCTTCTGGTAGTTTATCATCATTGGCCAGCAGTCTCCACATTCACCTATAAGCTCGTTTCAGTGCGACAGTAGTACCATGAATGTATCGCAAATAAATGAGGACACAAGAGGTACTTACACTGTTAAATTTTGTCATTATTTCTCTTAATTGTGAAATTGATGGTTGCTATGATGACATTTTTCACACGTTAATGTCAAGAACTATAGTGTTGATTGTATCTGATAAGCTAGTCATAAATATTTTGAAAATTTGTTCTTTTTTTCCATTATCTGATAAGCTAGTCATAAATATTTTGAAAATTTGTTTTTTTTCCATTTTAATTTGTATTAGGTTCCTTCCGAAAACGACCGTTACGAGTATGTGACAGTATGTGACAGTATGTGACAGTATGTGACAGTATGTGACAGTATGTGACAGTATGTGACAGTATGTGACAGAGCTGGCAAAATTAAACGATGATTGTCTACCACCACGCGACACCTTTTTCTTAAAAACAAAAAAAAAACACCAACATATCCAAGGATGACTATGTTCTCTGTCATAAAATCTTGCAAAATAATCATATGAAAAACCTGCGAGATTTTCTCATTTGGTAGAAAAACAAAGATGTCAGCCATATGTTAAAAACTCTCGAACGACAGGTAGCTTTCTACAAAGTGCTAGATGTAGACATGTTCAAGGTTGCCATGTCAATGCTGGTATCACGATGTCGTACCTTTTTAAGACCAAAGATGTTTTACAAGAAAGTACAAAACATGAGAAGTAAAAAATACATCTATGAACCAACCAAAATAATCAACGATTGACAGGGCGACATACTAAATAGGCCACATGAAATAATGGAAAGATGGAAAAATTACTTCAAGCAATTGTTAAACTTAAAGGAAGGAGAAGAGATCACAACAATAAATACAATAGAAGAAGACCACGAACCATACATCCTTTTTTTTTCTTCTTTCGTTCACTTGAAACATGTCTATATCTGTAATTCTGTCTCCTTAATAAAACTCACTGTCTTTTGTAGTTCATACAGTGTCCCATAGAGTTTTGATTCCAGTGTTGTTTCCTCTGGCCAATATTTCTGCCTCAGCGCTTCATGCTCAAAAGACTCTTGAAGTATATGTTTGGCACTCTGTGCTGCCTGTCCACATGGCTGTGTTGCCAATCTTGAACTTTGTATACATGTGACTGCGGAGTCTGTTGTGTCCTGTTCTGAGACGTAGAATTATAACTTGTTCTGGTCTGTTCATAATATGATAGTCATCTTGTGTTGGTGTTTGTGGCTTTCTTATTGACTTTATCATCTGTTTTTTCTGATGGTAGGTGATTGGTATATCTGGTTGGTCTTCGGCAGCACCTTCCTTAGCCAGTTGGTCTGCTTTTTCATTTCCTGGTATTCCACAGTGAGAGGGTATCCACTGCATGGTTACCCTATACTGGTAAGACAATTCGCTAAGTAGTTTTTTCAAGTCTGTTAGTTTTTCAGACTGGAGAGATTGAAGCACTGACCTTGCATCTGTCAGGCATACCACAGGCTGTAGGTCAGAGTTGGAGTTCAGCAGTTTTTTAGCTGCCACACTAATTGCCTGGATTTCTGCATCATAATTATTGCAGAATTTTCCTGTCGGTGTTCTGATTGTATCTCTAGGCTTGTGTGGATATTCTATATATACACCTGCACCTCCAACCATACATCCTGAAATCCGAAATTGAAGACGCATTTAAACATGCACCAAACAGCAAAGTACCAGGAATAAACAGCATGTCTATAGAACTAAAAACTTGCTAACAGTGACAGGTATAAAGTGGTTGCAGGGATTGTTCAATGTAATATGGAAGACACAAAAGACACCGCAAGAGTGGAATACAGCGGTGATTGTTCCCATCTGCATGAAAAAAAGGCAGCAACTTTAGGGACTGCACTAAGTACAGAGGCATATCACTCTTAAGCCACATAGGAAAAATCTTTAGCAATATACTAGAGAAGAGGACGAGCACATATATAGAACCACAGCTCAACAACAAGCAAATTGACTTTCAGAAAAATAAGAGCTGTACAGATGCAATCTTCGCTCTCAAACAACTTGCAGAAAGAGCGACGGAACATAACCACGATTTATATTTGACTTTCGTTGACTAAGAGAAAGCTTTTGACAGAGTGGATAGAGCACAACTATGGATAACATTACAGACGTATGGAGTTCTTCAACATCTGATAAGCCTATGTCAGAGCATATACGACAATAGTCAATGCGCAGTAAGAACGATCGCAGGCACATCCGGTTATTTTCAAATCCATTCGGGAGTGAGGCAAAGATGTGTACTATCCCTTCTAATGTTTATAACATACATAGATCACATCTGCAAAGTAGCAAAGACAACGGAAAAAAACCAATCTGAAAGATAACTTAAACGAATTGCTATTAGCACACGACCAATCACAGTAGCATCATCAGAAGAGCAACTACAAAGACACATAGACAGGTTACATCAAACATGACAAACCTTTAACATGAAGATAAACATAGAAAAGACCTAAGGAATGAAGATAAGAAGAACATAAAGAAACAAAAAATATATATATATTGGAAACAACAGACTTAAACAAATGACATAATTCACATATCTAGAAAGTAATATAACAGACGGCAAGAGCAGTAAAGAAATATACAATAGATGTAATAAAGCATACAAAGCCATAGGACAAATGACACAATCTTCAAAAACAAAAATGTAGATTTAAACACCAAAATAACACTATTCAAAGCTACGACCAAACCAAACATGGACAAGACAGCACAAGAAAAACGTAAACTAGTGACAGCTGAAATGGCATGCTTGCGCAGAATCCTAGGAATATCGCTAAGAGACAGATTGAGGAATGAGGACATTAGACAAATAATATTAGGCAGAGTATATTAAGAGCCAACAGATAAAATGGTTTGCACACATTAGCAGACTACCACCAGACAGCATATCACAACAAGCTATGCTACACAGACACAGACCTAAAGACCGACCTCGAAAACGATGGACCACCGAAATAAAAAAGGCGACAAATTCTACAATATATTCAGCACACACGTTTGAAAGGCAATAAAGGGTTTAGCGAATAGATAGATGTTCATATCTTCAAGTTAATGACACCTGTTCATATCGTCAAGTGAATCGCATCTGTTCATATCTTCAGTTAATCGCACCTGTTGTGTAAGTACACCACATTAATTACAATTTTAATCTCCTCAAATTAATAACATTTATTCATATCTTTAAATTAATTACATCTGTAGATATATCGAAAAAAATGAAATTTGTATTGTTTGATTGTAAAATGGAGGATTCAAGGTTTGTCTTCAAGGCATAATTTTTTTAACCTAAGACCGATATGTATGTTAGTTATATCGAGCCGTTAACCACTCCCCATATATATATATATATATATATATATATATATATATATATATCTGTATATATCTCCAATGGATATAACAATAGATAACACCAATGTGAAACAGGCCAAAGAATTTAATTGTCTAGGCAGCATTTATTCCGAAAATGGAAGACTAGACAGAGAAATAGAAACAACGTGCCAGAAAAAAAACACAGTGACCTACCAACTTTCACCATTACTTCTTCACCCAAAGATTACGATGGAAATAACAGAAACAGATAATATCTACAATTTTTATACCAACACCCTGCTACCAATTTCAAACATGGTCTTTAACAGTCTCGCAGCAGAGGAAAATCGTTACTTGTGAAATAACGTGTCTGAGAAAAGCTGCAATGGTTACTAAATTAGATAAAATAAGAAATTAAGAAATTAGAAAAAGAGTTGGTATAATATCATGTATTGAAAATATTGAAAGACAGCAAGCAAAATGGTTCGGTCACCTTATGAGAATGAAGCCAAACCAAATACCAATAAGAGCATATAACACAAGAGTATCTGGGCGTAAAACCAAATGTAGACCAAGAAAACGGTGGATAGAAAATAACAAGATAGCCTTAAATAAACATGGACTAAATCAACCTGGCGAAACATCTGGCCTTAGAACGACAGCTTAAGCTCTCACCCATACACATAACGGCAATTGTGAATACAATCAACCATCATTCACACGGGGACAGACAATAGTAGACATCTTCAAATTAATTGCATCGTTTATCTCCTAATTAATTACATCTAATGATATCTTCAAATTAATTGCATCGTTTATCTCCTAATTAATTACATCTAATGATATCTTCAAATTAATTGCATCGTTTATCTCCTAATTAATTACATCTAATGATATCTTCAAATTAATTGCATCGTTTATCTCCTAATTAATTACATCTAATGATATCTTCAAATTAATCATATATGTTATCTCCAGGTTAATCGTAGTTATTTATTGTCTTTAACGTAATCACGAAGTATTGTGGCCTGCGTCCTCCTCGACTCATATCATTCAGATTTCGGGATTGCGTTATTTCTATTTGCTCAATCTCTAATTATAGCTATTATCTCCCCTTTCCAATCTGTCATTGTCTCAATTGCTTGTCTGATTTGTGTGCCCCGGGTTGGCTGAAAATAAAATCTTGGCCTGCAAATGTTGTCTCAAACAAAAATGCATGAGACGGACCTCTGGAGTGTTAGTTCATTTAGCGCACTGGCACAAAATAATGAGGGAATAGTTTGTCTTGGTGGATCATGACCATGCATGAGGGTATCTCAAGGGTGGGGTTATTGTACATAGGAGTTGAGTAATGTGTACATTTATGTGGGTGTAGATCTTGAATGAGTAAATATGTAAACAGAAACTAACCAAATTATTCGACGAAAGTGATAACTTAATTAGCTGTGGGGCCCGACGAACAGTACGAGACCAAAACAATCTAAATATACAAGATGATAAAAGTAATGATTAACTTTATGAAATTAAAACCCAGACATATTGACTGCATCCTCTAACACATGACTACATAATCTAGCACTTGACTGCAACCTCTAACACTTGACTGCAACCTCTAACACTTGACTACATAATCTAACACTTTACTGCAACCTCTAACAATTGACTGCAACCTCTAACACATGACTACATAATCTAACACTTGACTGCATAATCTAACACTTGACTGCAACCTCTAACACATGACTACATAATCTAACACTTGACTGCAACCTCTAACACATGACTACATAATCTAACACTTGACTGCAACCTCTAACACATGACTACATAATCTAACACTTGACTGCAACCTCTAACACATGACTACATAATCTAACACTTGACTGCAACCTCTAACACTTGACTACATAATCTAACACTTGATTGCAATCTCTAACACTTTACTACATAATCTAACACTTGACTGCAACCTCTAACACTTGACTACATAATCTAACACTTGACTGCAACATCTAACACTTGACTACATAATCTACCACTTGACTGCAACCTCTAACACTTTACTACATAATCTGACACTTGACTACATAATCTAACACTTGACTGCAACCTCTAACACTTGACTACATAATCTAACACTTGACTGCAACATCTAACACTTGACTACATAATCTAACACTTGACTACATAATCTAACACTTGACTGCAACCTCTAACACTTGACTGCAACCTCTAACACTTGACTGCAACCTCTAACACTATACTGCAACCACTAACACTTGACTACATAATCTAACACTTGAATACATAATCTAACATTTGACTACATAATCTAACACTTGACTACATAATCTAACACTTGAATACATAATCTAACACTTGACTACATAATCTAACACTTGACTACATAATCTAACACTTGACTAAATAATCTAACACTTGAATACATAATCTAACACTTTACTACATAATCTAACACTTGAATACATAATCTAACAGTTGACTACATAATCTAACACTTGACTACATAATCTAACACTTGAATACATAATCTAATACTCGAATACATAATCTAACACTTGACTACACAATCTAACACTTGACTGCAACCTCTAACACTTGACTGCAACCTCTAACACTTGACTGCAACCTCTAACACTTGACTGCAACCACTAACACTTGACTACATAATGTAACACTTGAATTCATAATCTAACATTTGACTACATAATCTAACACTTGACTACATAATCTAACACTTGAATACATAATCTATCACTTGACTACATAATCTAACACTTGACTACATAATCTAACACTTAACTAAATAATCTAACACTTGAATGCATAATCTAACACTTTACTACATAATCTAACACTTGAATACATAATCTAACAGTTGACTACATAATCTAACACTCTACTACATAATCTAACACTTGACTACATAGTCTAACACTTGACTACATAATATAACACTTGACTACATAATCTAACACTTGACTACATAATCTAACACTTGACTACATAATCTAACACTTGACTACATAATCTAACACTTGAATACATAATCTAACACTTGAATACATAATCTAACACTTGACTGCAACCTCTAACACTTGACTACATAATCTAACACTTGACTACATAATCTAACACTTGACTGCAACCTCTAACACTTGACTACATAGTCTAACACTTGACTACATAATCTAACACTTGACTACATAATCTAACACTTGACTGCAACCTCTAACACTTGACTGCAACCTCTAACACTTGACTGCAATCTCTAACACTTGACTACATAATCTAACACTTGACTACATAATCTAACACTTGACTACATAATCTAACACTTGGCTACATAATCTAACACTTGAATACATAATCTAATACTCGAATACATAATCTAACACTTGAATACCTAATCTAACACTTGAATACCTAATCTAACCCTTGAATACATAACATAATCTAACACTTGAATACCTAATCTAACACTTGAATACATAACATAATCTAACACGTGAATACATAATCTTACACTTGAATACCTAATCTAACACTTGATTACATAATCTTTAGTTTTAACTTTAGAATGTATTAGTTTTAGACCAAGTAATTACGACCTTCTATTCTTATTTAATATTTTAGATTTAATATTTATATCTATTTATCTATTACCTTTTCTCTGCTTATGCTGTGAGGCTTCGCAGGAAAGAACCACGATCGGTTTTCCGGCTAATGCACGTTTGGTCGTTCGATATGCAGTAATACTGTGCCGTGTGGGAATGTTGGTAACTCCTTCAATCCACCTTCTTCTTGGTCTTCGTCGGTATTTTGCTGTTTCCATTTCCATTTCGCATTCTTTTGTCTCTGGCCAATAAGGGTTCATTCTTATTTAGTGGCCGAATCATTTCACTCTCTGTTATTCAATATATTTGATCACCGATGTTGTTCCAACAGTTCCGGTGATCTCTTCATTCCTCACAAAATCTCTTCTTGTTCTGTTTGCTGCTTTTCTTATACATCTCATTTCACACGTAGCAATCTTTCTTTCTTGTTCTTTAGTTGGAGTCCATGTCTGATATTGAAAACATAATGATAATGAATATTGAATTGATGATTAACATTTTGGTTTTCATCGAGATAAATGTGTGTTTAAAAAAAAAGGTATAAGTTCATAATTTACGTAGTTTACTGTTTGGATTCTTGTCTCGAGCTCTCTGTCAATTCTTCCATCGGCTGTAAAATGCTCCCTAGATATTTAAATTGCTGCACTTAAAGGGTTTAAAAGCCGTAGAAGATTGACTTCATTGTATTCGGTTTCCCATATGTACTCCGTCCCTCTCAACGAAGCGGCACGCCGCTTGCCGAGAGTACCACTCATAGCACGTAACTCCGTAGCTTCAAGTTCACAGGGATCTTCGAAAAAAATCCAGCTTACAAGCAAGACGACACGAGCTGGATTCGAACCCATGACCTCTTGAACACAAGGTGAATAGCTTAACCACTACGTCAGGGAGATCCCCATTTTTTTGCTGCACTTGTTTCAGTTATTTATCATTTATTTTTATGTTGATTGTTTCGGGTTTTCTGTCTATAAACATTACTTCTATATTTTTTCTGTGTTGAGCTTCATGTTGTGTGTGAGCCAGCTTTTGTTGAGTAGGGTTATATAATCTTGAAGCTTTTCCCTTTAACTGTGCAGTAGGCACTGATCGTCAGCAAAAACGTAGTTCAGTTAGGTCAATTGGATGGTAAGCGTTTGGTGGTGTTTCTACCGTTTTGTAATATTATCTATATAAATGATAAAAAATAATGGTGTTAAGACATGTTACTGAAAACCACTTTGTCAATCCTGCATTTGTTCTAATACACTTTCACTATCTTTGTATATGGCTCTTACACAGCCTAATAATGCTCCTATTATTCCGTACTTTTTTAGAATACTCAGGAGTAGTTATTCTAATAGGATAAAGTGCCGTGTTTATATTAAATATTATATGATATACCAGGTTTTATTCCACAACAGCATTAAAAACCTGCAAGACCACCTAAACACAATAGACACAGCAGGCAAGCAATTTGGAATGAAAATCAACATAGACAAAACAGAAGTAATGAATATTGCAAGAGAAAAGGAGAACATCAACATACAGATAAATAATAAACAACTAAAACAAGTAGATGAATTCAAATATCTGGGCAGCATATTGAGATATGACAAGAAACAAGAAGCAGAAATAAACGCAAGATGTAATAAGGCCTGTCAGATCATTGGTCAATTAACACCTTTACTAAGAAACAAAGATATTACACTAGAAACAAAGAAAGCGATTTTCAACACCATTTTCTTACCAACATTGTGTTATCAGTGTCAAACTTGGACATTAGATTCTAGAACAATACATAAGATTAACACCACTGAAATGAAATGTGTGAGACGTATGATTGGAGTTAGCTTGAGAGACAAAATCAGGAATGAAGGACTAAGGAAACAATTAGGGATCAAACCAACAATAGAATACATACAGAAACAACAAGTTAAATGGTACGGTCACATAACCAGACAGAAAGAGCAAAGTATTATCCAAAAAACACTTAACAAACGATACGAAAACAGGAGACCTATTGGACGCCCTCGTAAAAGGGGGATAGATAGTGTATTAGAGACACTCGGAAATATAACAGCAGAGGAGGCAAATAGAAGGGCAAAAGACCGTACACTCACTCTCCCCTGAACACCGAAAGGTACATGAGGACAGAAAGAAGATTTCTATTTATTCGGTCGAAAGTTTTCTCTTGATCAATAACAGATATATTCATTTGGTTTTTGTATTCTAATATCTTTTCACCGATTTATCGTAGAGAAAATATGACATCTGTACATTGTCTTCCTTGTCTAATCCCAAACTGTTTCGGACTGAGCACTGGATCCACTATAGGTCTTAATCTTTTTTTCAATAATCTTAGCGAAAATGACTAAGCAGGAAGATACCCCTGTAATCAAGTAATTACGACCTTCTATTCTTATTTTCATTAACGTTAGTTTTAGATCAAGTAATTAGGATCTTCTATTCTTAATTTCTTTAGCTGTAGTTTTAGATGAACCCGCCGAAGACGGATGTGTCGGGCCATTGGCGCAAATAAAACGACAAAACAACGCATTTCCATTCTCGGGATTACATCCTGATGGAAATCTAATAGGATCATGGTTCTGTTGCAGAAAAGATCCAGCGGGAGTTTGAGAATGAATGCTGAAGAAGAAGAAGATGAAGTAATTACGACATCCTACTCTTTATTTCCTCACACAAGTAAATTCAAGAAAGAAGGACTATTATTAAGCTCAAGAACACGTTTTTAGTGTTTAAGCTCAAGAACAGGATTTTAGTGTTTAAGATCAAGAACAGGATTTTAGTGTTTAAGCTCAATGACACGTTTTTAGTGTTTAAGCTCAAGAACAGGATTTTAGTGTTTAAGCTCAAGAACAGGTTTTTAGTGTTTAAGCTCAATGACACGTTTTTAGTGTTTAAGCTCAAGAACAGGATTTTAGTGTTTAAGCTCAAGAACACGTTTTCAAGCTTTATGATCAAGAACACGATTTTAAGTTACAGTCTGGCCGAATGTCCACTGTGAAAGCAGAAAGACACATAGCCGCAGAGGTTTAAAAATGTGTGTAGTGGTTCAGATTTGACGATATCTATGTACATGACGTCGGTGAACGATACCTTGACTAAGAGAACGAGGTAAATCTACTCCAACTCTACTGTCGAGTTTTTCTTATACCGGAACCTGGCTCAGATGTGAAATGGTCAATAACTGAGGGTACAGGGGTCAATGAATAGTATAATTACATGGTTGATTGCTGATCCAGCGGTCCATGGGCTCATGCCCTGTGAGACAAGTTGACTAGCAGTAGTTCATCTCGTACGAGATAAGTTTAATCGACCACGTCTCACTCCATCCGTACCGATTCCTCTGAAACTAATAATTTATTGAATTACTGATCCACTAATGTAAAAAAAAATATAAAAAAAATAATGACATCTATGTCTGTCCCCGTGTTTTCACGACCGACTTGGGAGAAGCAACGTTCTTCATATTTCATTATGGTAAAAATCAGACAGCTAACAACTTAAATAAATAATTTAAATGATCAATCACAATATAAAATAAACCAAAAAATCTAGCTGAACCGTTGACCATAAATACAGTTTTATCTGTCATTGTAACTCAATGTATTTTACAGTTTTTTCTGTCATTGTAACTCGAATGTATTTTACTGTCAATCTTATTCTCTTTATATACTCAGGAATTTAAATGTCATGCTCAGATACTGTCTAAACATTGCTGTACAGGCAGACGTACAAGTTACAGGGAACGTTGCTAGCACTAAGAAAAATTTGTACAAACAAATATTCTAGTGACGAAACACAAGTCAAGAGTGGATCAAATTTGTGATTGAATGTCTGACTTTATTGCGGATAATGAATCAGAATAAAAACAATGATGTGTCACATAATGTTTCCATTTGGTCTAACCAAAGGCGAATGTTCCGTGCTATTTATTTTGACGTCGGTATAAAATTCCACCGCGACAACCACCGGATGCGGATGCAGTCGTCACTGATTTAATATGGCTGCCCCCATTGCTGAATTAACGAATGTTAGCGGGATATTTATCAACCAGAGACTGGTTGTAAATTGATTTTGCGACCGTGATTAATGTTGTGTTCCAAACAGAAACGACAATGTGCTCAAATTTTGGCTTCCTGGTTTCGCTCTGGCGATATCAAATCCGACACATTATTGGTGAAAATCTCAGAGGGTTTGGACCATTTTTATATCTCTGATATTTTTATATGTCTGATATTTTTATAGGTCTCAGTTTTTGAACCAATGTTCATGTTGTTTGTGAGCCATGATATATTTGTGTCTGAGGTTTAAATACAGTAATATATCTCTGGTTTATACGGTAAAATTATCTGGCTAATATTACACAATAGCAGTGTGAACGAATGTAGGTAAAAAAAATATGTCACAAATAGCATAAAACGAACGTACACACGACGTTTCAGCTAAAATACTTCTACTATAGCTGGAAGAAAAAACATTGGACGAACAGTATTTTTGTACAGATAAAGTTTTTTTTTTTAGTAAGTCGCTTGTGTGTGTGTGTGTGTTTCATTCGGTTTGCTGTTTTTGCTATTGATAAATTGTTGACATTCCTACTTGCGTTCATACTGCATTTTTCCAGTGTTATCGCAGCCCCATTTGTCTAACATGTTGAGTTATACATTACATATCGCATACTAGTATCACAGAAAACATAATGTTGGGATGAATATTGAATTGATGATTAACATTTTGGTTTCCATCGAGATAAATGTGTGTTTCAAAAAAAAGGTATAAGTTCATAATTTACGTAGTTTACTGTTTGGATTCTTGTCTCGAGCTCTCTGTCAATTCTTCCATCAGCTGTAAAATGCTAGATATTTAAATTGCTGCACTTAAAGGGTTTAAAAGCCGTAGAAGATTGACTTCATTGTATTCGGTTTCCCATATGTACTCCGTCCCTCTCAACGAAGTGGCACGCCGCTTGCCGAGAGTACCACTCATAGCACGTAACTCTGTAGCTTCAAGTTCACAGGGATCTCCGAAAAAAATCCCATGACCTCTTGAACACAAGGTGAACAGCTTAACCACTACGCCAGGGAGATCCCCATTTTTTTGCTGCACTTGTTTCAGTTATTTATCATTTATTTTTATGTTGATTGTTTCGGGTTTTCTGTCTATAAACATTACTTCTATATCTTTTCTGTGTTGAGCTTCATGTTGTTTGTGAGCCAGCTTTTGTTGAGTAGGGTTATATAATCTTGAAGCTTTTCCCTTTAACTGTGCAGTAGGCACTGATCGTCAGCAAAATCGTAGTTCAGTTAGGTCAATTGGATGGTAAGCGTTTGGTGGTGTTTCTACCGTTTTGTAATATTATCTATATAAATGATAAAAAATAATGGTGTTAAGACATGTTACTGAAAACCACTTTGTCAATCCTGCATTTGTTCTAATACACTTTCACTATCTTTGTATATGGCTCTTACACAGCCTAATAATGTTCCTATTATTCCGTACTTTTCTAGAATACTCCAGAGTAGTTTTCTATTTATTCGGTCGAAAGTTTTCTCTTGATCAATAAAAGCAATATTCATTTGTTTTTTGTATTCTATTGTTTTTTCACCGATTTGTCGTAGAGAAAATATGACATCTGTATATTCTCTTCCTTTTCCAAACCCAAACTGTTCCGGACTAAGCACTGGATCCACTATAGGTCTTAATCTTTTTATCAATAATCTTAGCGAAAATGATTAAGCAGGAAGATACCCCTGTAATCAAGTAATTACGACCTTCTATTCTTATTTTCTTTAACGTTAGTTTTAGATCAAGTAATTAGGATCTTCTATTCTTATTTTCTGTAGCGTTCGCTTTAAATCAAGTAATTAGGATCTTCTATTCTTAATTTCTTTAGCTGTAGTTTTAGATGAACCCGCCGAAGACGGATGTGTCGGGCCATTGGCGCAAATAAAACGACAAAACAACGCATTTCCATTCTCGGGATTACATCCTGATGGAAATCTAATAGGATCATGGTTCTGTTGCAGAAAAGATCCAGCGGGAGTTTGAGAATGAATGCTGAAGAAGAAGAAGATGAAGTAATTACGACATCCTACTCTTTATTTCCTCACACAAGTAAATTCAAGAAAGAAGGACTATTATTAAGCTCAAGAACACGTTTATAGTGTTTAAGCTCAAGAACAGGATTTTAGTGTTTAAGATCAAGAACAGGATTTTAGTGTTTAAGCTCAATGACACGTTTTTAGTGTTTAAGCTCAAGAACAGGATTTTAGTGTTTAAGCTCAAGAACAGGTTTTTAGTGTTTAAGCTCAATGACACGTTTTTAGTGTTTAAGCTCAAGAACAGGATTTTAGTGTTTAAGCTCAAGAACACGTTTTCAAGCTTTATGATCAAGAACACGATTTTAAGTTACAGTCTGGCCGAATGTCCACTGTGAAAGCAGAAAGACACATAGCCGCAGAGGTTTAAAAATGTGTGTAGTGGTTCAGATTTGACGATATCTATGTACATGACGTCGGTGAACGATACCTTGACTAAGAGAACGAGGTAAATCTACTCCAACTCTACTGTCGAGTTTTTCTTATACCGGAACCTGGCTCAGATGTGAAATGGTCAATAACTGAGGGTACAGGGGTCAATGAATAGTATAATTACATGGTTGATTGCTGATCCAGCGGTCCATGGGCTCATGCCCTGTGAGACAAGTTGACTAGCAGTAGTTCATCTCGTACGAGATAAGTTTAATCGACCACGTCTCACTCCATCCGTACCGATTCCTCTGAAACTAATAATTTATTGAATTACTGATCCACTAATGTAAAAAAAAATATAAAAAAAATAATGACATCTATGTCTGTCCCCGTGTTTTCACGACCGACTTGGGAGAAGCAACGTTCTTCATATTTCATTATGGTAAAAATCAGACAGCTAACAACTTAAATAAATAATTTAAATGATCAATCACAATATAAAATAAACCAAAAAATCTAGCTGAACCGTTGACCATAAATACAGTTTTATCTGTCATTGTAACTCAATGTATTTTACAGTTTTTTCTGTCATTGTAACTCGAATGTATTTTACTGTCAATCTTATTCTCTTTATATACTCAGGAATTTAAATGTCATGCTCAGATACTGTCTAAACATTGCTGTACAGGCAGACGTACAAGTTACAGGGAACGTTGCTAGCACTAAGAAAAATTTGTACAAACAAATATTCTAGTGACGAAACACAAGTCAAGAGTGGATCAAATTTGTGATTGAATGTCTGACTTTATTGCGGATAATGAATCAGAATAAAAACAATGATGTGTCACATAATGTTTCCATTTGGTCTAACCAAAGGCGAATGTTCCGTGCTATTTATTTTGACGTCGGTATAAAATTCCACCGCGACAACCACCGGATGCGGATGCAGTCGTCACTGATTTAATATGGCTGCCCCCATTGCTGAATTAACGAATGTTAGCGGGATATTTATCAACCAGAGACTGGTTGTAAATTGATTTTGCGACCGTGATTAATGTTGTGTTCCAAACAGAAACGACAATGTGCTCAAATTTTGGCTTCCTGGTTTCGCTCTGGCGATATCAAATCCGACACATTATTGGTGAAAATCTCAGAGGGTTTGGACCATTTTTATATCTCTGATATTTTTATATGTCTGATATTTTTATAGGTCTCAGTTTTTGAACCAATGTTCATGTTGTTTGTGAGCCATGATATATTTGTGTCTGAGGTTTAAATACAGTAATATATCTCTGGTTTATACGGTAAAATTATCTGGCTAATATTACACAATAGCAGTGTGAACGAATGTAGGTAAAAAAAATATGTCACAAATAGCATAAAACGAACGTACACACGACGTTTCAGCTAAAATACTTCTACTATAGCTGGAAGAAAAAACATTGGACGAACAGTATTTTTGTACAGATAAAGTTTTTTTTTTTAGTAAGTCGCTTGTGTGTGTGTGTGTGTTTCATTCGGTTTGCTGTTTTTGCTATTGATAAATTGTTGACATTCCTACTTGCGTTCATACTGCATTTTTCCAGTGTTATCGCAGCCCCATTTGTCTAACATGTTGAGTTATACATTACATATCGCATACTAGTATCACAGAAAACATAATGTTGGGATGAATATTGAATTGATGATTAACATTTTGGTTTCCATCGAGATAAATGTGTGTTTCAAAAAAAAGGTATAAGTTCATAATTTACGTAGTTTACTGTTTGGATTCTTGTCTCGAGCTCTCTGTCAATTCTTCCATCAGCTGTAAAATGCTAGATATTTAAATTGCTGCACTTAAAGGGTTTAAAAGCCGTAGAAGATTGACTTCATTGTATTCGGTTTCCCATATGTACTCCGTCCCTCTCAACGAAGTGGCACGCCGCTTGCCGAGAGTACCACTCATAGCACGTAACTCTGTAGCTTCAAGTTCACAGGGATCTCCGAAAAAAATCCCATGACCTCTTGAACACAAGGTGAACAGCTTAACCACTACGCCAGGGAGATCCCCATTTTTTTGCTGCACTTGTTTCAGTTATTTATCATTTATTTTTATGTTGATTGTTTCGGGTTTTCTGTCTATAAACATTACTTCTATATCTTTTCTGTGTTGAGCTTCATGTTGTTTGTGAGCCAGCTTTTGTTGAGTAGGGTTATATAATCTTGAAGCTTTTCCCTTTAACTGTGCAGTAGGCACTGATCGTCAGCAAAATCGTAGTTCAGTTAGGTCAATTGGATGGTAAGCGTTTGGTGGTGTTTCTACCGTTTTGTAATATTATCTATATAAATGATAAAAAATAATGGTGTTAAGACATGTTACTGAAAACCACTTTGTCAATCCTGCATTTGTTCTAATACACTTTCACTATCTTTGTATATGGCTCTTACACAGCCTAATAATGTTCCTATTATTCCGTACTTTTCTAGAATACTCCAGAGTAGTTTTCTATTTATTCGGTCGAAAGTTTTCTCTTGATCAATAAAAGCAATATTCATTTGTTTTTTGTATTCTATTGTTTTTTCACCGATTTGTCGTAGAGAAAATATGACATCTGTATATTCTCTTCCTTTTCCAAACCCAAACTGTTCCGGACTAAGCACTGGATCCACTATAGGTCTTAATCTTTTTATCAATAATCTTAGCGAAAATGATTAAGCAGGAAGATACCCCTGTAATCAAGTAATTACGACCTTCTATTCTTATTTTCTTTAACGTTAGTTTTAGATCAAGTAATTAGGATCTTCTATTCTTATTTTCTGTAGCGTTCGCTTTAAATCAAGTAATCACGAACTTCTATTCTTAATTTCTTTAGCTTTAGTTTTATATGAACCTGCCGAAGACGGATGTGTTGGGCCATTGCGCAAATAAAACGGCAAAACAACGCATTTCCATTCTCCGGATTACTTCCTGCTGGAAATCTAATAGGATCATGGTCCTGTTGCAGAAAAGATCCAGCGGGAGTGTGAGAATGAATGCTGAAGAAGAAGATGAAGTAATTACGACATCCTACTCTTATTTCCTCACACAAGTAAATTCAAGAAAGAAGCCAGAGGATAAATTAAAAATTCTTGAGTCTAACGGGAACTGAACCACGCCGTTCAACAAAAGATGATATAACATCCGTATTAGTTGGTCCGTTTTTAGTGACTTTAGTGCACAGTTTGAATGTATGGGGAAAATCGCATTTTTTTTGGAGATGCGGTTAGTCAAGTACGTTAAATCTCGCGTACGAGAGTTGCTAGGCGATTTGGTGCCCGTGAACGGACTGGTTCAATTCCCGTTAGTCTCAAGAATACGAATTTTACTCTTATTTTCTCCAGTGTTAGTTTGTTCGATATTTTGTAATGAGAGAAAATGTGGGTGGTGGGGTTCATATCCAAAACGTACTTAGATATATTCGAGTAGTTATGTGAATCGTGTGATACCGGAGTCCTGAATACGGAGCAAATAATTGCGAATTTATTTACCTTCCATGCATGTAGTAAGAGGTGACTAATGAGGTTATTGGCTGTAGTTGGCAGTTCCGTCCCATTTATATATCAAAGGGACACAGAAGACGTGTTGAAGTTGAAGATGTAATCCCCACATGCGCAGATATCGCAGATAAGCTGTAAAAAGTAATACACCGAATCCCGTTCTTCGGATTATGTCCTATGAATTTTCAGGATCCTGAGAACGAAGAAAGAAGAAGTCATGTGATCTGAGTGATAGCAGCTTGGGAATGAAATCTCTTCTACAAATTCCTAAAACACGTAATCACTGGAAAAACCCATTTTAAATCAGACTTGGGCAATGCAAGATTGATTTTTCCAATGTTTTAATTATTTATTTTCTTTCTTGTTTCTATTTCTTTTTGGTCTTTGTAAAATAAATGCGCGTGAAGTCCGTTCCATATCGTTCTGTTAGGAAAAAAAAATGTCTGCGATTGTATTTTCAATAGTTGCTTATGCGGTGGTTTGAACACAAAGTAATAAGAATTTTTTTTCTGTTAGTGAACTAATTGCATATCAACGGTTAATGTTGTCGGCATCACACTCGCCATCTTTAATTTTCCAGGAAACCTGGTATCATTTAGACTTACGTAAAACACAGGTTTATATATCGCTTCAATGAGACACGCCAGACTATAACTAAAACTAGTAGGTAATGATGCGACACAAGAAATCATACAAATTACAATACACAAATCATATTCAACGTTTTAACCAAAAGGTCTTTATCAAGACACAAACAAAACATCAAAAGACGACGAATGGAAAAATTATCACAACAAACAAACGTATCCAACGGAAATATGGAAATGAGATGCCGGAAGGTCAGAAAGTACATAAAAAACGTAAATATATGTGGAAACGAAACGAACAAAAAGATGAGTAAATTACAAAACACAAAGAATAAAGACAAAGACCACACCAACCCAGTACTAGACATGAGAGTGATCGGAACTGAGTCCACAAGGCTTGAGTGTACTATTTAGATCGTTCTAGGAGCAGTTGATCATTAATTTAATTATTCTAGTTAAACTGGGAATTGAACCTCGGATCACTGTACTAGAAAGCTAGTACGCTAATCACTGAACTATATTTGCCCACATATTTTCTGTTACTTGATTCTTCTTCTCAGAGTTCATTCTCAAACTTCCGCTGTGATCTCTCGTGTTGTAAGACAATAGTCTCACTATAATTCCAGCAGGATGTAGTCCCTCAAAAGCAAATGAGTTGTATCGCCTTTTTAATCTTGCAAATGTCCACACACCTCCGATTTCGGAAATTATTTTCTTGTACTCTCCCGTAACTTTGTTACAATGGAACGCGTGCACGTATTTGACAAGACGTATTCGGATCACTAACTCCTGTGATGTATGACTGATGTTAATGCAATATACAGACATAGACTTGATCGATGAGAGTTCAAGCAATAACTTTCCTCACAAAATAATACATTAACATAACAATAAAATTACAAATTATAAATAATAAAATGTGTAATCGTTATAAATGATGTCAAATATTGTCACAGGACACAGGCAATAAAACATCATAGCATATATGGAGTTACATTTGAGAGTACTGTGATAAAACGTGGCACTTTCTCTCTCTCAATCTTCTCTTTTGTATAATATATATATATATATAGAGAGAGAGAGAGAGTTAGTGAATAAGATCTGGGCGGTTTTCATTTCATACACACGATTGTTCAACTAATATATATAAAATACACACAAACACACACGATTGTTCAACTAATATACATAACAATGCATAGACACACGATTGTTCAACTAATATACATAACATTGCACAAACACACACGATTGTTCAACTAATATACATAACAATGCATAGACACACGATTGTTCAACTAATATACATACCAATGCATAGACACACACGATTGTTCCACTAACAGATGTAACACTGCACCATAGCGGCACCATCACTGGACAGCAACATAACTGTTGACTAAGGGCAGCGATTGGCAACCTTTCCCAGTCACCAGACAAGATTGGTTTATATAATAATTTAGTCATTTGAAGATCCAAGTAGTGTATGCTGAGCTGGAGGGAGGGGTGGTTATTGTATATAATATTTTTAGATCCGCTGATGGACCATATATAAGTGATAATGATAGTGACCATGGTTTGGCTAAGTGTATTATTTCAACGGACCGTATTTTTTTTCCAAATTTGGTATAGGGTCATCAGGGCGTTGAGATTTGGGGCAGGTTTCTAGACAGTGTTGCCAGGAAGGTTGAAAAAAAATAGTTGTACAAAATGTTAATTAAAAACGGCAAAATTCATACGTTGTGTATACAAAGTACTGTAAACATAATAAAACTAATATGAATTAAATGAAATGCAATAAAAGCTTTTGAAAAACGTAGAATTAGTATTGAGTGAAGATCAATCTATACAGCTCAATAGTTATAATTATTGGTTTCTATGAATGTAAGAATTGGACATTAAATGCAGGCACAGAAAGAAGAATTCTGGCATTTGAATATAAGTGCTGCAGATAAATGTTATAAATTAGTTATGTAGAATATAAGTCGTCCGTGTGTTGCCGGGGCCCGAAAGGGGAGCAAAGAATAGCAGCACTGTTTACCTTCCACGCGTGTCGTAAAAGACGACTAAGGAGGTTATGGGATGGAGTTGGCTGTCCCATCCCATATAGGGTCAGTGACCCAAAGCCATGCTGAAGTCCAATGTGTCAGGCCGAAAGGCGCAGATATCGCAGCAATGCTGTAAAGCATGACGCAACGCATTCAGTTCTCCGGACTACATCCTGCTAATCTGCAGGAGTTTGAGAACTAACGCAGAAGAAGAAGAAGAAGAAGAATATAAGTGCTGCAGATAAATGTTATAAATTAATTATATAGAATACATGACAAATATATTTCTTTAGGAACAAATAGACAAACGTGAAGTTTGAAAGAACTACTTTTGGCGGTGGTCAAGCGGGGTAAACTTGCTTTGTTTGGACATGTAACGGTTCACTTTTAAAAATGGTTTTTGTCGGGTGCAGTTGGGAATGGAAGGAGAGGAAGCGGAAATGACTTAGTCTACTTGATTATAAACTAAGTGTCTGGTCTTGAGACGGACGACATACTGGGCTATCTCATGCGGAAGTTATCAACCATCTAAGAATATGTGGTATTTGGAGTAGACGAAGGCGAAACCTAGCTTGTTGTGTATACAGACGTTTCTTCTTCTTCTTCTTTTGCGTTCGTTCTCAAACTCCTGCAGATTAGCAGGATGTAGTCCGGAGAACAAAATGCACTGTGTCATGGTTTACATCACTGCTGCGATATCTGCGTCTTTCGGCCTGACACATCCGACTTCACCATGGCTTTAGGTCACTGACCCTATATGGGATGGAGCAGCCAACTCCACCCCACAACCTCCTTAGTCGCCTTTTACGACATGCATGGAAGGTAAACAGTGTTGCTATTCTTTGCTCCCTGTTCGGGCCCCGGCAACGAACGGGCGATAAAGACGGTGAAAAACTAATGCAAACAGTTTAATAAATTAGAAACTGTCACACATACACATATGAACACCCACCCACAAGTAATCAAATTATATCTTGCCCATCGCACACACACACACACACACACATGTCTGAACATACACTCGCATGTACTACAATTATATCTTACCCATCTTTCTCTCTCTTTCTCTTTCACACACACTGGCTCACCCACATACTCACACACACGCACGCGCGTATCACAATAGTTACAACTCAAAATTTTGAAAAGTCCCCAATTCCGAAGACAAAAACAGCACAGAGAACATAAGCGAATATACTTATATATCCCACAGAAGACGGATGTGTTGGGCCATTGGCGCAAATAAAACGGCACAACAACGCATTTGCATTCTCTGGACTACATCCTGCTGGAGATCTTGTATGAACTTTGTCCTGTTACAAGAGAAATCCAGTGGGAATTTGAGAATGAATTCTGAAGAAGAAGAATATACTTATATATATATTTATATATTGACCGACTCTGTGGCGGCGTTGTACAGTGGTCGTCTGTGACAACAAATGTGCCAAGTTCGAATCCCACCGCAGCTAATTATGCACCCGGACTATTCAGAAAGCAATGTCACACTACTGAATGTATTTATAATGCCGAAAAAATCACTACAGCCAAAAAGTGCTGTTTTTCTATGAAATATAAATACGCTTATTAATTTACGTTCAATACGTTCTAATAGTGGCGATACACTTAAATATATGATATACAATCAGAGAAACATTTAAGAACCAACTATTGAGCAGAGCAGAAGAATAAATGGTTAGATACAAGGAGCAACAGTCCAGTATTCAAATGCAAGAAGCAACAGTCCAGTGCTCAGATGCAAGGAGCAACAGTTCAGTACTCAGATGCAAGAAGTAACAGTCCAGTGCTCAGATGCAAGGAGCAATAGTTCAGTACTCAGATGCAAGAAGTAACAGTCCAGTGCTCAGATGCAAGGAGCAATAGTTCAGTACTCAGATGCAAGAAGTAACAGTCCAGTGCTCAGATGCAAGAAGCAACAGTTCAGTGCTCAGATGCAAGGAACAGCAGTCCAGAAATGAAATCTCTTCATGTTTCTACTGCAACAGATCAAATCGATCATGGATACACATATTTAGTAATTTAGCCACAAGAACTTATGTTTGACTCATATCATCTCAACTGCAGCTCATACTGCTTGCTTCAGACCGTCTGTCAGTACTATTATTAACGCTCATACATGCTTGCTTCAGAAAGTCTGTCAGGACTATTATTAAGCTCAAGAACACGTTTTTAGTGTTTAAGCTCAAGAACAGGATTTTAGTGTTCAAGCTCAAGGACACATTTTTAGTGTTTAAGCTCAAGGACACGTTTTTAGTGTTTAAGCTCAAGAACATGATTTTAGTGTTTAAGCTCAATGACACGTTTTTAGTGTTTAAGCTCAAGAACATGATTTTAGTGTTTAAGCTCAAGGACACGTTTTTAGTGTTTAAGCTCAAGAACATGATTTTAGTGTTTAAGCTCAAGGACACGTTTTTAGTGTTTAAGCTCAAGAACAGGATTTTAGTGTTTAAGCTCAAAGACACGTTTTTAGTGTTTAAGCGCAAGAACATGATTTTAGAGCTTAAGCTCAAGAACAGGATTTTAGTGTTTAAGCTCAAGGACACGTTTTTAGTGTTTAAGCTCAAGAACAAGATTTTAGAGTTTAAGCTCAAGGACACGTTTTTAGTGTGTAAGCTCAAGAACAGGATTTTAGTGTTTAAACTCAAGGACACGTTTTTAGTGTTTAAGCTCAAGAACAGGTTTTTAGTGTTTATGCCCAAGAGCACGTTTTCAAGCTTTATGATCAAGAACACGATTTTAAGTTACAGTCTGGCCGAATGTCCACTGTGAAAGCAGAAAGACACATAGCCGCAGAGGTTTAAAAATGTGTGTAGTGGTTCAGATTTGACGATATCTATGAGTGTACATGACGTCGGTGAAAGATACCTTGACTAAGAGAACGAGCTAAATCTACTCCAACTCTACAGTCGAGTTTTTCTTATACCGGAACCTGGCTCAGATGTGAAATGGTCAATAACTGAGGACACAGGGGTCAATGAATAGTATAATTACATGGTTGATTGCTGATCCAGCGGTCCATGGGCTCATGCCCTTTGAGACAAGTTGACTAGCAGTAGTACATCTCGTACGAGATAAGTTTAGTCGACCACGTCTCACTCCATCCGTACCGGTTCCTCTGAAACTAATAATTTATTGAATTACTGATCCACTAATGTAAAAAAAAATATAAAAAAATAATGACATCTATGTCATTGGGAGAAGCAACGTTCTTCGTATTTCATTATGGTAAAAAATCAGAAAGCTAACAACTTAAATAAATAATTTAAATGATCAACCACAATATAAAATAAACCAAAAAATCTAGCTGAACCGTTAACCATAAATACAGTTTTATCTGTCATTGTAACTCGAATGTATTTTACAGTTTTATCTGTCATTGTAACTCGAATGTATTTTACAGTTTTATCTGTCATTGTAACTCGAATGTATTTTACAGTTTTATCTGTCATTGTAACTCGAATGTATTTTACAGTTTTATCTGTCATTGTAACTCGAATGTATTTTACAGTTTTATCTGTCATTGTAACTCAATGTATTTTACAGTTTTATCTGTCATTGTAACTCGAATGTATTTTACAGTTTTATCTGTCATTGTAACTCGAATGTATTTTACAGTTTTATCTGTCATTGTAACTCGAATGTATTTTACAGTTTTATCTGTCATTGTAACTCGAATGTATTTTACAGTTTTATCTGTCATTGTAACTCGAATGTATTTTACAGTTTTATCTGTCATTGTAACTTGAATGTATTTTACAGTTTTATCTGTCATTGTAACTCGAATGTATTTTACTGTCAATCTTATTCTCTTTATATACTCAGGAAGTTAAATGTCATGCTCAGATGCTGTCTAAACATTGCTGTACAGGCAGACGTACAAGTTACAGGGAACGTTGCTAGCACTTATAAAAATTTGTAGAAACAAATATTCTTGTGACGAAACACAAGTCAAGAGTGGATCAAATTTGTGATTGAATGTCTGACTTTATTGCGGATAATGAATCAGAATAAAAACAATGATGTGTCAAATAATGTTTCCATTTGGTCTAACCAAAGGCGAATGTTCCGTGCTATTTATTTTGACGTCGGTATAAAATTCCACCGCGACAACCACCGGATGCGGATGCAGTCGTCACTGATTTAATATGGCTGCCCCCATTGCTGAATTAACGAATGTTAGCGGGATATTTATCAACCAGAGACTGGTTGTAAATTGATTTTGCGACCGTGATTAATGTTGTGTTCCAAACAGAAACGACAATGTGCTCAAATTTTGGCTTCCTGGTTTCGCTCTGGCGATATCAAATCCGACACATTATTGGTGAACATCTCAGAGGGTTTGGACCATTTTTATATGTCTGATATTTTTATATGTCTGATATTTTTATATCTCTGATATTTTTATAGGTCTCAATTTTCGAACCAATATTTTCCAGTTTTCTAATATGACTGGAGGAAGCGGAAGATTGTGATTTGTTATTGATGACAAAATGATCTTGATGTCTGTTAACAGTGGTTACCATCCTCGTAGTGATCTGTTCCCAAAAATAAACAGACGGAATTATATAAGCTTTAAAGAAATAATTTTGAGACATTCAGTATAAATTATTTCCTTTATGTTTCCATAATTTTACAAGTTTCCATAAAGTTGATACGTCATCTCTTGGTGTATAATTAGCACCATTAAACTGTGCTGTTTTGTCGTGTCTAGTATCTTTTTTGATTTTGAGTCGATTATGGTCCTTGCTTGACATGATATATTTGTGTCTGAGTTTTAAATACAGTAATATATCTCTGGTTTATACGGTAACATTATCTGGCTAATATTACACAATAGCAGTGTGAACGAATGTAGGTCAAAAAATATGTCACAAATAGCATAAAACGAACGTACACACGACGTTTCAGCTAAAATACTTCTACTGTATCGGGAAGAAAAAACATGGGACGAACAGTATTTTTGCACTGATAAAGGTTTTTTTAGTAAATCGCTTGTGTGTGTGTGTGTGTGTGTGTGTGTTTCATTCGGTTTGCTGTTTTTGCTATCGATAAATTGTTGACATTCCTACTTTCGTTCATACTGCATTTTTCCAGTGTTATCGCAGCCCCATTTGTCTAACATGGTGAGTTATACATGACATATCGCATACTAGTATCACAGAAGCTCGTATATTGTCGTGGTTTGAAAGGGAAACAAAAAACAGCAATACTGTTACCTGTCCGACATGCCGTAAGAGGCGACTAAGGA
Organism: Meghimatium bilineatum; assembly: GCA_034231615.1. Lineage (NCBI taxonomy): Eukaryota > Metazoa > Mollusca > Gastropoda > Stylommatophora > Philomycidae > Meghimatium > Meghimatium bilineatum. The sequence continues at coordinate 123,735,311 of CM067298.1, read as the reverse complement.
GGTTTAGGAGATAGAGTTGACTGTCATCTCATATAGGGTCTATGTGCAATGCTGAAGTAGGATTGATTCAATAGGGATGAGGGGTAGTCGAAGACAGAAGACGTGGTAATTCAAGGTGCGAGGCGATTGGGTGCCATCTGAGTGAAGTTGGTTGGAATCCTGTTTACTGCGCGTTTTTCTTTATTAATAAATTCTTGATGATTCTATATTACATTATTCACTTATCTTTGCAAGAACAGAATCTTATCATGGCGATAAGGCTTACACAAAAAAGCTAAGGCTAACCAAGGCCATCCACATTCTGGGAAGTATACGCAGTCGATCACCGTGAATCATTGCTAGTATGTTTTATTTACAAATATTAGTAACACGTGCACTTATTTCCAATCATATTTACACTTGCCTTGTGTTACCCAAGCTCCCGCATTTCCAATATCAGGTTGGTTCCAGACACTGGGATTATATATACCAGTAATATTTAAAGAACATTTATGAATGAATTAAAATCAACAGGATAAATGCACAAGACCTGCAATCCCTAGCAACTGACCGACAGGTTGGAGAACTATGACATCCGCCCTATGTGTCAAACTTTGCAGAAGAGGAACTGACTGACTGAATCATTTTTAAAAAGCGCACCAAAAGCACGGTATATTTTCACCCTTGAATTGTTTATTTCAGTGAACGATATTTTAGTGAGTGAAAGATAAATAATTTCTATAATTTTTATGCCAACAATCTGCTACCAATGTCAAACATGGCCTTCTTTAACAGCCTCGCAGCAGATGAAAATCGTTACTTGTGAAATGAAGTGTCTGAGAAAAGTTACAATGATTACTAAACTAGATAAAATAAAAAATGAAGAAATTAGGAAAAGAGTTGGTATAATATCACATATTGAGCATATGGAAAAACAGCAAGTAAAATGGTTCGGTCACCTTATGAGAATGAACCCAAACCAAATACCAATAAGCGCATTTAACAAATGAATATCCAGACATAAGGCCAAATGTAGACCCAAAAAACGTTGGATAAACTTGAACAAACATAGACTAGTGCAATCAAGGAGACTCATCTGGCCTTGAAACAGCTGAAGCTTCAACCATATGCTTAACGGCAAGTGTGAATACGATCAATCATCGTTCATCTGGGGACAGACAATAAACAAAAGTGAACGATTGTTAAACCACATGAATATGTACGGGTTAACTTAAATGTTTTCTCGTGTTATTGTCACTGTCATATTACTCCATTTTTATGTTCTTCATGTGCAAAACATCAAATTGTCGAATTCTGGCCATATTACTATTCGAATCAAGTTGAAATTTGGCATACACAATAGTACAGTTTTCAGGGAGTATAAAGTCATCTTTTGTCATCAGATGAACATCTTTCACAGTTCACATGCCACGAGAACGTCATCCACAGAGTCCACATGCCAACAGAACGTCTTCCACAGATTCCACATGCCAGACAAACATCTTTCACAGATTCCACATGCCAGACGAACATTTTTCACATAGTCTGAATGCCAGACGAACGTCTTCCAAATAGACTGTTCTTTGTGAAATGTGTTTTGGTAAGCGGAAATAAGTGGATGCCAGAAAAAAAAGTAGCAATGAATACTTGAAGACATGCCTCAAACAGTGCTGGAATGACTGAAGTTTGGGAACCATAGTTCTTGACGGTCTATCCTGAAATGGTCAGAGCAGTGCGGGTATTACAAGTTTTGAACAAGTAGAAGACTGTTGGCGATTCTTTGGACCAAAAACGAAAGTAGAGATTAGTCTATTCTCGATTTAGTAATGGAATTCGCATATGCATTGACAGTACGCCCCGCATTGCTAGTTCGCCATGTATTGATAGTTCGCCATGTATTGATAGTTCGCCATGTATTGATAGTTCGCCATGTATTGATAGTTCGCCATGTATTGATAGTTCGCCATGTATTGATAGTTCGCCATGTATTGATAGTTCGCCATGTATTGATAGTTCACCATACATTGATTACTTGCCATGCATTGATAGTTCGCCATGCACTGACAGTACGCCATGCATTGACAGTACGCCATGCATTGACAGTACGCCATGCATTGATAGTACGCCATGCATTGATAGTTCGCCATGTATTGGTAGTTCACGGTGCAGTGATAGTACATCATTGCATAGAATATTTCTCATTTTCTGAAATACTTATTTGACTTGTGCTCTGATATACCAACATCACAAGCGTCTCCGAGGTTGAGTTTTTGAGATTAAAGTGCAGTTCACTAGAAAAAATGTATTTCCTTCTATATGCAAATTGTTCTTGTCAAATATATCTCTCTCCGTGACATAAAGATATAAACAGAGCGATAAACGTATGTACATGTGTATGTGGATGGTGATAAATGGTGGACATTTTGTAAACAGAGGCTAAATACGTTTGTGAGTTGTGATGTTAATGTGAATAAAGAGATAGGGTGATTAAGTAAGCTGGAGGGTGAAGAAGTACATGTCAGAAGGTGAGTTGTTGAATATTAGAAATTTCAGTAGGTGAATGAGTGCGGGATAAAATTCACAGTAGATGAGTGTATGCTTGTTAAAAATTTCAGTAGGTGAATGAGTGCAGTATAAAAATTCACAGTGGATGAGTGTGTGCTTGTTAAAAATTTCAGTAGGTGAATGATTGCAGTATAAAATTCACAGTGGATGAGTGTGTGCTTGTTAAGAATTTCGGTAGGTGAATGATTGCAGTATAAAATTCACAGTGGATGAGTGTGTGCTTGTTAAAAATTTCAGTAGGTGAATGATTGCAGTATAAAATTCACAGTGGATGAATGTGTGCTTGTTAAAAATTTCAGTAGGTGAATGATTGCAGTATAAAATTCACAGTGGATGAGTGTGTGCTTGTTAAGAATTTCGGTAGGTGAATGATTGCAGTATAAAATTCACAGTGGATGAGTGTGTGCTTGTTAAAAATTTCAGTAGGTGAATGATTGCAGTATAAAATTCACAGTGGATGAATGTGTGCTTGTTAAAAAATTTCAGTAGGTGAATGATTGCATGTTAAAAATTTCAGTAGTGAATGATTGCATGTTAAAAATTTCAGTAGGTGAATGAGTGAGGGATATAATTCACAGTAGATGAGCGTGTGCGTGTTAAACGTTTCAGTAGGTAAATATTTGCGTGTTATTAGTCTCAGTAGGTGAGTGGTTGCGTATTAAATGTTTCACAAGGTGAGTGGTTGCATGGTTGTCTGTTTTGTTGTATAGTCTCATTAGATGGATGGTTGTGTGTCTTACATTTTTCATATTTGTGGTTGAATAGTTGCGTATCTATGAGTGAGCAGTTGCGTAGTTGCGTATCTATGAGTGAGTAGTTGCGTGGTTGCGTATCTATGAGTGAGTAGTTGCGTGGTTGCGTATCTATGAGTGAGTAGTTGCGTGGTTGCGTATCTATGAGTGAGTAGTTGCGTGGTTGCGTATCTATGAGTGAGTAGTTGGGTTTCAGTCAGTAAGCGGTCACGGTTTACTAATTGTCAGTAATTTAATTTACGTGTCACAATTTAAAACAAAATCTCCTCATAATCACTATTTAACTTACTAAAACCACGGTTGTTAGTCTAAATAGCAATCACTATTTAACATACTAAAACCACGGTTGTTAGTCTAAATAGCAATCACTATTTAACTTACTAAAACCACGGTTGTCAGTATAAATAACAATAACTATTTAACTTACTAAAACCACGGTTGTCAGTCTAAATAACAATCGCTATTTAACTTACTAAAACCACGGTTGTTAGTCTAAATAGCAATCACTATTTAACTTACTAAAACTACGGTTGTCAGTCTAAATAACAATCGCTATTTAACTTACTAAAACCACGGTTGTCAGTCTAAATAACAATCGCTATTTAACTTACTAAAACCACAGTTGTTAGTCTAAATAGCAATCACTATTTAACTTACTAAAACTACGGTTGTCAGTCTAAATAACAATCACTATTTAACTTACTAAACCCATGGTTGTCAATCTAAATAACAATAACTATTTAACTTACTAAAACCACGGTTGTCAGTCTAAATAACAATCGCTATTTAACTTACTAAACCCATGGTTGTCAATCTAAATAACAATAACTATTTAACTTACTAAAACCACGGTTGTCAATCTAAATAACAATAACTATTTAACTTACTAAAACCACGGTTGTCAGTCTAAATAACAATCACGATTTAACTTGTTAAAATCACGACTGTCATCAATCTAAACATCAATCTAAACATCAATCGTTATTTTTTTAAAAATCTCGGTTATCTAACTAAATAACAATCGCCATTTAACGTACTAAAATCACGGTTGTCAGTCTAAGCAATAATAGCTATTTACCCTTTTAAAATCACTGTTATCAATCTAAATAACAATCACTATTTATCTTACTAAAACCACTGATGTCTATATAAACAACAATCACTATTTATCTTACTAAAACCACTGATGTCTATATAAATAACAATCACTATTTATCTTACTAAAACCACTGACGTCTATATAAACAACAATCACTATTTATCTTACTAAAACCACTGATGTCTATCTAAACAACAATCACTATTTATCTTACTAAAACCACTGATGTCTATATAAACAACAATCACTATTTATCTTACTAAAACCACTGACGTCTATCTAAACAACAATCACAATTTAACTTACCAAAGCACTTGCATACCTAATACAAGAATCCTTATTCAACTTACAGAAATACTCTTATCTATCTAAACAGCTATCGTCATGAACTTAAATTGCAAGTTTCGTTTAATTTCTTATCATGTTCCGACCACATACAGTAACAAACATACACTCCCAGTGAATGATATTATGACCTGAGCTGTAAGCAAACCGTATGCCATTCAAATAAAGACATAGACATTATTGCCAGGACTAAAACAAATCATCGTGATTGTATATTGTATATAAAAACATAAACACAATTATGAAAGTGTTGTCCCAAGTTAAGAGAGCTGCCTTCCAGATACCAGCTCCCGTTCTAGAGAACAAGGAAATGTGTATCTGAGGCTGAACTTGGTATAGCCTCAAGGTGACTTATGGCTGTCTTCCTTAGCATTAACCTGGTTATTTTATGATAAACATGCTATGAATAAGATAAACTGCATTAAAAAGTTGTGTGAGATGTTATTTAAAGGATATCATTTTCAACATAAAATTGCGTACTTCATTTTTCGGTTCTTCAATGTTTCTGTACGCACTTTTCAGCTTTGGCACATCACTGTTTCTATACGTACTTTTCATTTATTTGTCCCTCATTGTTTTGTTTCTATACGCACGTTTCATGTTGTGGTCCCTCATTGTTTTGTTTCTTTACGCACGTTTCATGTTTTGGTTCCTCATTGTTTCTATATGTACTTCTCATGTTGTGGTCCCTCATTGTTTCTATACGTACTTTTCATGTTGTGGTCCATCACTGTTTCTATATGTACTTCTCATGTTGTGGTCCCTCATTGTGTCTATACGTACGTTTCATGTTGTGGTCCCTTATTTTTTCTATATGTACTTCCCATGTTGTGGTCCCTCATTGTTTCTGTACGTACTTCTCATGTATTGGCCCCTCATTATTTCTATATGTACTTCTCATGTATTGGTTCCTCAAATTCATTTCAAATGAATTAAATTTCTTCTCCGGCGCTATTGTTATCTTCCAAATGTGGCAACAGTATGTTTGTTAGGTTGTTGAATGCGCGTGACGCCAACGCAATTCTGATAGAATAATCTTTAGTTGTATCTCCATCTTGTTGTATTTTGCTCCCTAAATGGGAACATTGATCAACTGTCTGAATTGTTCCTTATCAATTCTTCAGGAAAATCCTCGCCTTTCTGCGTGGTTCTTAAAAAAACAAAACAAAAGAAAAAAACAAAACAAAAGAAAAAAACACCAAATAACCAACATGCCATTCTTCTAACAACCTCTTCTCTGGAGAAGCATAACTACTTGTTTGACCTTCTGTTTCTTGACTTCAATGCATCTTTCACATTCCATCCAGCGAACTCTGTCACATCGGAACAAACCCACATCCCTATTTCTTCTACGAGGTAGTAAAGTATTATACTCCCTCTGAACTTTCCAGAAACCAAACTACACACGTGAACGTGTTTTACACCCGGTATGTTATTTAACCAACACATGTGCTTTGTCATTTCATAATCCTGCTGTTATTTTCGGAAACCAATGTCACAGATTTAGTATACAACGCAATTTGAACGCACATTTCTGTCATAATAAACAGAAGCCATATGTAAGCTAAATTGTTGACAAACAGAACAATATCATTCATTGATTAGGTGACATATTCTTCCTAGTACTTCTTCCTAGAACAATATACAATTGATAAATTCACATTTGTTTATCGATAAAATACAGACTAAAATAGACAGTCTCCTTTCTCATGACGTCATGTACCGCGTATTTGACATTAGCATATTTATGATATATGTATTATCATATATATAGATATGCGGGGGAGGGGGGTCTCTAAGGAGCTTCAACATTGACGTCACATTCTGGGAGTCTGGCGCTCAGTATCGTCCAGTGTGGCGCATCAATACCATCAAAGGTGCTTGTATCGCCGAGAACCGAAAAGCAGTAAAACTCTCCGAGACACGGAGAAAGCCATGCTGACTGAAAAGAAAGAACAACAAACACACAGACACACAATTCTAATAATACGTGACCCAATTAGGATAATACGTGACCCAAATATGATCATACTTGTTCCAATTCTGATGATACGTGATCCAATTATGATAATACTTGTCCCAATTCTGATCATACGTGTCCAAATGTAGGAGGGGATTCTCTACCAGGATTGGACATTTCAGTCATTCCTGCACACATACACACACACACACACAGGCACGCATGCACGCACATACACACACACACGCACGCACGCACACACACACACAGACGAAACAACACAAGCCTGAAACTGTTATCATCATCGCATGCGATGGACGGCTATTAATTTATATCACATGACTTCAATGGATGTACCATGACCAGACTCAAGTTAACACCTGTGTACAGAAAGTAAACATGACTTGGAAGTCTTTAGTTTATAAATATTATTTCCGTGTTTTTAATTGGTCGGCATTTTTGGCATACAAGTCCAAGTATATAAATAGTGATCAACGAAAATCACAAGAACAATGAAAAACATATCGAATGAAGGCTTATTTACTTTATGTACAGTTGTCTTTACTGTCGACGGTCTCGGATCTAGTGAACACTAAAGTATTATACAAATAACCGGCTGAGGAATCTCTATAACATACGTCAACATTAGTATCAGGGAGTTTGAAATACGTCCACAATATTATGAGGGAGTTGGAAATGGACAGTTTGACTGGAAAGGGGGGGGGGAGGGGCTTGCTCAAGATAATCGGACGTCAAGAACTGTATATGTTTTATATACGTACAGGAGCTGTACAGTTAAAAAAAAGGAATATCATATTGTGAACATAGGAGAAATACAGCAGCTTAACAAGCGGATGTAGCTAGAAAGTCACGGGTAGATAAAACCATATCTACAGTGGTCATTTCATACCCGTATTTTCAAAGCCTTTGCGGCCAGCATTGGACTCATTAGCGATGTACGAACCCGTGGGCTAGTACATAGCTCTAACCACATTTCATTAAGTGGATGTAACAAATGTCATAATTACTTGTTATGAACGAACAGCATTTTATACACTAATTAAATTGATTAAGAATGTATTATATATACAATTAATATACATTTTTATTTCATATTGTTCTCTTTTGATACTTGTGGCAGTAGAGTATCCTATTTCAAATTTAACAGCAAACATATTTTATTTTACAGATTGCTGTTTACTTTCTCCACTCCACGGTAAAAAGTTTTAGCCCTAAACCTGTTATGCATTGTGTAAATTTATAATAATTACTTGCGAGAAAAACACGGGAATATAGCTAAACTTCACAAAGAGTGATCCTGGCATCAGCAATATAATATAGATCTCTCTATGAAATTGCACTATTTGAGTCTGCTGCTCGTAAAAACATACAATGATCGTGTAGTTAACGCAGTGACATGTTTACAAAAGAATAAATGATGTGTGGTTTTAAATGTATACAAGCTCGGGTTTATGCTCGACCAAGACAATCAAGAGAAGTGTGCGATCAAGAGAAGTTTAACATTTCAACAGATATAATGTACAATTTACAGTTCTGCCGAAGACGGATGTGTCAGACCATTGGAGCAAATAAAAAGGACAAAGGACATTGACAACTTAAAAAACTCTGAAGGAGAAACCAATCCCTAATCTTTCAGTTTCGAACAGGACATACTAGCACCAATAGCTATTTAAACCATATCAAACCCCATCAACTAGCCACTTGTAGACACTGCTCTCATCCCAATGAAACAGTAGAACACCTCCTTATTGACCGCCCTTATCTTTCAACTGCCAGGAAAAAATGTATACAGACACCCTTAACAGTCACTAATTTACTGTATAGATCACTGAGTCAACTTCAGAAGACCTGCACGTTTTTAAGAATGGCATTGTGCTGACAAGAGGAGCATTATGTTAATGTAAAGTTCTATAGAAATATGGAACAATAAAGCAAGAGTTCACATAAAATTTTCCAACAAAGTAGAACAATAAAATGATAGTTCATATAAAGTTCTCTACCCACGTGGAAGAATAAAATAATAGTTCATAAAAAGTTGCATAACAACGTGGAAGAACAGAGCAAGAATTAATGTACATTTCTATAGAAACGAGTAAGAACATGATTTTAAAATAAACAAATAAACCTTATGCCTTGCAGTCAATGGACAGATGGCAATCTTATGGGAAACTAATCAGACAGTAAACACAAACCAATCTTACTAGAACAGATTGAATCTGTCGCAGGCAGCAGATAAGATCAGGCCACACACGAAGATAAAGCAATATGGACTAGCTATTGCTAGATCCTTTTTCACTGTTTATATCAATTATTTTCTTCTTCTTATGTAATCATTCTTACACTCCTGCAAGATATCAAGACTTTCTATATAGTCATCTATAAGGTCTTCGAATACTTAACATACCTATGCAGTGTGTGTGTTTTCTTATCAGCCGTTTGATCGGTCTGTATACAAATAGCTCGATGTTACACATCTTCGATCGGTCTGTATTTGAAGTAGCTTGAGATTATACACGCTAGACTGGTCTGTATTTGTAGTAGCTGGAGATTATACACGCTAGACCGGTCTGTATTTGTAGTAGCTAGAGATTATACACGCTAGACCGGCCTGTATACAAATAGCTCGATATTATACACGTTGGACCGGTCTGTATTTGTAGTAGCTAGAGATTATACACACTGGAAGTCTTAACTAATATCATATTTTATTTTAGGGATGCGGATTGGTCAAATTAGGAAAACGTTTTAACTCATCTACGAGGCGAGTAGGTGACATCTGAACAGGCCTGGGTCAAATCCTGTCTGAAGACTCCTGTTTATTTTCTATAACTCCTAATCATGTTATTCAATTACATATCTTACGTTTGAAGCAGCATTGTTTCTGTTTCTGTATTATATATGATAAAAAAGTTGGCATCTGTAGTACAGACACCTACTGGTACGTCCTAGTGTTAAATGTTTGTGATTCTCGAGGAAAATATATAGTTATGCAGTGTGTAATTATTATTGTTTGCGTGTCGACGACCGGTTTATTTTCAATTGAACTCTTGTTCCCAAAAGGGAAGCAAAGAATGACACTACTGTTTACCTACTATGCATGTTGTAAGAGGCGACTAAAGAGGTTAAGGGGGTGGAGTTGAATGTCACTTCCTGTATAGGGTCAAAGCGATACAGAAGTCATGCTGAAGTTGGATGTGTCAAGTCGAATGGTGTAGATATCACAGCAGAGCTGTAAACTATGACGGGTTTATTTTTTATTCTCCTGACTACATCCAGCTAAGTTATAGGAGTTTGAGAATGAGCGGTGAAGAAGAACTTACTTAAAATACTATCTGTTACAATGTCTTACTGCAAACCTAGCGCTAAAAGATTATATATCTGACCGTCAAATTTACAACGAATCGCCTCGCATCTTAAAACAACGCAATTACAAATAGTTTAGGTTCTTCTTGTCCGTTTTCAAACTCCCGCTCAGTACAGCTCAAGCTCTAATTATCAGACCACAGAAACAGTACCGGAATGAGAACAGAAAAATAAAATTGGTACCCAGTTTAAGCTTCTGTGAACAGTAAATCGTACACCGGTTTGAACAATGTATCTTAGGGTGCTCGAATCCAACTTCTAAACTCCATGGCAATGAGCGTGTATGTAGTTCCGATTGGCGACATAGAGCGAAGACATACATATCAACATATACAATGTATGGTTTCGTCCCAAATATGAGCAGCTAGTTTGTAAGTACACGCATTAAGCAACTCCATACAATGAGTAAACATTGTATTAAATTTGGGCCGCGGTAGATCAGTGATTTATGCTGTGGCTTCCTAATCTTGTGATCCATAGTTCAATTCCCAGTTCAACTGGAAATATTTTAAAATTATCAACGGCATCTAGGTCGACCCAGCATAAGAAAATGTGTACCAGATGTAACTGGAAAGAAGGCAGGCGTGATGCTAACCACATCATCCGTTGCGTTTCGTTAAATAAATGAAAATTGCTGGCTTTAACACCCTATTTCCTGATTCGCTTCAGGCGTGAATAAAGAAAACTTTTTATGGTATTCAATAAACTCTCGGAGACTAGAAATTCTACAGTGGAAATATAATAAGACATGTTTGTTTTGAAAGAGGATTGTTACTGTATTGAGGGAACTGATTATATTGAATAACTCTACAACATCTACATATTGTATAATCACAGTACACGCAGATGAACATGAAAGATATCTGAACTTTCACATTACACATAGATTCAAATATCTGAACTTTCACATTACACATAGATTCAAATATCTGAACATTCACATTAGACATAGATTCATATATCTGAACATTCACATTACACATAGATTCATATATCTGAACATTCACATTGCACACAGATTCATATATCTGAACATTCACATTGCACATAGATTCATATATCTGAACATTCACATTACATATAGATTCATATATCTGAACATTCACATTGCAAGAAAAACCTAATATCTGAAAATTTCCATTACAAGTAGATTGAAATATCTAAACACTGACATTACACGTATGTTTAAGTAACTGAACACTCACATTATACGTATGTTTAAGTATCTGAATATTCACATTACAAGAAGATTCAAATATCTGAATATTCACATTGCAAGAAAATTATAATATCTGAACATTCACATTACAAGAAGATTCACATGTCTGAACATTCACATTGCAAGAAAATTCTAATATCTGAACATTCACATTACAAGAAGATTCAAATATCTGAACATTCACATTGCAAGAAGATTCAAATATCTGAACATTCACATTACAAGAAAATTCTAATATCTGAACATTCACATTACAAGAAGATTCAAATATCTGAACATTCACATTGCAAGAAGATTCAAATATCTGAACATTCACATTACACGTAGATTCATATATCTGAGCATTCACATATATTACACATATAATCAAATATAATGGCATTTAATTTCATGTAGACAAAAATATCCGAACATTCACATTAAACATAAAGATTCCTGCAAATGAACAATGACATCACACAGAAATTCACATATGTGAACATTGACATCACACAAAAATTAGCACATCTAAATATTTACATCACACAGAGACTAGGTACATCTAAATAATCGTATCAAACAGATGTAAATCTAACAGAAAATATAAGTCTATATACATTCTAGACAGCAAAACTAAACTGAGAATACCTCAGACCCCGCAAGGTTAAAAGCTTACAGTCAGCCACATATACTACGTCTGATATTTATGTCAAAATGAGAACTTACTTTTTAGAATTCATCTAAACAAACCTGTGAATACCACAAATCCACATATATCCAGAATTATAAACAAAAGTACTACTACTGGGAGGCGTAGTGAACATCACAGATCTAGTGAGCACGTTAATATGAACAAGGCGCTGATGTAAGCATGTGAATCGTATTCTTAGTCAAGCCGATGTTCAAATCAATCACCTTATTAGCTTTATTTCTAGTTCATCTTATTATCGACTGAGAAGCCATCAACGCTTTGTGTAACTGTGCCATGTTGGATCATCTAGGAGAACAGCTCAGTGCACGAAACATTTGACATCAGTAAGATAAGACGGAGTCTCACAAACTAAATGCCACAATGGAGTTCATAAATCAAGTGGTACACGTGTAATGGGATACAGATTTCTTGTTGGTTCTCAGATGAAAAACATAATTTTGTCCACATTTTGTGGTTCAGTTAATCAAAGAAAGTAGACATTTGTACTGTAAATGTGTCAATAATTTTCTGATGTGTTATTCCAGTTTGTAAAGACAATATTGGGTGCCCACAGTTTTCTGTTTCCTGTGATTATTGATTATCAGAACCATCGGAGGTGCACTCCTGGCATCCCATTTGGAGTTCAGTATCTTTTAGCAAATGGTGAAAGGTATGTATGCTTATAGTTCCCGTATCTCATTGATTGTATATCGTACTCATCTATACTTCAATCACCTTCTTGTACTATCTCCCTAAGCAATTCTTCTTCTTCTTCTTCTGCGTTCGTTCTCAAACTCTTGCAGATTAGCAGGATGTAGTCCGGAGAACAGAATGCGTTGTGTCATGGTTTACAGCATTGCTGCGATATCTGCGACTTTCGGCCTGACACATTCGACTTCAGCATGCTTTGGGTCTCTGACCCTATATAGGAAGGGACAGGCAACTCCATACCATAACCTCCTTAGTCGCCTTTTACGACATGCGTGGAAGGTAAACAGTGTTGCTATTCTTTGTTCCCCTTTCGGGCTTAGGCAACACACGGGCGTTTCTAAACTTTTTCAATTTCTTAATAACATTGTCATCTGCTATGGTATCCTTCAAGGATATTGACCAGCAGCAACATCATACGTAATGAGAATGGAAACAACAAGAAGCAGAGGAAGACTAACGGTAAAATCTGAGAAAAGACAATACATAGATTTGTAGATGTTGTCCTCTTTCAGCAGTAGCATAAATACATCATTTAAATATCCGGTTTGCTCGTTGAAATCTTTCCTGACACCTGACATCATGAATCCAGTCTGTCATTCATTACTCTCGACTCCAGCATAACTTAAGTCAAATATTCACCAAACTCCCTGAAGGTATGAACTACTAATACTACGCCATCCACTCTTGGTACAACCATCCATTTCGACACAATCTTCGGGTATCTCTGTAACGTTGTGGATAAGACGTTAACTATATGTCCAAGCGGTCTTTGGTTCAATTCCGGCTCGTGACTTCTCGTTTACAAAATCAATCTTTCAGGAGAATCCTGGAGATTATAAGTTACGGAGTTAAGGAGTTATGTGGTATAAGTGTTCTTTCTGCAGGGGGAGTGTCGCTTCTTGGAGATTAGTTACTTAGTTAGTCGTCGTATAATCATCATTGCAAACTGGACTCGTCGAAATTTTGATTCGGTCTCTACCTTAGTGTATCCGCTATTACTCTTCTGCTGACCGTACCGGTCCTCTGCTGGTTGACCATCATTCTTCTGCGCCCTCCAAAATGTTCACTTCTAGCAACATCGAATTTCAAACCCTGATATTTAATCCTATCTATTGAAAATGAATAATCATCCACACTAGTCTCACTCTCGCGTGCTATATCTCTTATGGAGTTCAAAATGTCAGTTCGATCCATCGCCCCATTGCCATGTGCTACAATCGCATATGCAGCAAGTAGATCTGCGCTTTCATTGTCCCGAACACACATGTCCCGGCACGAAAATAAATGTAACTACTTTCAACCTCGTCTTTATCAAGGCCTCAATCCACTGTTCGCGAACGAGAGTCACTTTTACCTTCTTAATCATACTCAAAGAGTCATTCAAGATGCAAACCCGTGTTACATTCTGTGTACCTACCCACTCAAATTCCTGGTCACCGCCATAATCTCCATGGCCATGCTACTCGTAGTCACAGCATAGGCCTCACTCTCTTCCCTGAGAGTGGCGGAGTACATATAGAAAAGTCGAGTACTGTGAAGTTAATTCTCTGCTACCTTTCAACTCTTACATCGGTCTTGACTGGCACTATTTAGATACCCATTTCAGCCGAAGACGGATGTATCGGGCCATTGACGGAAATAAAACGGCGACACAACGCATGTCCATTCTCTGGACTACATCCAGCTGGAAATATAATAGAACCATGGTCCTGCTACAAGAGAGATCCAGCGGGAGTTTGAGAATGGACGCTGAAGAAGAAGAAGAGAAACCCATTTTATGTCCATCGTAACTGTCTTGATCTCCATTCTCATGGAGCGTGTCTTAGTATACGCTCAGTAACTACCAGCAATGAGTTTTCCTGTTAGAATTACACAATCTTCAGTCTGATCTTGTCATATCGGACAAATAACTACAAACATACATGAACACACACATTTAGTACTGAGTGTAATAACACGGAATCTACATGAACACACATAATACGAAGAGGAGAAAGGGACCACAAGAGAATGGCATAGAAGAGAGTAATAGATACAATATGAGGAAAGGGAGATGTTAGAGCATGGTACATAACACTGATGGGAGATGTTAGAGCATGATACATAACACTGATGGGAGATGTTAGAGCATGATACATAACACTGATGGGAGATGTTAGAGCATGGTACATAACACTGATGGGAGATGTTAGAGCATGGTACATAACACTGATGGAAGATGTTAGAGCATGATACATAACACTGATGGGAGATGTTAGAGCATGGTACATAACACTGATGGGAGATGTTAGAGCATGATACATAACACTGATGGGAGATGTTAGAGCATGATACATAACACTGATGGGAGATGTTAGAGCATGGTACATAACACTGATGGGAGATGTTAGAGCATGATACATAACACTGATGAGAGATGTTAGAGCATGGTGCATACCAAATGATAGGATATATTAGAGCATGGTACATGGCAAATGATGGGAGATGTTAGAGCATGGTACATGACAAATGATGGGAGATGTTAGAGCATGATACATGACACTGATGGGAGATGTTAGAGCATGATACATAACACTGATGGGATATGTTAGAGCATGGTACATAACACTGATGGGAGATGTTAGAGCATGATACATAACACTGATGGGAGATGTTAGAGCATGGTACCAAACACTGATGGGAGAAGTTAGAGGATGGTACATAACACTGATGGGAGATATTAGAGCATGATACATAACACTGATGGGAGATGTTAGAGCATGGTACATAACACTGATGGGAGATGTTAGAGCATGGTACATAACACTGATGGGAGATGTTAGAGCATGATACATAACACTGATGGGAGATGTTAGAGCATAGTACATAACACTGATGGGAGATGTTAGAGCATGATACATAACACTGATGGGAGATGTTAGAGCATGGTGCATACCAAATGATAGGATATATTAGAGCATGGTACATGGCAAATGATGGGAAATGTTAGAGCATGGTACATGACAAATGATGGGAGATGTTAGAGCATGATACATGACACTGATGGGATATGTTAGAGCATGGTACATAACACTGGTGGGAGATGTTAGAGCATGGTACATAACACTGATGGGAGATGTTAGAACATGGTACATGACAAATGATGGGAGATGTAAGAGCATGGTGCATACCAAATGATAGGATATATTAGAGCATGGTACATGACAAATGATGGGAGATATTAGAGCATGGTACATGACAAATGATGGGAGATGTTAGATCATGGTACATGACAAATGATGGGAGATGTTAGAGCATGGTACATAACAGGTTACATAACAGGTGATGGGAGATGTTAGAGCATGGTACATGACAAATGATGGGAGATATTAGAGCATGGTACATGACAAATGATGGGAGATATTAGAGCATGGTACATGACAAATGATGGGAGATATTAGAGCATGGTACATGACAAATGATGGGAGATATTAGAGCATGGTACATGACAAATGATGGGAGATGTTAGAGCATGGTACATGACAAATGATGGGAGATGTTAGAGCATGGTACATAACAGGTTACATAACAGGTGATGGGAGATGTTAGAGCATGGTACATGACAAATGATGGGAGATATTAGAGCATGGTACATGGCAAATGATGGGAGATAACTGATGAGATTATGGATAAATCTTGTTAAAGAAGAAAGAATGAAGATCTAGGAGCAAGATTTGACTACACCGTCGAGTCTCGCGACATGGTACAACAAGAATAGCACATTTACAAATAATTTATATTCCTCTTTGTTCGTGTTCTCAAACTCCTGCCGCGCCACAAAATGAAATCCGGAGAGCAGAATTAATGGGGTTCCTTACATCTTGGCCGCGATTCTGTCCTAATCGGCACAGAGACAATCAGTAAATGTTCATTAGTTAGTTAGTTATTATTCTAGGGCCAACGACCGCACATAGGGCGGATGTCATAGATTTCCATGTTTCTCGTTTCATTGCAATTGGCTTTAGATCTTCATTGTTTTTTATACCGATGGTGAAACGTTCTCTTGTAATAGTTCTACGTAAAGTTTCTTTTGGACTTCCTCGTTTTCTCTTGCCCTTTGGTGACCACATCTAAAGCTTAACATGGGAGTCTTTCAGTATCCATTCGTAGCGAGTGTCCGATGCAATTCCAGCAACGCTTTCTAATAAAGGTGGATACATATTCTTGTTTTGATTCTTGTCTGACAACTGTGTTTGATTTGAAGTCTGACCAACGCATGTTCAGTAGCCTTAAAATACATTTATTTTCAAATGTGTTTAGTCTTTGTTCTCAGTTTGATGTTGTTTTCCAACTTTCACATCCATATGTTAATGTTGGAATTATGCAGGAGTTGAAGATTTTGAGTTTTGTGTTATTTCTTAGTGTTTTTGAATGTCAGATATTTGATAGATTATTATTATTTTAAATGATCCTGCCGTAGCTTATATAAAATATATTGTCTCAAAGGCATGTTTATGTTAGGGGATGCATAGATGCATGTTTGTGTTAGGAGATGTATCGATGCATGTTTGTGTTAGGGGATGTATCGATGCATGTTTGTGTTAGGGGATGTATCGATGCATGTTTGTGTTAGGGGATGTATAGATGCATGTTTGTGTTAGGGGATGTATAGATGCATGTTTATGTTAGGGGATATATCGATGCATCTTTGTGTTAGGGGATGTATAGATGCATGTTTATGTTAGGGGATGCATCGATGCATGTTTGTGTTAGGGGATGTATAGATGCATGTTTGTGTTAGGGGATGTATAGATGCATGTTTGTGTTAGGAGATGTATAGATGCATGTTTGTGGTAGGGGATGTATAGATGCATGTTTGTGTTAGGGGATGTATAGATGCATGTTTGTGTTAGGGGATGTATAGATGCATGTTTATTTTAGGGGATGTATCGATGCATGTTTGTGTTAGGAGATGTATAGATGCATGTTTGTGTTAGGGGATGTATAGATGCATGTTTGTGTTAGGGGATGTATAGATGCATGTTTGTGTTAGGGGATGTATAGATGCATGTTTTTGTTAGGAGATGTATATATGCATGTTTGTGTTAGGGGATGTATAGATGCATGTTTGTGTTAGGGGATGTATCGATACGTGTATGTGTTAGGGGATGTATCGATACATGTTTGTGTTAGGAGATGTATAGATGCATGTTTGTGTTAGGAGATGTATAGATGCATGTTTGATCCCTGAAGGAAGTTATTACAATGCAACACTATCCCAGGATCATCACATCTTGTCAGGGGGTAGAATATATTTCTGGGCCAACGAATTCATTATTCTGTCATCATGTTTGTTGACACATTATCTCTGATGACTCATCTCACAAACTCCACCACCGAATCGGCCACAGAAGGACAAATTTGCATTGTCTGTGGACTGCATCTCAACATCCATCAAAATTATTTAATAGAAAACAAAAAATAAAACATTAAGAAAAGACATATAATCATTAATCGTGGGACAAAACAGAATGCAAGATGAAGTATATCACCGTAAACACTAATTTGAGACGAACTAATCTGAACACCCGAAAGCAGAGTGAGTAACCAACGTCACACAATACATGTTGCATCACGCATCAAGTATACAGTTCATTGAGTCCTCATATAGATTCATTATATTCTAAGATGTGTGCATGTTTTTACTGTAACATTTTCCTATAACTTCACAGTAAATACAAATTACGGAATATGTGAAACTAATACAGGTTCCTTATAACAAGATCCTCATAGGTCACATGCTTCGAATATCGTTATGCTTGTTACTTAAAATCTCAACCACTAATATTTGCTTGCTATATGGAATGATATAGCCAAAATGAATCAGTGAACGCTGGTGAAAGGGGCGTGAGTTCATCACAAAGATGCTTTAATCTCGTATCCACAAAGGGTATAGAATACAGCGGAAGTTGTCATACGATTGTCTTAAATTTAACTTCCTGTATTTTCTAATGATCACACGAAATGATAAAACTAAGATGAATATGTGACCATTACTGGAAGTATTGCTTCATAAGAAATTACTTTAGTCACCTTTCAATCACCGAACAAACCAATGGAATTAATCACATAAGAATCGAACAAAACAGTTAAATAATAAGACAGGATCCGAACCAACCAATGAGATTAATTAGACAAGAGCTGAACCAATCATTAACTTTCTTGCTCGTCGTGTTTTGTTGTTTATGTAGTCATGATAAAGTCCTTTTGGTTAAAGCGTCGATTTAAGTGTGTTATTATCTGTGATTACAGTCATTAGAAAAACTTCATTACCCTGTTACAACCAGTGCCTGTTGAATTTCAAGTTTGTGCAATAATGAGTAAATATTACTAATCAGACAAGAACCGAATCAACAATTAACTAATAAAAAAAACCTCATCAAAATAACTAAACAACTTCACCACAAATTAACCAACCTGCTATCAAATAATCAATGACTTATCCCAAAATTCAACTATGCAATCAATCAACTAATCAACCAATTACCTGATAAAATCAATCAACCACTGATTCAACAATCAACTAATCACTTAACCAACAAATGAACCGGAAAGCAGTTTGTTTTCCTAGAGATGAACTGGAAATGTCTTGATGACTTACACACCTCATTAGAAGTGATGCTACTAGTATCACGCTAATCTTCAACTTTATAACTTTATAAAAAAAATCAACCAACTTTAGTTTTCCATATATTTTCTGGCACCCTTTACACGACTAGTCTGAAGCAGTGCAAAGTGAAAAAATATCACCTCAATCTGTAATGGAACTATTTGACCATCAGACTATGAATCTGGAACAATAATCATTAAGTGAGAAACCTCCTAGATAGTGTTGTCTTTCGTTTGTACTCCGTGAGCCATTCCTTGACATTTCCCTGTACCCAATTACTGATGACCTATCGACCAAGGTAGTGTTTTCTTGTTAACCCTGAGATACCGGACTGTTTTCAGGTCAGAAAGGGATTTCTCTACGCTATTACCAACCATCTGGAGTTGTAAAAAAATTATAGAAATTAGATACATTTTAACGTCACAAAGAAATCCTTTCAAGTATTTTAAAATATAAACTACATTGTCTGACATGAGAGAAACAGTAGCAACTCATAATCCATCGGACATCAGGCAAGGAACCAAGTGATTTATGTAGTAGAATGTTCTACTACAATAATGTCTAAAATTTTGTAACCTGAGTCTCTCCATCCCTCCCTCACCTTTCTTTCTTTCTTTCTTTCTTTCTTTCTTTTCTTCTTCTTGTTCTCTTCGGAGTGCATCCTCATAACTAATAAGTAACGCCAGAGTTGAATGTTTTGGGCCATTTAGGCAAATAAAACTGTGATACAACACATTTTCATTCTCTGGACTACATCCTGCTGAAAATCTAGTAGGACCATCGTCCTCATACAAGAGAGATCCAGCGGGAGTTTGAGATCGAACACCAAAAAAAAATCACACAAAAACCAACAACAAACAAACTGCTAATGGGCTAACAGGATGTAATTCAGAGAACATGTTTTACAATTCGGCTGCGATATCTGCGTCTCACAGCTTGACACTTGACTTTTAGCCCTCGAAGATCAGCAGTTGGCAACTTGGTGGTTCGGTAGGCTGGATTGGATTAATTATTGTTAATGTGGGAAGGTAAAGGGGGGGGGGGCAGCAAGGTTTGTTCTTTAGTCCTTTGAAGTTCTATTAGTGTTTTCTGTCACAGGTAGGGAAGGCAACTGGGTATAATATTTTTCAATCAATTAGGAGGATCTGTAAAAATGGTTTGCCGTGTCGTTTATGACTCGCATGTAATGTTGCGTAGTAAAAGTAAAGTAACCCATAGCCTTTATTAATGCCGTAGGAGTGTGAGATGTTAACGATCTCACATTTCAGAGGCTCTGTAAATGAGGGCGGTAGCCATTTCCTCTCCCTCGTGCTTAGTACTGACTCGCGTACCTATTGCCTACTACTGACTCGTGTGTCCTATTGCTTAGTACTGACTCGCGTGTTCTATTGCTTAGTAATGACTCGTGTGTCATATTGCCTAGTATTTATTCGCATGTCCTATTGCCTAGTACTGACCCGTGTGTGCTATTGCCTAGTACTGACTCATGTGTCATATTGTCTAGTATTTACTCGCATGTCCTATTGCCTAGTACTGACCCGTGTGTCCTATTGCCTAGTACTGACCCGTGTGCGCTATTGCCTAGTACTGACTCGTGTGTCCTATTGCCTAGTAGTGACTCGTGTGTCCTATTGCCACTCATGTGTCGTATTGCTTAACACTGACTCTGATCGGTTACGGAATAGGTAAAGGTAATGAGTAATGAACAAGCGTCGTATTCGATCGCTTAAACAAACTAATGTTTATGATTATGTGCTTAATGTTTATATGTTCTGTTGCAGGTGTCGGCAACCTTTTGCTAACAGTGTGTCAACGTAAGGTTTCAAATTATTCAAAGTGCCAACATCACATATCATTTTATACAAGACGAGACCAATATTCTTATTTTACCATATATTTTATTTTTATATTTTAATTAATTAATATATAGTGATATTCAATAATATGTAAAGTTGCAAACAATATTAAAACGAATATAGTTTTTTGAAAGATTAAAAAAAAACAGGAACCGTGAAGAGTCTGCGTGCCATTTGAAATTTCTTGGCGTGCCAAGTGTGGAACGAGTGCCATAGGTTGCCGACCCCTGTTCTGTTGTTCCCCACAAAAGGATTAGGTCTTAATGTTTTACTTGTGTTTTCTATGAAATAATTTCTGTGGAAGATGAAAAGATGCAACATGGTTTCCCGTAATTTAAAATAAAAAGTTACCGTATAGCATTTATTGGCGCCATAGAGGTGTGAGATTTTAGCGATCTCACATTTAAATCTGCTCTATGGGGGTGGTAGCCATTTTCTATTCCTCATAGTCCTTGTGTTCTGGATTAATCCGGCACCCAGTTAAAGTTGGGTCGACCGGGAGCAGTTGTGATCTGAAAAACATTTCCGCCCCAACTAGGGAATGAATCCAGGACCGCTCACATGCGATGTCAGAATGCGAACAACCACGCTACGCGGCCCCCGAGTAGACCCAAGTAGTATTCCCATAAGTGCTCAAATACAAAGTCAATGCTTGACTAGGAACCGTCTGACTAGAGTCGTCTACTACACTTGCTCATTAGCTATGGCGCCGTTTTTTCAACCTTTCCAGAGCATGAGCCCTGCTACCCTACTTCCCGGTGGCTGGGTGAACCACGGGAGTAATTTTATGTCAAGCCACAAAAGACGAGTGTATTAGAATCCCAGGTTTGCTGATCGGCGGGCGAGTAAATTAATATTTTACTATCGCGGTGCTGTGTTCTTCGCATGAGACAGTCACACTACCTCTCATAGATCACATGAAATCTAGCGCAATTCAATATGATGCTATTCGTTACTCCCTTTTCCTGTCCATACAACACAATGGCTTCTTCCCTGTTGCAATAAAGCAATGATCTGCTTGAAATGAAACACGAAGATACAGATACATGAACTCTGAAAGCATATTGGATGGAAACAGAATTTAAAATAAAATAGTGGCAACAGTGGACATTGAAGAAATGAAGAGGAAATAAGAGAAACCAAATGAGAATGATTGTGTCTAGTGTAAACAGCTCCGATGTTTGAGATTTTAATGGACAAACCTTCTAGAAGAATTAGTTTGAAATATAGGAATGAGAGAGAGAGAGAGATAGAAAGCGGACTGCATAGGCTACATGGCAGAATGAAAGGGTAAAGGTAAAAAAATAACAAAAACTAGAGTGAAGCTGGACACATAAAATCATTAAATGCCTGACCCTTTTCACCCATTAGGATCAAGGTCATTGATTGCTTTCAGAAAAGTGACAACATCAATGCATGAGTGTATTTATTAAGATGAGCCCGTGGCAAAGAGAATTAATTAGATCCGTGAAACAAAAGACGAATGGATAAGATCAGACAGAACGGGGGAAAAAAACTAAGGTGAAACAAAACATAAGAAATTGCATTCAGGAGAAATTGCATTCATCAGCACGTCATCTGCCATGAGAGACTAACCACCATAGGATATGCTCCTAGTACAATGATGGCGGTTTATAGCCGTTACAACAAAGAACATTTGGAGGTAGTCCGAGCTCCGTAATTTGTATATCCGTATAACTGTATAACTGACGTTAGGCCGGCCAAACAAGGTGAGAGTAACCGAGGGGCTTCGGCCTGAAGGTAAACACCTTCCCAAACATGAGAAGACTGGATATGCCGGACAGCGCGCAGGAAACACGTGGTATTTAACGGGCTGGAAGGCACTTGTCAGGAGATAGTTAATCTGGATCTCAAAGGTCTTTATAACACACGTGGAACACTCTAGTCATCCACTGCTTTGTGATAGATTTCCAGTCGTCTTGATTTATGTTGTCACTGAAACACTGTTGGCACAGGAAGAGAGAGAGAGAGAGAGAGAGAGAGAGAGAGTATGTGTGTGTGGTCGACGAATGGCGCAACTCCTACACACTTTAAATAAAATTCAGCGTTTGTCACTACTCAGTAGCATCATCATCATTAGTGGTGGCAGTGGTGCAGTATGCAATGACAATTCTGACGCTCAGTCATACTCAGGTTGCACGACTGGATAAAATACAGATTACATCTATGCGAATTGTTCTGGGATGCACAAGAGACACATCGGTACGGGCTATGCGATACTTACTCGACTGTCAAACTGCAGAACATAGAATACAGTATTGCCATGCAAGTCTTCAAATAAATGCGGATAAAGAACATCCATTTCATCCCGAAATTCTTAGTCACAGGTAGTAGACTGTAGAGTGGAAAATTGTGGATGGGACGGGCAGAGGATATCATACAAAGTGTGTGTAGGTTGTAGGATATAGCTGCAGATGCGGAATTAATACGCCCGCCCATGGATTGCAAAACCTCTTTCAGAGTCATAACACTTAATGGGGCAAGCAAGGAACGATGACAAGTGACGGCGGAGTGTTGGGTGCAGGCGTTGGTCAATGAGAACTCTGGTGAAGGGGATGTGATTATATACATAGATGGATCGGTGGTTAGACATGTTCGTAGTGCGTGGGCCTTCACAACTAAGTGTACAGGGTAAAGTGTTAGGGAAGAGAGTGGAGCTTTTGTTGTGACTACGAGTAGGATGATTATGGAGATCATGGCAGTGACTATATCATTTTAATGGGTCAGCTCACAAAAGGCAGTAAGGACCTGTATCCTGACTCGATTAGTATGATTATGAAAGTACAAAAGGGTCTCGTTCGTGAACAATGGACTGAGGTATTGAGAGGATCAAAGTTGGAGATGGTGACTTATTTTCTTGCCTGGGCATGTGGGCGTCGGGGCAACGAAAGAGCTGATTTGCTGGCGTCAGGTGCTGTTGTCACACTTCGGGGAGGAGTAATGGATGGGGCAGATTTCTTGAATTCCCTACGGGAGACAACACGTGAAAGTGAACTTGACGTGGATGATGATGCTTATTCAATGACTAGAATTAATTAAGGATCAGGGTTTGAAATATGGGGTCGTCAGAGGGGAGCAGTATGCGAGGCGCAGAAGAATGATGGTAAATAATCATAGAACCAGAACTGTCAGCACAGGAGCAATGTTGGACACGCCCAGGGAGAGATAGGAGCAGGTATAAATTTGTCCGGAGTGATGATAATCCGACGATTAACTAACCAACCAACCAACCAACCAACCAACCAACCAACCAACCAACCAAACAACCAACCAACCAACCAACCAACCAACCAACCAACCAACTAACTAACTAACTAACTAACTAACTAACTAACTAACTAACTAACTAACTAACTAACTAACTAACTAACTAACTAACTAACTAACTAACTAACTAACTAACTAACTAACTAACTAACTAACTAACTAACTAGCTAACTAACTAACTAACTAACTAACTAACTAACTAACTATCTAACTATCATCGTCATCCATCATCATTAACACACACACAAAAGTCGTGTGGCGATGGGGAAGTGGGAAACCAGAAAGTGTGGAATACTCAAGCTGCAGTCATAACCCTGCACACAGACGGATCAGGGCAAAGAGTTGCTTCCTGTTGAAACTCAAGACAGAAATGTGATTCTGCAACGCTCTGATCGACTGATCAGCCATATTCAGCAGGGTAGCTCTGTTTACCCCTATAGCATGGGGAAGGGGCTATAAAAGGTGCGATAATTTAGCCTGACTAACATAATCTGGCCAGCTTAGAAGGTGCCTAACCACCGCGTTCGAAACAAATACAAAGAAAACAGATGTGATGTTTTAACCCACACCAAACAAACCACTCTTAAATTCCCATATAAGGATCAAAGAAGAAGAAGAGCTTCAGTAACTACTTTTACATTCCTGGGCATCTTCTCACAAGATGTAAACATCAACACTGGGGTAAACAATATGATAGCAACAGCTAGTGCCACATTTGGTAGACTGCGAAAACAAACGTATGGGAAAGAAAGGGAATAACAACTACCACCCAACTCATAGCTCACCTGACAACAGTAACATCATAAACATCAACACTGGGGTAAACAATATGATAGCAACAGCTAGTGCCACATTTGGTAGACTGCGAAAACAAACGTATGGGAAAGAAAGGGAATAACAACTACCACCCAACTCATAGCTCACCAGACAACAGTAACATCATCACTCCTTATGCTTGTGAAACATGGACAGTTTCTGTCAGACATGCTAGAAGATTCAACCACGCCTACCTAAGCTGCTTTCATGGGAAACTTTATAAATGTTCTTTATTTTGTGGGAGCCCCGTTAGCACAGTGATTAGCGCACTGGCTTCGCACATGAGTGGTTCTGGGTTCATTTCCCAGTTGAAGCGGAAATGTTTTTCAGATAGCAACGGCTCCCAGGTCGACCCAGCCTTAAATGAGTACCGAATTAATGGAAGTAAAGACTGCGAGGGAGAGGAGATGGTTGCCGCCCTCATTTTCAGAGCCTCTGTAATGTGAGATCGCTAACATCTCACGCCCCTACGGCATTAATAAATGCTATGGGTTGCTTTACTTTACTTTAAGCTGCTTTTGTAAGATACTAAACATCCATTGGTGGGATAAAATACCAGACAGTGAAGTATTGATGAAATCTAAGCCTGCAAGCATACATACAATGTTGATGAAAGCACATACATACACTGTCAGCATGAAAGATTAGTCTATCAAAAAAGTTGTTATATGGAGAACTCCAGACTGACTCTAGCAAGACTAGAAGACAGAACAAGAGTTTTAAGTTTTAAAAATACTCTTAAGACATCAGTGACTCACTGCAAAATAGACATACACTCATGGGGGAATCTTGCACAAGCCAGATCTGACTATCATTGCAGAATCAACAGTGGTACAGCAGTTGCAGAGAACATCAGACATCAAGCTGCGCAACATCACACTGGTAGAACACAAGATAGTGAAAGAAGCTAGACAGATACAATGCTATAATCACACCGGTAGAACACATGAGAGACCTGAATGAAAGCAGTTTTAGAGATATAATCACACCGGTAGAACACATGAGAGACCTGAGTGGTCGGGCCATTGGCGCAAATAAAACGGCGACACAACGTATTTCCATTCTCTGGACTAAATCCTGCTGGAAATCTAGTGGGACAATTGTCCTGCTACAAGAGAGATCTGGCGGGAGTTTGAGAATGAACGCTGAAGAAGAAGAACTAAATATCCCTTTATACTAATCTACTGTGCCAGTGTCATGTGACGTATTCCTTCCAGAACGTTGTCTTCCCAATGAACTCTCTGAACCTCTCTCTGTCTTGGGCGATGTGGCTTGTATTTTCTAGCGATGTATTCATATTATCTTTAATGTCGTCAGTCCATTGTCTTCTTGGTCTGCCCCTTCTCCTCTGCCCAGGTACTCTTCCCTCCATTATTTGTCTTTCTAAACAGTTATGTCTCTTTATATGACCAAACAGGCGTAGTTTTCTTTTTGTTATTGTGTTTAGTAACCAACACTCTGGAATATTCAGTGTGTTTATATTCTGTGCCAGTAAGCCGATTAATCTTTCGTTTAGAAAGTAACTTAAGAACATATCACAGCTGAACAGGAAAATCTCTCCAAGATTAAGATTTGAACATGGCGAGTTTGACAGAACTCACCTTGTCACATGCTAGTTAAAGCCTAAAATAGTCCCAATCTTTACGGTCCAGTTTTGCTCTAGATGTTTCCTGCCGATAGAAAAAAGATTGAAGGGAAATATGAAAACATGTGATAAATTCAGATTAGAAAAAGAGAAACATTCATTTTTATATCTATCTATGTAACGTCTCCTTTACATAACGTTGTCCTCACTGCCACTCTGTAAGCCTCTCAGTTCTGTGCAATCTGCACAGCTTCTTCTAGTGTTATGTTCAGATCTTCAATGTCATGTGTCCATCGTAGTCTTTGTCTGTGTCTTGTTCAATTTCCTGAAACCTTCAATGATTAATCTTTCTAAACTATTGTGTCTCTGTATTGCGTCGCGGTTTTATTTTCACAGTCCTAACAGCCTCTCTGCACTCCTTAACATGAAAACAAGCAGTAATGAAAGTTGAATATGGAATGCATTATTTTCATCTCAGTGATTCCGTTCACAGCAAGAAGCTTGCAACTGCGTATTTCATAAATCATTAATCATTAAAATCACAGAAACATAAATACAATTTATATGACGTAGTGTTCCACAAATTTAACTGAGTGCACAAACACTTTTTGTAGACACCCTGTGTGAACTGCAAAAATTAAAGATTAAAGATTTTGATAAATAGATACACACACGCACCCACACAAAAACATATATATATATATATATATATATATATATATATATATATATATATATATATATATATATATATATATATATATATATATATATATATATATATATCTTGGTAAAGATAAATGGAGAGAGCGTTAAAACGAAAAAGAGATGGTAGAAGCTACGCCAATATCAAAAGTCTACGTCAGGCGTTGGACAGCACAGACCTGATAAAATGAGCTGAATGATCTGAAATGTTACTCTGGTTTAGATGATTTGCAAACTAATCAAATTTATATAAATTGGATGTAACAAGGGCTCCTATTCGTGTTTTTAATGGCATGCGAAAATACATATATGTCTGGTTACCACTGGGAATTTCGATCTTTTCGCGTAACCAATCTAGAAATCCAATACAATTGACAAGGACAATCGATGAAGTGAAGGACGGATGCAAAATTGGATCAGTAGAGAAGCAGTGAGTTAATTATTCGGTTGGTTGATAATTAACCCAGGAATTACGGGCAACCTGATCCTGTTTCCTTTACGCAATAAGAAAACTATTTGGTTGGTTGATAATTATCCCAGGAATTATACGACAATCCATAATAAGTAAGACTGCTTACTGTAAAATTGTAAAACGACAATCTATAATAAGTGAGACTGCTTACTGTAAAATTGTAAAACGACAATCGATAATAAGTGAGACTGCTTATTGTAAAACGACAATCGATAATAAGTGAGACTGCTTATTGTAAAACGACAATCGATAATAAGTGAGACTGCTTATTGTAAAACGACAATCGATAATAAGTGAGACTGCTTACTGTAAAACTATATAACTTACTGAAGTACTATTATCCCAGAAATTATGATCAACTTGCTGTTGCTCCCTATACAATAAAAATTATTTGATTGGTTGGTAGTTGTGCCAGGTATTACGAACAACTTGCTGCTGTATTTTTAGTTAAGTAAAATATAGCTCTTATAGTGATGCACGCTTCTGTCAGTCGCGGACGTTTGTCCAATTTGGTTATATAAGAACTTTACAATAATTTTGTTATATAAGAACTTTACAACAATTCGGTTTTATAAGAACTTTACAACAATTTGGTTATATAAGAACTTTACAATAATTTTGTTATATAAGAACTTTATAGCCATAATACAATAGTTCTACAAAATTTCTAGCAGGAAGTAGTCTAAAGAACGGAAATGCATGGTGTCGCTGTTTTATTTGCGCCAATGGCACGACACATCCGAACTGTAAACTACAGCATTTCTCTAGCTCTAAAAAACTATTCGTTGCTGCAACATACAAGTTATAGAAAACCGAATTCCGTTCATGACAATATTTATATAGCAATTTGAAAAATAGCAATAGTTATGTAGCAATCATAAATATAGTAATACTTATATATCAATTAGCAATATAGCAATATTTATATAGCAATTAGGAATATAGCAATATTTATATAGCAATTAGAAATATAGCAATAGTTATGTAGTAATTAGCAAAATAGCAATATTTATATAGCAATTGGAAATATAGCAATAGTTATGTAACAATTAGCAATATAGCAATACTTATATAGCAATTAGCAATATAAAAATATTTATATAGCAATTAGAAATATAGTAATATTTATATAGCATTTAGAAATTTAGCAACATTTATATAACAATTAGCAATATAAAAATATTTATATAGCAATTAACAATATAGCAACATTTATATATCAATTAACAATATAGAAATATTTATATAACAATTGGATCCGTAACTACGATTTTGTTTAATGTTGGATGGAATAGGGAATTATATGTATTATTTTAATGAAAATATTTTCACTTCATATTGTGTGAGGCTTTTAGTTTGGGGAAACTCAGTTATGCATCCATGTCACTAGAAAGTGAGATGAGGAGTGGTACGGTGGATAATGTTTACTTTGGGAAACCTCTCTAAAGCAGTGCCGTATTTAGATTTGATAAGGCCCTAAGCTATTTGAGATATGGGGCCCTTTATAAGTCCAGATATTATATGTCAGTGCCAGGGGTGCAAAGGGAACGTATTTCTCTAGGCGGACACAGGGTTAGTAGATAACCAAGATCTCAAATGTACATCCACGCGGTGCACTCTGGAAACAGAAATACAGCAGCTCGAGCTGATTCTGGCCAAATTAGTTGGGGATTGTGTCCGAGAATGTGGAGGTAGCAGATGGAAAGAGATTTGACTGCACAAGAGACAGACAATATCTCCGACACCACCAGCATCACCACATATAGTGACACTGTCGACATAGAGTGAAGCTAGTCAGTCCAGTCCGAACATTGGAGGGGCGGCCAATGTAAAATGCACGTAAAGGCAGATGCATGGCGAGAGACAAATAGATTTCATACCGAGTACAATGAAACAATGAAAGGGCAGAACAGCGCTAGAGGGCAGCGCGAACTGCAAATAGAAAGTGAAAAGTCCCTAGGAAAGGGGAACTACAAGCTCCGTCAGCTCGAGACGAGCTTCTAGTTACCTGTATTTCTTACAGGCAGAGACCCAGACCCATTCATTGGCGTTTGGTAAAGCAAGAAGACCTAATCCAACTCTAATGTCAAGTTTTCCTATACCGGAAGTAGACTTGCAGAGAGAAAGGGTTCCGTACCCGATGGGCTTAGGCAAGAAAGGGACAACGATGGCAGTCCTGGCCCAACTCTACTGTCAGGTTTTCCTACACCGGAAATACACTTGAAGAGAGAAAGGGTTCAGTACCTGATGGGCTCAGGCGCTATTGGAACAAGGACGCTCAGCTCGAGAACACCTTGCTCTCAAACGCGTGGTGTGAGACTCGAACTTGGACAAGGGGTACACGATGTCGGTGAATGACACCTCGGCTAAGAGGGCGATAGAGCCAGGGTCCAACTCCTCTGTTGAGTTCTTCCCCTTAAGGAACCAGGCTCACGGATGAGAAACGGTTCAGTACCCAATGAGCACAGGCACAGCACGTCCAATTACAAGAGGCAAGTTCATAGACAGTGGAACACCTCGTGCGAGTCAGACGAGAGCAAAAATTTCTGGGCTAAGAGTCGCCACTACGCGTGCCTGGAGACAGATATAGAGGCTGTCACATACTAAGGGTAGCCCACCCGAATTGTCAAGGCATGCCGAAATCGGATGTGCTAGGCCTACAAGGCGCATAACGATGGCACAACGTAATCACGCTCCCGGCGGAAATCGCACGGATATCCGTGATGGTTACAATGGAGCGAACGCAAAATAAACAAACAAACATATGTCAGTGCCAAATATAATTTTTTGGGGCCCGCAAAACAGTGGGGGCCCTAAGCTATAGCCTGTTTAGTTTATACGTAAATCCGGTCCTGTCTAAAGTGAGAGAGGGGGAGGGATGTGTTTAATTTCATTGTTACTTGTTTATTTTGAAATTAAATGTCATATTCTTCTTTCCTAAGAAAGACGGCGGTGGGGTGGGGGGGGGGAGGGCGGAGATGTTGGACCCTAGTTCTATACCCCGTTTTATATTTACTGGCTTGATGTCAATATTAATATTAATTTCAGCGACAACGATAACATACAAATATGCGGCAGACATCAATACAGGAAGGTTCTTATTTAGCAAACATATTAACCGGAAGCGAAAGCTGCGCAGAAACTGTTTGTGAGAGTTACAAGAGCAGACACGGAACGAAACAATTTTGTCGTTGTATAATATATGTGATAAATGTAGGAAGATTAAGGTAATCACCGTGTCACGATATACTTGCGAGTGTAGTTAGGGATTTGAAATCGGGAGATTTGAATGCCATGATTAACTGATTTAATACCGGAAGTGTTTATTTATAGATTAGTCGTTGACGACTGCAGTGATGTCACACAAGATGCTGTGATTAGTGTTATTTACATGAGACTTTACAAAAGTTTGCTTCCGAGTCAGAGCTGCAATATCAGTCATTTTGTGCAAAATTTCTCAAATTTGGATTTTTCTTAAGGCTACTTCCTGGCCATAACATTTATTGTGAACATTTTTGGCCTTCTTAAAAAAAACATACAATTTTCCACATTTTTTGGTTAAATTTGGATATAACTAACATAGTCGTCATCAGAGATGCTGGAGTATAAAAACAAATTATAGCAAATAATTAGAAATATATATTCAAAATGTTTAGGGTGTGTGAACAGAAAAGCAAAACTTGAACATTTAGTAACAACCGGAAAGATCAAGGGGAGAAGAGACAGAGGAAGTTAAAGAGATACATTTTTGGAATGGTTGTCACTGTGGCATACAAATATGTCACCCACTGAACATATTAACACAAAAAGAGACAGAGTTGTGGAGAAACATGATCGCCTACGCACTCGGCACGGTACTTGACTGATTGATAAATTGTGTGACATGTTCTATTTTAGATATTAATTCCCACAAATGATGGGTGTGTCCGGCCATTAGCGCAAATAAAACGGCGACACAAAGAATTTCTATTCTCTAGACTACATCCTGCTGGAAATCTAGTAGGACCATTGTCGTACTACAAGACAAACCCAGTGGAAGTTTAAGAGTGAACGCTGAAGAAGAACATGAATACTAATTAATTTATAAAGATTGTTTCTTGTAATCATGTATATATGTATAATGAAGAATGTGTGTTGCAAACATGTATTTAATAATACTTTTCTACGAATGTCTAAGCAAAAGATTTGTTATTATAGGGAGACCTGATACAGTAAACAATGAAAACAGAAACCTCATGGTAGCAAAAACACTGGATAATAGTTAGGACAACCAATACTTTAAACGAACATTTATATACTGCACAGTGAAAACAACGAAACTGTCAGAGAATGTCCGACAAATGGAGAGGGCCACAGTAGCAAAAGAAAAAAGTGATAAGTATTATAATGAAGTAATAAGGCTACTTAATCAACTAGCTAATAAATATTAAAAAAATAACAATAAACAAAAGGGCATGAACTATTTCCGAAGTTACAATTATTACAAGAGAAATAATAAACAAAAAAAGCCACTAGACTGTTTCCACACTACGGTGGAAAACATCTCCATGCGATCATAATTTAATAATTGAAAGTGTTTATTGTTGGTTATGTGTTTCTTGAAAAAAGTCACTGTTGGACCGTAACGTGGAAATATTCCGCGTACTTATTTTTATTTATTGTTATTTATTTGTTAATAATTGATAGTTGATTAAGCAGCAGTATTACTTCATTATAGTCTCTAGCATTTTTTGCATAGTGAATGCAAGATGCATAAAGTTAATACGCAAAATTTGTTCAAGTAACCGCATGACTTTTATGTCTAGAGAAACCTCACTCTCAAAATAACATTAAAAGCACTAAAATTAAGTTAACAACAATATTATCATGATTATGAAGTAAATGAATGCTGATAATTGTAGAGAGGTAATACACTTTTATAGAAATATTTTATCCTAAAAAAATCAGAAAGTATTTTAGTTATTATTTTATAATTTGACAATTTTAGGCAACGTATATACCAACAATTTAACTATAAGCAGTTGAACCCTTTGGCAACACTGTCCGAGACAGAGACTTATTAATACGGAGGTACTATAGAATAGAGCGGATATAGCTGAGGCTTCGGTTTATCAATAAGAAAATTGGTACGTGGTTGCAATAGTCACATTGGTATTGTGAAGGAATTAACATTGCTCTTGCGTGAATCCCAAGGTTTGACCAGAAGTTGTGAAACTGAATTTGTTACTATAGAGATACCTATAAGTTTGGACACAAAGATGCATTTGTCTGTTATTGGTTTTCTTTTTTCCCTTAAATTCTCAAATTCCTGCTGGTTAGGTGCTGTCAATAAATTACCTCAACAATTAAAAGGGGAGAAGGTATAAAACAGTTCGACAAGAGGGGGGGGTAGGAGGTTGGACAAAAGTTGACGTCAACAATAATGGTTTTTAGTACATCAATTACATTCTTTGAATCAGCAAATACGACTTTGGCAATTTTCATAACACGACTATTTCCTTTGATATGAACTCGTATATTGAGAAATCAATAGTTTCCCGATTGCCACTGTTATTGAAGGGTGTGAGCTTACTTCTATTTTATGTTTTTGTGTTCTCGTTGTGCTTGTTATGAGAATATATTATCTCAGAATATAAAATGTAAAAGTGCCATGACGAGTGGCGTAGACGATCATGTTTCTCCACAACTCTCTGACTCTTGTATTGTTAATAAGATTAGTGGCGAAATATTTGTGTGCAACAGTGACAACCCTTGCAATTTCTCACTTTGTCTTCCTCTGAATCTTCTTCCTTGATCTTTCCGGTGGTTACAAAATGTTCAATGTTTACATTTGTCATCATGCGCCCTAAAAATCTTGACTGCATGCTTCCAATATTTGTTATAATTTATCGTTTTACTTCAGACTCTCTGAGATTTCCATATTATCTTTCTTGGTTGTTATGGAATTTTCATTATTCTACTAAAAAACCACATCTAAATTACCTCCAGCTTATCTTGTACTCGTTTGCTTACCATCCATGCTAAACATTCATAAAGAATAATTTGTTCAGTATAACTTCCTAACATTCGAATTGATGCATTGATAGTAATGCAAGTCAGTAAGTAAATCACAAATAGCTGTAAAAAAGGACAATAACAACTTGAAAACCGAATGTTTTTACACCTACATTCTCCCTTTTATTTTTCAACTTAATTTTCACCAACATTGATGCACTCATCTCATCGTTTTATCAGTTCTCCCAAACCTGAGGCATTGAACTGTGTGACCTGTTTTCTAAACCACATTTCCACTTGATATTCAAATTCTGCGTTATTTGCCAAATGTCTCCCGCAGTGGTGGGGTTTCAGGGAACCAAAAATGTGGAAATTTCTAGGGGCTAAGTTGGGGCTGTAAAGTGGATGTTCCACAATTTCTCACCCACGATGGTCAGTTCTCTTCTGAGATCATCTACCTGTATGTAGTCTGGCATTGTCATGAAGGAGCAGTACTCCTCTAATCAGCAGGCATGAATGTTTTCTTCGAATCGCATCTCGAAGCAGCGACAGAAAGTTACGATTCAGAATTCACATTGTCACTTTTTTCTTGAAGTTGGTTACAAGCACTCCTTTACAATCACAGAACACAATTTTGCATAACCTTCCCTGATGATGGCGTAACCTTGAAGTTTTGGCCACAAGACGACGAAGGGTGTTTCCATTGCATTGAAGCACGATTTGATTCAGGTTGGTAGTGATACGTCTATGGTTTTTCCCCCAGTAATATTGCTGTTCAGCATACCTTCTTCAACTGTGTAGCGACATAGATGCTTTATGGACAGGAGTAATCGATTCATTGTGTACTCGTCCATCAGATGTCTGGGTAGCCACCTTGAACACACTTTTTTCAATTTCAATAGATCACACATTATGCCTTATGCAGAACTATATGAAACCTATTACAGATGTAACATAGCCTATTACAGATGTAACATAGCCTATTACAGATGTAACATAGCCTATTACAGATGTAACATAGCCTATTACAGATGTAACATAGCCTATTACAGATGTAACATAGTCAATGGTTACTCGCCTGTCATCTCATATCATCTCCTACACCCGTTGCACGGATGATTCTGTTGCAATCTGAACAATACGGCCAGATTGCACTTCAGCAACAGTTTGAGATAGTGCTTGAGAACATTTAAATACCCAGTTATGCACTGCTTTACGAGACAAAATTTGTGAGCATAAAACAGGAAGCAATTCCTTATTGATGTCCTTTGCAAGCAGTCCTTTTGCCCTCCCCTCTCCCCAATAAAACGCAAAACAGCACGCTTTTCTTTGAATGTACGCTCCTAAGTGCAGTCGATATTCTGCTCATGCGCATACAACACTTGGTGCTACCTAACAAACGGGAACATAAAGTTCGATATTGCTAACGAGTAATGTAACATTTAGAACCACCTACTACATTTTCATACCGTCCCACAGAACTTTGTGACTTACTTATTGACTTGCCCTCGTACTTGCATAGAATATTTACCATATTTTGAAATGCTGATTTATCTTGTGATATTCTGCTCTTTATCTCATTCGTGCATCTGGCTTTCGATGTAAAATGGTAACAATATACTTGACTTTGTCCACTTGATTTAGTTGTGCATCATTAATATTAATATTGCATCTTTGGCGGTGTGTAACAACCATTACTTTGAAACAACCATTACTTCTTGTCTAGACTGAGGCCTTTTTCATTTTCTTGTACTACCATGTCTAACAGTACTTGAAATGTGTGTCAATTCCCTGCAATTACTACTGTTTCATCAGCATATTTCAGATATTCTTAACATTAACTGACCAAAAATTAGATGAACTTGTGAGTTGTTCATACTATAATTTGTTTGTCCAATACACTTTTATTTAGGATGGCGTAGAATTAAAATAATAAAGAACTAACAGCTATCAATGACGTCTATTAAAGCTATATATCGGCACTGTAAATTTGAAGCCAAGAATATTTGGCGTACAAACAAAAAAGATATATGACCAAAAGAAAAAAAATACGTCACGTAGTTCCTGGTGAAGCACAAGTTGGAAAACTTGCTGATATTTAAATATCTACCCCACCGAGCACAAACGCTAGATTCTGACCAATCATATGTTTAGGAATAATGTATGATGACGCGTTTTAGAGAATTGTAAAATGTAAACCTCTATCTGGTTGCATCTGTGCATAAGCAAAAAACTATTATTGTTATGTGTGTGTAATTATTAATTGTGTTGTGTATAACTTATAAATATGTATAAATATAGAAAAAATGTAAGTTCACCAGACTAAAATATTGTTAACTTTAAAAATTTTAAATTGCAAAGAACAATTCCGCATTTGTCATTTAAAGAATTTCGTATAATAGAATAATATAATAGAATAATAGAAATCGAAATTTTCAATCATCCTGGTATGACAAATTTCCTTGGATAACTGACAGCTCTGACAAACAAAAAAGGTTTTGCTATGTATGTTTATTGTTAAGGCCAAAAATTATGAATGGTGTAAGATGCAATGCAATGGTGCATTTGGGATTTAAGTAAC
The DNA here is from genome assembly GCA_034231615.1 of Meghimatium bilineatum. NCBI lineage: Eukaryota > Metazoa > Mollusca > Gastropoda > Stylommatophora > Philomycidae > Meghimatium > Meghimatium bilineatum. The sequence goes on along the minus strand of CM067298.1, from coordinate 123,698,681 downwards.
TTTAGTAGAAATGCATTAAAACACCAGTCATCAAAACAACATTTATTACACAATGAGGCATTTCATACGCTGGGCAAGACACGAAATCATCATATACTATCGGAAGCTTTACGACTACAGGCAATAAAACATAGTGAGATTGTGTCTTCAAACATATAATGTTTGCAGATACTTATTTAGCTCGTAATATTTTTAAATAAACAGGAGCTAGAATTCCGCGGACAAAGAAGTAAAATGTGTTTCTGGTGTGAATTTTAAAAAAAGGAGCCGGGGGTGGGGGGAGAAAAGGGGGGGGGGAAGGGGGCGCTACCTACCTATTTAAAAAAAACCGTTTCTCAGCGTTCCGTATCTAAAATGTCACGCTATATCACTGAGATATATATACATATATAGGTCTGTATAACGCATTTTAACTTGGGCCTCATTGCTATTTTGCTAAATACGTTTCTGACCTTTCGACATCTCTGTTTAACTTCCTGCTTCCTGCCTATAGTGACCTTTATCTGTCTGTTAGTATGTAAAGCGGATGCTGGGTGATGAGGCCTAGATAACTGACGGTGAGCTGGGTTCGTTGAGGAATAGATATGTTGGGGAAATGTCGTGTGGTATGTTTAACATATTCGGTTTCACTTGTGCAATGATCTTGTGATTTTCACTGTGTAGGATGGTGCAATATTTCTGCAGCAGTAATGTCATGTGTATCTCTCGATATATGTATCTACATGTGCAGCCCGCGTGTTGCTGGGTTCGATAGAGGAGTAAAGAACAGAAAGACAGACTTTCTATGAATGTCGCAAAGGAGGCTTAGAGGTGATGTTGGATGTGTAATTCCATAGAGTAGTTAGTAAAATGAACAAAACATCTTGCTGAAGTAGGATGTATCAGGCCCACAAATATTGATGAAGTAGAATAGATCATGCCCACAAATCTTGATGAAGTATGATGCATCAGGTAGAAAGTTGCACATAAGGAAGCCAAGCTGTAAACCGTTACCGAACGCGTTCCATTCTCGGGACAACATCTCGAGACAACAACAGGCAGCAGGAGTATGAGAATGAATGCAGAAGAATACGAAGCTTAATGTGTTATTGATGTTGTTGTTGTTGTTCAGAATATCAGCATCAACAACAACGACAATTGCAGCATCAACGAAATCAACAACTGTAGAATAGCAGCATCAACTCCATCAGCATCATCATCATCAACAACAACACCAACAACATCAATAGCTGCATTATCATCAACAACAACACCAACAACATCAACAGATGCATTATCATCAACGACAACAGCATCATCAACATAAACAACAAAAACAACAAACGCAACAGCAGAAGCAACATCAACATAAACAGCAACAATGACCAAAAAAAAATCAACGACACCAATAACAAAAATAACAATAACAAACAAACGAAAACAAAAAAAGAACAATAGTAGCAATAACAAAATAGCAGAAACAGAAACAATTACACCACCAACAACAACATCTACAATAGCAGCGTCAGTAAAAATAAACACAACATAAACAATAGCATTATCATCAACAACATCAATAGCAGAATCACCATCAACAACAACAACAAATACCATCATCTGCAACAACAAAAGCAATAGCAGTATAAGCAACAACAAAAAACAATAACATCATGATAAAAAAACAAACAACAATATCATCATCATTAATAACAACAATGGCAGTATTAGCAACAGCTATAACATCAACAAGAATAATAGCATCAACAACAGTAATAGAACCATCATCAACAATGGCAACGACAAACATCAACAGCAGCAGTGGCGACGACAATAAGAAAAGTATCATCATCATCATCATCAACAATAGCAGTGTTAACATCAACAATAACAGCAATAACAACAACATCAGAAACAATAGAAGTATTACCAACAGCAATAATACCATCATCATTAAAAAAAAACTAATAGCGGTGTCAAGAACAACAACCTATGAATCGTATTACTTCAGGTAGTTGTATGTGGGTATATGTGATCGGATTTCGATAAGTGTGTCTGGATGTATGTACACCTCACGGACTCTACCAAATCTGAGTGAGATGCTTCGTCTTAAAGAATTGAACACCGCAGAGAAATGCAATTTTCTGAGTATACAGTTAAGATCTAGAAGGTACTCCATCCGTCCTACCCCACTGTCAAATTGTACAACGGATACAGGAGTCCTATAGTTCGTATTTTCTGGATATCGGAGTAAGCAAACAAACAAACAATTAAATCAACATCAAACAAACATCACACAGGCAAACAAATATAAAATAAACATACACACATAAAAACAAACAAACATCAAACAAATAAACATTACATACAATTAAACAAACACCAAACAAAACACAAATAAAAAGCATCAAATAAACACTCATGAAACAAACAACTAATCTATAATTTATATATGTAATAGGCGTTCACGTATATCTGATCAATCTATTACGTATAATCTAATATACCTGTTCCTGCTTGATATATCTCTGTATCAACAGTATGTCAGTCCTTTCGCCTATGTTTTCCTCTATGTATCAATCTCTCCAATATATATATATATATATATATATATATATATATATATATGTATACATATATAATCTTTATATTGATATAGTATATCTGTTCTGTTGTTTCTAATACAGATGCATATATTGAAGTATTTCTTGCCTATATGCCAGTGCATTTCTCATTCAGATTCGATTTCTCCATTTCCTCGTGCATTATTCATTCATCGATTTTATGCACGATTCATCGATTTTATGCACGATTCATCGATTTTATGCACGATTCATCGATTTTATGCACGATTCATCGTTTTTGTCTATTTTGTTAAATATAAATTGTTTCGCGACAGAATACATTTCTATCTCTCTCTACACCAAAGAAGGGGGGGGGGGCGCATAGTATGGTTAAAGGGAAAAATTCAGTCCGTCAAGTTATCTTTCATTGCGCGACAGACTGATTAAAAAAAAAAACAACAACATTCCTATATGCACTGACCCACCAGCTAAGAAATTCCACAACAAACAAAAGTTATCGCACCCATGCTATAAAGCACGAAGTTTTACTGTGTTGTTGAACATTGAACATGTGCTCAGATTCGAACAAAAATGGTAAGGTAAATTAATAAGAAAGTTGTAATGGTCGTTCTTTCAGCGTTTAACCTTTAAACACTTACTATTCATGTACCACGTGATCACAAGTTAACGCATGCGCGGGGAAACAACAACATCAATGTGTATTGATTACTAGAAAATTTCAACTTCATCAATGGCACAACATTCAAAATAGCTCTTCAAGTATAGTCTAACTACTATGATCGTGTAGTGCTGTTATTAATCAGCAAGTTTGAGAACACCCTCGGATGATATTAAATGCTCCCAGGTTTAATGATTTCGTCATGGAATCCAACTATGTTACGAATTCACATCTACACAGATTCTAAGTCTTAAGTGTCATACATCACAATAACTTCGATTTTGTCTTCAAGTCTCGTTCACACTGTTGTCTCGGCAAAACTCGAATGTATCTTCCTGTGTTTTCAAGTCTCGTTCACACTGTTGTCTCGGCAAAACTCGAATGTATCTTCCTGTGTTTTCAAGTCTCGTTCACACTGTTGTCTCGGCACAACTCGAGGGTATCTTCCTGTGTTTTCAAGTCTCGTTCACACTGTTGTCTCGGCAAAACTGGAATGTATCTTCCTGTGTTTTCAAGTCTCGTTCACACTGTTGTCTCGGCAAAACTCGAATGTATCTTCCTGTGTTTTCAAGTCTCGTTCACACTGTTGTCTCGGCAAAACTCGAATGTATCTTCCTGTGTTTTCAAGTCTCGTTCACACTGTTGTCTCGGCACAACTCGAGGGTATCTTCCTGTGTTTTCAAGTCTTACAAAAATGTTCAATTCTCAACACAGTAGCAAGCTGTAGTTCGTTTAGCTTCCTCTCTATACAACCCGCTCTCTACTCCTTTGCTTGGTATTGCTAAGTTTATGATCTAAAACTAAACTGAAGTTCTGATCTAACGTCATCTGTTTCCCTATTCGTCTGTTCATCCTTTCTCCTGTTTGATCATTGGTGCATGAAATGCTTCAAAATGAAATCCTAGATCCTATTCGCTGATTCCATATCTGCGATAGTTTTTGGATAATTTTATGCAAGAACGAAGCATTTGTCCCTAGATGGATCATACCATATCTTTCAATCACGTGTGCGATTTGATGTCACTTCTCGCCACATTCAAATAGTAATAATGAAGCTAGGTCCTAATTGCTTATATACAATTCCAGTTAATTTTCCTTATTGCCGGGTAACAACCCAAGGTCTTATTTTATGTGGAGATTGTGCTCCAATGTCGGGTAATAATAACCCAAGCTCTTATTTTATGTGGAGATTGTGCTCCAATGTTGGGTAATAATAACCCAAGCTCTTATTTTATGTGGAGATTGTGCTCCAATGTTGGGTAATAATAACCCAAGCTCTTATTTTATGTGGAGATTGTGCTCCAATGTTGGGTAATAATAACCCAAGCTCTTATTTTATGTGGAGATTGTGCTCCAATGTCGAATAACAACACAAAACAAATCTGGAAGGGGGAAGGGCTTGGTTAACACAGGCAAATATCAAAATGAACAAAAATAGGTATACATGTTACCAATATTACTCAATAAAACACCATAACAACGAGACACAATGACAGCCAACGTTTCTGATAAAAGCCTGTATTAGAACGAAAAACAACAAAAGAAATAAACGAGAAAATGAACGCAGGAGATCACATATGAGGAGGAAGATATAAAAGCGAGGTAAGAAACATGTCACAGGGAAGAGATAGAGCGAAGCTGGATTGGTCCAGTAAAGAAGGGGAAGACATACATAGCATGACGAGACGAAATGAATGAGATAGTTATGATGAGAGACAATACGATGAGAAGAAATGTAAGAGATAGTTATGATGAGATAGTTATGATGAGGTAGACAATAAGATGAGAAGAAATGAATGGGATAGTTATGATGAGAGACATTAAGATGAGAAGAAATCAATGAGATAGTTATGATGAGGTAGACAATAAGATGAGAAGAAATGAATGGGATAGTTATGATGAGAGACATTAAGATGAGAAGAAATCAATGAGATAGTTATGATGAGGTAGACAATAAGATGAGAAGAAATGAATGAGATAGTTATGATGAGATAGACAATAAGATGAGAAGAAATGAATGAGATAGTTATGATGAGGTAGACAATAAAATGAGAAGAAATAAATGAGATAGTTATGATGAGATAGACGATAAGACTAAAAGAAATAAATAAATAATAAATAAATAATAAATAAATACAGTTGCTGTATTTTGTTCACTTGCTCAGTTTATGTGCTTCGAAATTGCACAACTCTGAAAATGCTCACATCGGAACTGATCAGATAATTCTAAAAGACGAAGAAATACGATTAGTTTTATAGCATTATCATATCTAAATGGTGCATGTAATTTGAGCTTTACGTCATCAATGTTGCGGAAACATAATACATCACTGTTTAATGTCATCTGTTATGAGAGATGTCAATAAGAGTGTGTTGAGCTATTGTGAAATATATATAAATTCAACAATCAATATTGATTTATTTCTGATATATTTTAATGAAGATAGGAAGAACAGAAAGAAACACCAATATATAAACTGGAAAGAACAGACTTAAACAGGTGGCAGAATTCACATACCTAGGAATCAATATAATAACCGATATAAGAGCAGCAAAGAAATACACAATAGATGTAGTAAAGCTACCAAGCCCTAGGACAAATGATACTAATCTTCAGAAACAAAAATGTAGATTTAAACTCCAAAAGTAACACTATTCAAAACGATTATTATGTCAAGTATGTGCTACCAATGCCAAATATGGACAACAACATCACAAGACAAACATAAACAAGTGCCAACTGAAATAGCATGCTTACGCAGAATTCTAGGAATATCGCTGGATATTGGACAAAGAACCGGCACCACCCCAATCTTGAAATACATTAAGAGACAACAGATCAAATGGTTTGTACACATCAGCAGACTACCATCAGACAGCATACCACAGCAAGCTCTGCTACGCAGATAAAGTGAAAGCAGACCTAGAGGCCGACCACGAAAACGATGGACAACCAAAATAAAAGAGGCGACAAATTCCACAATATACTCAGCACACGCGAGAGCCATCTCCAGAAAACTCGTCTACCCCTGACGCTGAAAGGCAACAAAGGGTTTAGCGAATAGATAGAAATATATTTCCATCCTTGTTAGAAATAATATGGCATTTCACCATGTTGGACCTATGAATATTCCTCATTTATTTATTCCATACGTGTGGATATATCACATTTTTTACAGTTTTCCCTCTTTCATATTGCACGTCTTACTTTGTCATATTACACAGTCTCAACTTCTCTGTCAGTGTTACAAATAACTTCTCTTCTGTCAGTGTTACAAATAATTTCTCTGTCAGTGTTACAAATAATTTCTCTGTCAGTGGTACAAATAATTTCTCTGTCAGTGTTACAAATAACTTCTCTGTCAGTGTTACAAATAACTTCTCTGTCAGTGTTACAAATAACTTCTCTTCTGTCAGTGTTACAAATAATTTCTCCTCTGTCAGTGTTACAAATAATTTCTCTGTCAGTGTTACAAATAATTTCTCTGTCAGTGGTACAAATAATTTCTCTGTGAGTGTTACAAATAACTTCTCTGTCAGTGTTACAAATAACTTCTCTGTCAGTGTTACAAATAACTTCTCTGTCAGTGTTACAAATAACTTCTCTGTCAGTGTTACAAATAATTTCTCTTCTGTCAGTGTTACTAATAATTTCTCCTCTGTCAGTGTTACAAATAACTTCTCTGTCAGTGTTACAAATAATTTCTCTTCTGTCAGTGTTACAAATAATTTCTCCTCTGTCAGTTGTTACAAATAATTTCTCCTCTGTCAGTGTTACAAAGAATTTCTCCTCTGTCAGTGTTACAAATAATTTCTCCTCTGTCAGTGTTACAAATAATTTCTCCTATGTAAGTATTACAAATAACTTCCATTATGTCAGTGTTAGTCTCAACTTCTCTGTCAGTGTTACAAATAATTTCTCCTATGTAAGTGTTACAAATAACTTCTCTGTCAGTGTTACACAATAATTGCCAGCTGTCAGCGTTGCATATACAGTCACAAATTAGTGTAATACATTACATTCTTCTCTCTCATGTTACTTATTATATTTCTGTAAATATTCAACATTTTATAAATTCATCAATAATACAGTTTCACCCCCTTCTACTGGCTCACATTCATTGTTAGTTTTATCAGGTTATCTCTACCCCAACCTTGATAAGAAAAAACAACATATATTTTTCATGGAACAGCAAATCCGAAATTTTAAACATCTAAAAATGGTATATTAATGATTCTTTCAAACACTCCTTCGAATGTCTGAGTATAATGTTTGGAGAACTTTGTGTGCTGATGTTTCCAGTGTGTCACCACTTCGACCCTTACGGATTATGAGTTTTATCAATATTATATTAAGCAATATATATTTCCCTTCCCTTGCCAACTTTCAGCGCTAGTTATATGCTCTTCTAACCATCAATGTGGCCATACGATATTCTATAATTTGTTTTGATGACTAATCTCTTGTGATCTTTGCATCATCAAACATTTCTCTTTGTTTCCGTATCATCTTCTATATGTTACAACCTAAGCGGAGATAATATATTCTTTATGAACATTTAGTGCGAACAAAAGATCTATGGAGCAAAAATCGAATCTGTATAATTTAATAATGTTCATATACAGTTCTTGTATATTTGGTTATATAGAGGTGTATTATCTTCTGTCACAACCATGTACATGAAAATAGAATATACACCATTGAAAACAGAAAAGAAACCATTGTAGATATAATGGAAACCATTGAAAATATACTATAAACCATTGACGATAGAATGTAAACTAATGAATATAGAATTTAGACCATTGAAAACAGAAAAGAAACCATTGCAGATAGAATAGAAACCATTGAAGATATGAATAGAAACCATTGAAGATAGAATATAAACTATTGAAAACAGAAAAGAAACGAACCATTGTAGATATAATACACCCATTGAAAAGATAATATAAACCTTTGAAGATAGAACAGAAACCATTGCAGATAGAATAGAAACCATTAAAGATAGAATAGAAAGGGTATATAACGGTTATGATAGTATCATAAGAGGTGGTTTCTCGCTAATTACGAGGAGGTATGAAGATGTCGGTCCGTCGTAATCAACGATGACCAAAAACTCAACCATCATAATAATAACAATAAGTAATAAAAATAATAAAGTTAAAAGTGCGACGAGGAGGTATAGAACGCTTGTAATAACATCATGGACAGAGAGACGAGTGAGCCCCAAAGTCTAAAAAGTTATCGATTTCGAAGGCGTTGTTAAGTAAAAAAGTAAGGTAACCCGTAGCATTTAGTACTGCCGTAGGGGTGTGAGATGTTAGCGATCTCACATTTCAGTGTCTCTGAAAAAAATATATAAGAACTCTTTTCTTTTTAAGAAAGGTGAAGTAACGGTATTTACTAAACATAAATAGAGAACACAAAAATAAAGCAAGTCAAAGAGTTCAAGTACCTAGTCAGTATCTTCACAGAAGACGGACGACTCGACAGAGTGGTAGAAACAAAATATTAAAACGCAAATGCTGTGATATACCAGATGCCACTATTTTGTTATTGCATCGAAAAAATCAACATGAAAGTAAAGAAACAAATGATTAAGAGCATCTTTATACTAAACCTATACTACCAATGCTAGAGTTGGCAATTGCCAACTACACATAAGAAAAAGATTGAAACTTGCGAAATGAAATGTCGAAGGAAGGCTATTGGAGTCACCAGACTCGATAAAATGGACAGTGAGAACATCAGAAAGATAACAGGTATCATATTAGCATCGAATATATAGAGAAAGAGCAGATAAAATGGTTTGGACATCTTATGAAAATGAACGTTCAACTTCCCATAAGAGTTTATAACAAGATGGAATCAGGATACAGAGCCAAGGGCAGACTTAGGAAAAGATAGATAGATAACATCAAGACTATACTGAAAAAAATATGAATACACCTCAACTAAAGCAACACACCTGGCTACATCTCTTTCACAAACCTCTACACTCAACGAAAAGTGTGGGCATATTACAATATCACTTTGCGATAATAGACAATAGACTAAACGCAAAGACTATAATTGTAACGTTAACATTGTCCTCTCCCTTTTCGCCACCACACACACGTATACACAATTAATGTCTTCGAAAACAGTTATAAATCTGTTCATATTTGTTCATATGCACATATTTCACTATGTAATATATATTCAAATACCACGTCCATGATCTAGAAATGACGCATTTTGTTTGTTTTGCGTTCGCTCCATTGTAACCAGCACGGATATCCGTGCGATTTCCTCCGGGAGCGTGATTACGTTGTGCCACCGTTATGCGCCATGTAGGCCTAGCACATCCGATTTCGGCATGCCTTGACAATTCGGGTGGGCTACCCTAGCCTATGACAGCCTCCATATCTACCTCCAGGCACGCGTGTATGTGGTGACTCTTCTCCCAGACTATTTTTGCTCTCGTCTGATTTGCACGAGGTGTTCCACTGTCTATGAACTCGCCTCGTGTAATTGGAAGTACTGTGCCTGTGCCCATCGGGTACTGAACCGTTTCTCATCCGTGAGCCTGGTTCCTTAAGGGGAAGAACACAACAGAGGAGTTGGACCCTGGCTCTTTCGCCCTCTTAGCTGAGGTGTCATTCACCGACATCGTGTACCCCTTGTCCAAGTTCGAGTCTCACATCACGCGTTTGAGAGCAAGGCATTCTCGAGCTGAGCAACCGTGTCCCAATAGCGCCTGAGCCCATCAGGTACTGAACCCTTTCTCTCTGCAAGTGTATTTCCGGTGTAGGAAAACCTGACAGTAGAGTTGGGCCAGGGCTAAATCGTTGCCTCTTTTGTGCCTGAGCCAATCGGGTACGGAACCCTTTCTCTCTGTAAGTGTACTTCCGGTATAGGAAAACTTGACATTAGAGTTGGGCCAGGACTACCATCGTTGTCCCTTTCTTGCCTAAGCCCATCGGGTACGGAACCCTTTCTCTTCGCGAGCATATTTCCGGTTTAGGAAGGCTCGACATTAGTGTTCTAATGACGTAGTCATAACATGTCTACCTAACATTTTGTCTAAGTTTCCAATTTGTTTATGTTTTTTTGTTTGAGTTAATTCTCAAACTCCTGCAAACTCGCAGTATGTGGTCTAGATAATGGAATGCGTTGTCCAATTTAAATTAGTTAGTATTATGTCGTTCCAGTGATGCCCTAGAAATTGAACGAACCGTTCAAGAATTTGATAAATATGAAGAACTACAATAGCAGACGAAGTCGGAACCAGACAATACCATATAGGAATTCATAGTAACGCAGAGAATAGAATAATAGACATGGTAATTAAGAATACAGGGAAGTTGAAAGGAATCCGAGTTAAGTTAAATTTCATACTTTAAGATTGCAATACATTAAACTAAATGCAGACTGGAGATTCATTATCTTACCGCGCAAACAGAAAACTGTGTAATTAGTAGTCTGGAAAAACTTACAAATGCGGCGGTAACATTTATAAAAAAAACCAGACTTGCAGAGTCGATATAGTAAAGTAACTTTCAACAGACTTGCTGAGTCGGTATAGTTAAGTAATTTTGAACAGACTTGCCGAGTCGATATAGTTAAGTAACTTTCAACGGACTTGCTGAGTCGGTATAGTTAAGTAACTTTCAACGGACTTGCTGAGTCGGTATAGTTAAGTAACTTTCAACGGACTTGCTGAGTCGGTATAGTTAAGTAACTTTCAACAGACTTGCTGAGTCGGTATAGTTAAGTAACTTTCAACGGACTTGCTGAGTCGGTATAGTTAAGTAACTTTCAACGGACTTGCTGAGTCGGTATAGTTAAGTAACTTTCAACGGACTTGCCGAGTCGGTATAGTTAAGTAACTTTCAACAGACTTGCTGAGTCGGTATAGTTAAGTAACTTTCAACGGACTTGCCGAGTCGGTATAGTTAAGTAACTTTCAACGGACTTGCTGAGTCGGTATAGTTAAGTAACTTCCAACGGACTTGCTGAGTCGGTATAGTTAAGTAACTTTCAACGGACTTGCTGAGTCGGTATAGTTAAGTAACTTTCAACGGACTTGCTGAGTCGGTATAGTTAAGTAACTTTCAACGGACTTGCTGAGTCGGTATAGTTAAGTAACTTCCAACGGACTTGCTGAGTCGGTATAGTTAAGTAACTTTGAAAGAGAAAAAGATGGTAATGCTACATGTACGTAAAGGATTGAGTATATTTGGATATATCATAGTTTTTAGCTATCACAAATAGTGTAGATCACGGTTCTAGTAATGCAGTCACCATTACCTTATATTAAAGGTGTATATTCTATTATTTTATCAAAAGAAGAAAATTTCATAGACAGCCAAGAAAACTAATAGACAGAGAAAGACGGAGAGAGAAATTTCTGGATGGGTTGTCACTGTGGCACAAAAAGAAGTCACCAACTGAACGTATTAACAACACAACAGACAGAGTTGTGGAAAAGCATGATCGCTTACGCCACTCGGCACGGCGCTTGATTGATTGATATTCTATTACCTGCTGGGAGTTTGAGAATGAGCAAGAAGAGGAATCAAACGTTCTTAGACTATGAGTACTCGTGTGCTGCCAATGATGTGTATACTTGATTAGTGGTTAACATAAAAATCTCTACGGAATTGGGTATCGCTTTTGTGTATCTCCCCGAGGGTGGAAGTTGACAGAATACAGAGGATCTGCTTTACGGAAAATTGTAGTTTGGGAAACAATTCCAGGGTCAATTTCTATATTGGTACAAAGACGCATACAAACGCAAATGCATTATACGGCAAGGATACGAGGTCATGGTAACAGTATACAATTAGGCCTGTGATAAATGCCCCCCCCCCCCTTTAGAAAATAGGAACATGATTTAAGCTCTAGGAACTTAGCCAAAAGGCGGGTTAAAAACCCAAAACACCAAACTCATAGCGATATTTAAGAAAACACTCATTACTTACCGATATTTCACAAAACACTCATTCCTTAGCGATATTTCACACAACACTCATCCCGTAGCGATATTTCACAAAAAGTTCATCAAAAGTTACATCAAAAAAGAGGAGCTGACACCCGAATATACTTTTTTAAAAATATATACCCCCTCCAATCCTCCTTAAGAGATCATATCTACGGTCCTGGATACCATGATAGGTATGCTGCATGGAGGAGAAAAATCATAGATGATATAAAGACAAAGGAGACAGAAAGTGATAACAGATAAATGAACGGCTGCACATTTTCTTTTACAAACAACTGTACATGACGGTATAAATGGGCCTGTGATTCCTAGTAGATACGGAAGAAAACTGTGACTGAGATTGGTTCTGTGAATCACATCCATCAGCGTCACGAATCGTAGATTATATTTCGTATAGCACAACAATACTACTATCGTCGGGAATGACGGAAAGGTGTATATTATATCTCATTAGCGATCACTTTCGACACTCGTATCAAATCGATAGCCTTGTGATCAATCTTTCTTCTAGTGTCCCGTGAGAGTCCTCCAAATGAAAAAACACACAGTGCACAGTTATCCCGAGTTACAGTAGTCACTTGAGTAAATATTCTTTCGATTAGTACTGCGTACTAGTTCTGGATGCTAGTCTGCAGAATGGAAGAGGTAGGTACCAAGTTTCACTGCTTGTAATTACTCTACGTCTCTTCTTATCATGTTTTCCTTGCATTCTATTCCGTTCGAAGAACAAACTCTGAAAGACATGCAAAAAGAATCGATGTTAGACAAAACTAAGCACAAATTCCTATCTACGTTAGAAATGGTTCAGTTAAGACAAGATTATCAATGGAAGAACACATGTTGAGATAAGCTCTAATATAAAGCAAGATTATCAATGGAAGAACACATGTTGAGATAAGCTCTAATATAAGACAAGATTATCAATGGAAGAACACATGTTGAGACACACTAGCTCTAGTTTAAGACACGATTATCAATGGAAGAACACATGTTGAGACACACTAGCTCTAGTTTAAGACACGATTATCAATGGAAGAACACATGTTGAGACACACTAGCTCTAGTTTAAGACACGATTATCAATGGAAGAACATATTTTGAGACAAGGTCTAGTTTAAGACACGATTATCAATGGAAGAACACATGATGAGACAAGCTCTAGATATTATTTGTTGAGTGCTAGATTTATCAGTACAGCTGATTGCATCGGTACTGGCAGAGTTCATATTCGATAAATCTGCATTTAGATTGCCGCCCCCACCACCCATTTCTGGGATTTTTGACTAGGAGCAACCGTCACATCACTGAGAGCATTCCCATATATGCTCTGTTTGCCGTTATGTCAGCCATCTAAAAGTGTATAAGCTCAGTGTACCAGTCAGTTGCTGATTACTCGTTCTTCTGATCTCTATGGGGAGAGGAATCTCTTCCTCCCATCGCCTCTAGTCACGCCCATTTCTACCATTCTCTGAATATGTACATTGTCTCGTTCGATTTCCTCCTCGTCTTCTTGTAGGGTATCCTAGACCTCTCTAATCAATTCAATCCTGTCTCTTCTGATCTCAGTGCCTTTCACCAAGGCTTTAGCATCCAACACATCGGCTCTTTCATTTCCCCTGACCCCAGCATGAGCTGGACAGTAGATCCATGTAATGCTCTGCGCGTTGTTGAGAAGAGTGACCCTTTCAATTATGATCATACCCTTTTCTATCTTGCGCAGCATACTTTGAGAGTACGATAGAATCACTGACTCTGTTGGTGGTTGTGTCGCCAGCCAAGTGAGAGCTGCTGTCACCGCTTCTATTTCCATTCCCATACTCGATGTTGTAGTGAGGTATGCAGTTGACTTATCAGCTAATTTCTTTCCATTTTGGTAGGCCACGAAACCCCAACCACACCTGTTTGTTTCTTGTGTTACTGAGCTGTCTGTGTAAATGATCGTATCGTGTGGCTTCGAGTGCTGCAGTATGAGTTCTTGGATTATTCCCTCTGTTCTGTTGGCAGCCCAGTCGCGGCACTTTCCTCCCATCTGTATCACATCTGATGTTAATAACTTTCTCTCTTTGCCAAATGTCACCCATTCACAGCCTCTTCCCACTTCCCTCAGCTAACACACTCTGAGTAGGGTATCTTCTTCTTCTGCCATCCAAGATCTTCCTCTCTTGATGTTGTTTCTTTTTATGTTGTCTAGAAACCGATGTAAGAGGTGATGATAATTATTGGCGACCTTTAAGTATTCTTTAACCTGAGCTATTTTATGTCTTGATTTGGTGCTCAGTAGGTCTATGAGAAACATCATGTTCGCGATAGGTGTACCTCTTGTGCATCCCAAGACAGCTCTCATGGCCCCGCTGTGAACTCTCTCCAACTTATTCACCTGTGTTTGCGACAGTGTCAGTAAACCTAAACCATAGTCCAACACAGATAATACCATTGTCTGCATCATCTGAAAAATGGTTTGTTGCGGCATCTCTGCAGATGCCAGCAGATGCCATGATTTTTACTGCACTGACACCCTTCCTAGCTTTCTGAATGACATTATCCACGTGTTTCGCGAAAGATAGACTTCTATCAAAATATGGAAGTGAGATTAATTTCTATTCGTCGTCTTTTGATGTTTTTGCGTATATTGAGAAAGACCATTTGGTCGAAGCGTTGATAATGTTTTGTGTATTGTAATTTGTGTTTTCTTGTTTGCATATTATAGCTCCCTAGTGTTAATAGTCCGTCGTGTTTAAGTGGAACTTTATTAAAACCTTTGCTTTACGTAAGTACAATTATTGTTAGTTTCACACCTTATATTGATTGTCCTAAATAAATAGATATGACTTTTCATAAGCGAGAAATATCTCTAAACGAAACACAAATTGTCTCTCCCATCACTCGGGAGAGTACACCCAACGTTGGGATACACTGATACAATCTCTGTTTTACTTTGTTCTATGATTGATTAGATGTGGGCAAGTCTTTTATTAAAACAAATAAAACTGATCATAGACAATGACAATCAATCAAGTATGGCAAGAACTAGCGTCCCTTGGTGTTTTCAGTTATTTATAAAACTGATGTGCACTAGTTTAACGTGACCGCACTAGGAAATATTTTCTTCTAAATAAAATAATAATAGCCTTCAATCGCAGGCAAAAATGACAACAGTTTCAGATTTGTATTGTTGAATTGTTGAATCGGTATAGAAACAACATGCACAGAAATAACAGACAAGATGTAAGACAATACATCGAGAAACAACATATGAAATGATTTGGACAACTTATGAAAATGAACCATAATCAACTACCGACAAGAACATAGATCATGAGAAGATCCGGATACAAGGCCAAGAGGAGGACATTGAAGACGATGGGTAGATAATATCAAGGTAACCTTGAACAAATATGGATTTAACACAGCTACGACGACATATCTGGTCTTGGATAGACAACAAAAGCTCTTGTCACCACTCCTACGCTTAACGGCAAGTGTGAATATTCTACAATAGGTAACCCGCATTAGATATTTAATTTTGCTTTATGAGAAGTCTGAAGATGCTGCTTGTGTGAAAGTGATTTAACATTCTGACATGTCAGTTGTACACTGTTCATACTTCACATGCATGTTTCATATCTCATATGCATATTTCATATCTCTAATTCATACTTCATATCTCACAATCATATTTCATATCTCACATGTATATTTAATATCTCTAATTCCAATTTCATATCTCACATGTATATTTCATATCTCTAATTCATATTTCATATCTCACATGTATATTTCATTTCTCACATTCATATTTCATATATCTAATTCATATTTCATAACTCACATTCATATTTCATAACTCACATTCATATTTCATAACTCACATTCATATTTCATATATCTAATTAATATTTCATAACTCACATTCATATTTCATATCTCTAATTCATATTTCATAACTCATATTCATATTTCATATCTCACATTCATATTTCATATCTCACATTCATATTTCATATCTCACATTCATATTTCATAACTCACATTCTTCTTCTTCTTCTTCTTCAGCGTTCATTCTCAAACTTCTGCTGGATCTCCCATGTAGTAGGACTATGGTCCTACTAGATTTCCAGCAGGATGTCGTCCAGATAATGGAAATGTGTTGTCGCCGTTTAATTTGCGCCATTATCCCGGCACATCCGTCTTCGGCGGATAGATATCACATTCATATTTCATATCTCACATTCATATTTGATATCTCACATTTATATTTCATATCTCACATGCATGACGGAGAAGACGTCTGCATAGAATTAATTAGGACTTATTCTGTTTTTTGATTATTGTCGTGATTTCAGTTGGTAACTATTTATATGCTTGAAGTCGCTTGTCAATAATAGCCAAAGCGGCTCCACGTATATAAATAGCGACCAACAAAAATCACGACAATACATTAATTAGTTAGTCGTCGGATTATCATCACTGCAAACTGGACACGTCCATAGTTGCTCCGATCTCTCCTTGAGTGTATCTGGTATTACACTTCTGCTGACAGTACCAGTCCTATGCTGGTTGACCATCCTTCTTTTGCGCCCTCCAAAATGTTCACTTCTAGCAACACCGCATTTCAAACCCTGATCTTAAATCCTGGCCAATGCGAAGGAATCATCATCCACATTAGTCTCACTCTCGCATGTTATATCTCTTAAGGAGTTAAAAACGTCAGCTCGATCAATTGCAATATCGTCCTGTGCTACAATCGCGCATGATGCAAGGTGATCCGCTCTTTCATTGCCTCGAACACCCACATGGCCCGGCACTAAAATAAATGTAACCACTTTCAGCCTCGCCTTTCTCAAGGCTTCAATCCACTGTTCGCGAACGAGAGCCACTTGTACATTCCTAATCATACTCATAGAGTCTCTCAAGATGCAGACCTGCGTTACCTTCTGTGTGCATACACACTCAAATGCCCTGTTCGCCTCCATAGTCTCCATGGTCATGCTACTCGTAGTAACCGCTAAGGCACCACAAAGAAGCACTACACAAAGACACCACACAAAGGCACCACATGACAATAATCAAAAACCTAACGAATGAAGTCTTGATTAATTCTGTACAGAGGGTCATGTCACATGCATACACCCGGAAGTGATGAAATAGTAAAAACGGATAATTTCATGCCCAGAGATAAATTATGTTACATAATCTAGGACATTTGTCATAATTTGTGATGAATCCTAATAATTATGCTCGAAACGTAATGGTAAAATTACTGACAATTGTGTATTATTTTAACATGCGTCTTAGCAATTATTTCAGAAACAGCATGGTTTCTGTCTTACGCTTTAACACACATTGACATTGATAAATTATTTAAACTTGTGTGTTTGATACGTCTGTTATAACATAGTAAATCTCTTTACAAAAAACTTTCGTTACTGTATGTTTTCCTGTGAAGGAGTGTAAGAAGACTTTCTATGGGCTGCGGAAATAAAGGCCGTTTTGCCATAGCATTCTTTTTCCAAAAGAAAAAAAATCCTGTCCCAACCGTAGTTTGAATACGGGATCACAAGAGTCTGAGTATGGCGTTCTAGCCACATAACCGTGCTCTCCACCTCTTTAATCCTCTTTAAGCTTGTTTTAAATTTGCTACATAGATAAACATGCATGATTTTGTGAGTGTGTGTGTGTGCTTGCGCGTGTGTGTATATGGAAGGAGGCGGAAATTTTCTCTGGCATGAGTTCGTCGATTGATTGGTCCAATTCTTGCGATGTAGAAAACATAAGTTGCGGTGATGAAAGAATGTGCATTGCGACAAGTGACTGAAGAATCTCTATAGAACGATACTCAGATTATCTACGCCATATATCAACGGTTGAACGGATACAACATTAATCAACGGTTGAACTGATACAATATATATATCAACGGTTGAACTGATACAATATATATATCAACGGTTGAACTGATACAATATATATATCAACGGTTGAACTGATACAATATATATATCAACGGTTGAACTGATACAATAGATATATCAACGGTTGAACTGATACAATAGATATATCAACAGTTGAACTGATACAACATTAATCAACGGTTGAACTGATACAAGATATATCAACGGTTGAACTGATACAACATATATCAACGGTTGAACTGATACAATATATATATCAACGGTTGAACTGATACAATATATATATCAACGGTTGAACTGATACAAGATATATCAACGGTTGAACTGATACAATATATATATCAACGGTTGAACTGATACAATATATATATCAACGGTTGAACTGATACAATATATATATCAACGGTTGAACTGATACAAGATATATCAACGGTTGAACTGATACAATATATATATCAACGGTTGAACTGATACAATATATATATCAACGGTTGAACTGATACAATAGATATATCAACGGTTGAACTGATACAATAGATATATCAACAGTTGAACTGATACAACATTAATCAACGGTTGAACTGATACAAGATATATCAACGGTTGAACTGATACAAGATATATCAACGGTTGAACTGATACAACATATATCAACGGTTGAACTGATACAACATATATATCAACGGTTGAACTGATACAATATATATCAACGGTTGAACTGATACAAGATATATCAACGGTTGAACTGATACAACATATATATCAACGGTTGAACTGATACAATATATATCAACTGTTGAACTGATACAATATATATCAACGGTTGAACTGATACAAGATATATCAACTGTTGAACTGATACAATATATATCAACGGTTGAACTGATACAACATTAATCAACGGTTGAACTGATACAATATATATCAACGGTTGAACTGATACAACATTAATCAACGGTTGAACTGATACAACATTAATCAACGGTTGAACTGATACAACATTAATCAACGGTTGAACTGATACAATATATATCAACGGTTGAACTGATACAACATTAATCAACGGTTGAACTGATACAACATTAATCAACGGTTGAACTGATACAATATATATCAACGGTTGAACTGATACAACATTAATCAACGGTTGAACTGATACAACATTAATCAACGGTTGAACTGATACAATATATATCAACGGTTGAACTGATACAACATTAATCAACGGTTGAACTGATACAACATATATATCAACGGTTGAACTGATACAATATATATCAACGGTTGAACTGATACAATATATATCAACTGTTGAACTGATACAATATATATCAACGGTTGAACTGATACAAGATATATCAACTGTTGAACTGATACAATATATATCAACGGTTGAACTGATACAATATATATACCAACGGTTGAACTGATACAACATATATATATCAGCGGTTAGACTGATACAAGATGTCTAAGATAGTTTAAGTAATCATCATTATCAAGGCAAGGTAAAGATTTCATATCTGAAATTTCATATCATGACTTTACGATTTGAGGCATATTATACCTGCAAAAATATCTGCTATTTGTATGGGTTGTTAAGGGAACAATGCTCTTTCTCGATGTAGTTAAATTGTCTAAGCTTACGATTCGGAAACATAATTGTAGGGTTGAAAGTAGTGTATCTTCCCAGAAGCTAAATTGATAAACCAAGGCACTAGCAATTGGAATAAATTCACTGCATTAACTATGAAGCATAAATACATACACTGCAATAACTATAAAGCATAAATACATACACTGCAATAACTATAAAGTATAAATAAATACACTGCAATAACTATAAAGCATAAATAAATATACTACCTTAAGTATGAAGCATAAATACATACACTGCCGTAACTATGAAGTTATTCAAATTCTTCAGACGTTAGGTACACACAGAAAAACTCAACATTTAAGTACAATGTAAACAGATAAAGAAGGTACACATGCAAGCGACAAATTGATGGATTATTGATAAAGATTGGAGAGGTCCAGAAAGAGCAGCACAATTAAAAAGCACACGTATGAACACAAAGCAAAACATCAATCAAGCAAAACACTACTAATATGATTAGTTGTACAATCGAGGAGGTCGGAGCACTTTTGGACGTGTCTGAAGTACAATAAAGCTAATCATCAATGGTATCGATACACTAAGTTCAATGAATTAATGCAAGAGATGAGACCACGAACATGACCATGTATGAAATATACACCAATATTCTTTCCAGAAAATCTCTCGCAATCCGTCTCTGAACACGTTTGCTATCAGGAGCATGCATAGAAGTATTGTTACCACTGGCGTTTTAGAAATAATCCCAGATCGCTGTCGAACAAAAATACTCAGATAATCTCAAACTATACTGCAAAAGGATAAGGCTCTAGTAGTATTTTTGTCAATAGAAGACCCACCACAGAAATAAAATAAAGCCTTTTGGTCCGGTTAGCATGCAATATCCAAAACAAAATGACCAAAGAAAATCACAGCAATAATAAAGAAAAATCACATAAGAAAGCTGATTTTGATTTGTTTTGTTTTTACTATTGGGTGTTATTTTGCGATTGTTCGTAGCCCTAGTAAGGGAAGCGAATATACCCATACATAAGACAGGTCATTCACGCATTTTCTAAACTGTTTAATATACATGAAACATACATGACATATACATGACAAATACATGAAATATACATGAAACATACATGAAACTTACATGAAACAAACATGACATATACATGAAACATACATGACATATACATGAAACATACATGACATATACATGACATATACATGAAACATACATGATATATACATGAAACATACATGACATATACATGAAACATACATGACATATACATGAAACATACATGACATATACATGAAACATACATGACAAATACATGGAACATACATGAAACATACATGAAACATAAATGAAACATACATGAAACATACAAGACATATACATGACATATACATGAAACATACATGAAACATACATGACATATACATGAAACATACATGACATATACATGAAACATACATGACATATACATGAAACATACACATACATGACATATACATGAAACATACATGACAAATACATGGAACATACATGACATAATCATGAAACATACATGACATATACATGAAACATACATGACATATACATGAAACATACATGACATATACATGAAACATACATGACATATACATGAAATATACATGAAACATACATGACATATACATGAAATATACATGAAACATACATGACATATACATGACATATACATGACATATACATGAAACATACATGAAACATACATGACAAATACATGAAACATACATGAAATATACATGAAACATACATGACATATACATGACATATACATGAAACATACATGACATATACATGAAACATACATGACATATACATGACATATACATGAAACATACATGAAACATACATGACAAATAGATGGAACATACATGACATATACATGAAACATACATGACATATACATGAAACATACATGACATATACATGAAACATACATGACATATACATGAAATATACATGACATATACATGAAACATACATGACATATACATGACATATACATGAAACATACACGAAACATACATGAAACATACATGACATATACATGAAACATACATGAAACAAACATGACATATACATGAAACATACATGAAACATACATGACATATACATGAAACATACATGAAACATACATGACATATACATGAAACATAAATGAAACTTACATGACATATACATGAAACATACATGAAACAAACATGAAACATACATGAAACATACATGACATGTACATGAAACTTACATGAAATATACATGAAACACATGAAAAAAACATGACATATATATGAAACATACATGAAACAAACATGACATATACATGAAACATACATGACATATACATGAAACAAACATGACATATACATGAAACATACATGACATATACAGGAAATATACATGAAACATACATGACATATACATGAAACATACAGGAAACATACATGACATATACATGAAACATACATGAAACATACATGACATATACATGAAACATTCATGAAACATACATGAAACATATATGAAACATACATGACATATACATGAAACATACATGAAACAAACATGACATATAAATGAAACATACATGAAACATACATGACATATACATGAAATATACATGAAACATACATGACATATACATGAAATATACATGAAACATACATGACATATACATGACATATACATGAAACATACATGACAAATACATGAAACATACATGACAAATACATGGAACATACATGAAACATACATGAAACATAAATGAAACATACATGAAACATACAAGACATATACATGACATATACATGAAACATACATGACATATACATGAAACATACATGACATATACATGAAAAATACACATACATGACATATACATGAAACATACATGACAAATACATGGAACATACATGACATAATCATGAAACATACATGACATATACATGAAACATACATGACATATACATGAAACATACATGACATATACATGAAACATACATGACATATACATGAAATATACATGAAACATACATGACATATACATGAAATATACATGAAACATACATGACATATACATGACATATACATGACATATACATGAAACATACATGAAACATACATGACAAATAAATGAAACATACATGAAATATACATGAAACATACATGACATATACATGACATATACATGAAACATACATGACATATACATGAAACATACATGTCATATACATGACATATACATGAAACATACATGAAACATACATGACAAATAGATGGAACATACATGACATATACATGAAACATACATGACATATACATGAAACATACATGACATATACATGAAACATACATGACATATACATGAAATATACATGACATATACATGAAACATACATGACATATACATGACATATACATGAAACATACATGAAACATACATGAAACATACATGACATATACATGAAACATACATGAAACAAACATGACATATACATGAAACATACATGACATATACATGAAACATACATGAAAGATACATGACATATACATGAAACATACATGAAACTTACATGACATATACATGAAACATACATGAAACAAACATGAAACATACATGAAACATACATGACATATACATGAAACGTACATGAAATATACATGAAACACATGAAAAAAACATGACATATATATGAAACATACATGAAACAAACATGACATATACATGAAACAAACATGAAATATACATGAAACTTACATGAAACATACATGAAACAAACATGAAACATACATGAAACAAACATGACATATACATGAAACATACATGAAACATACATTAAACATCCATGAATAAAACATGACATATACATGAAACATTCATGAAACATACAGGAAACATACATGAAACATACATGACATATACATGAAACATACATGAAACAAACATGACATATAAATGAAACATACATGAAACATACATGACATATACATGGAATATACATGAAACAAACATGACATATAAATGAAACATACAGGAAACATACATGACATATACATGAAACATACATGAAACATACATGACATATACATGAAACATTCATGAAACATACATGAAACATATATGAAACATACATGACATATACATGAAACATACATGAAACAAACATGACATATAAATGAAACATACATGAAACATACATGACATATACATGAAACATACATGAAACATACATGAAACATACATGAAACAAACATGACATATAAATGAAACATACATGAAACATACATGACATATACATGGAACATACATGAAACAAACATGACATATAAATGAAACATACATGAAACATACATGACATATACATGAAACATACATGAAACATACATGACATATACATGAAACATTCGTGAAACATACATGAAACATACATGAAACATACATGACATATACATGAAACATACATGAAACAAACATGACATATAAATGAAACATACATGAAACATACATGACATATACATGAAACATACATGAAACATACATGACATATACATGAAACATACATGACATATACATGAAACATATATGAAAGATACATGAAACATACAAGAAACACACATGAAACATACATGAAACATACATGAAACATATTTAACATATACATGAAACATACATGAAACATACATGAAACATACATGACATATACATGAAACATACATGAAACATACATGACAAATACATGAAACATACATGACAAATACATGAAACATACATGAAACATACATGAAACATACATGAAACATACATGAAATATACATGACACATACATGAAACATACATGACAAATACATGAAACATACATGAAACATACATGAAACATACATGAAATATACATGACACATACATGAAACATACATGACAAATACATGAAACATACATGAAACATACATGAAACATAATTGACATATACATGAAACATACATGAAACATACATGAAACATACATGAAACATACATGAAACATACATGAAATATACATGACACATACATGAAACATACATGACAAATACATGAAACATACATGAAACATACATGACACATACATGAAACATACATGACACATACATGAAACATACCTGACAAATACATGAAAGATACATGACAAATACGTGAAACATACATGACATATACATGAAACATTAATGACACATACATGAAACATACATGACACATACATGAAACATACATGAAATATACATGAAACAAACATGAAATATATATATGACACATGAAACATACATGACATATACATGAAACATACATGAAACATACATGACACATACATGACATATACATGAAACATACATGACACATACATGACATATACATGAAACATACATGACATATACATGAAACATACATGAAACATACATGAAACATACATGAAACATACATGACATATACATGAAACATACATGACATATACATGAAACATACATAACATATACATGAAACATACATGAAACATACATGACATATACATGAAACATACATGAAACATACATGACATATACATGAAACATACATGAAACATACATGACATATACATGAAACATACATGAAACATACATGACATATACATGAAACATACATGAAACATACATGAAACATACATGACATATACATGACATATACATGAAATATACATGAAAAATACATGAAACATGAAAAATACATGAAACATACGTCAATACATGAAACACACATGAAAAACACATGAAACATACATAAAAGAAATATGACATATACATGAAACATACATGAAACATACATGACATATACATGAAACATAGAAGAAACTCACATGAAAAACACATGAAACAAACATGAAATATATATATGAAACACACATGAACATACATAAAACAAACATGACATATACATGAAACATATATGAAACATACATGACATATACATGAAACATACAAGACACATACATGAAACATACATGAAACATACATGAAACATACATGACACATACATGAAACATACATGACATATACATGAAACATACATGACATATAGATGAAACATACATGAAATATACATGAAACATACATGAAACATACATTAAACATACATGAAACATACATGACAAATACATGAAACATACATGAAACATACATGAAACATACATGAAACATACATGAAATATACATGACACATACATGAAACATACATGACAAATACATGAAACATACATGAAACATATTTAACATATACATGAAACATATTTAACATATACATGAAACATATTTAACATATACATGAAACATATTTAACATATACATGAAACATACATGAAACATACATGAAACATACATGACATATACATGAAACATACATGACATATACATGAAACATTCATGAAATATACATGAAACATACATGAATCATACATGAAACATACATGAAACATACATGAAATATACATGACACATACATGAAACATACATGACAAATACATGAAACATACATGAAACATAATTGAAACATACATGACAAATACATGAAACATACATGAAGCATACATGAAACATACATGAAACATACATGACACATACATGAAACATACATGAAACATATTTAACATATACATGAAACATATTTAACATATACATGAAACATACATGACAAATACATGAAACATACATGAAACATACATTAAACATACATGAAACATACATGACAAATACATGAAACATACATGAAACATACATGAAACATACATGAAACATACATGACATATACATGAAACATACATGAAACATACATGATAAATACATGAAACATACATGACAAATACATGAAACATACATGAAACATACATGAAACATACATGAAACATACATGAAATATACATGACACATACATGAAACATACATGACAAATACATGAAACATACGTGAAACATACATGAAATATACATGACACATACATGAAACATACATGACAAATACATGAAACATACATGAAATATACATGACACATAATTGACATATACATGAAACATACATGAAACATACATGAAACATACATGAAACATACATGAAATATACATGACACATACATGAAACATACATGACAAATACATGAAACATACATGAAACATACATGACACATACATGAAACATACATGACACATACATGAAACATACCTGACAAATACATGAAAGATACATGACAAATACATGAAACATACATGACATATACATGAAACATACATGACACATACATGACATATACATGAAACATACTTGACATATACATGAAACATACATGAAACATACATGAAACATACATGAAACATACATGACAAATACATGAAACATACATGAAACATACATGAAACATACATGAAATATACATGACACATACATGAAACATACATGACAAATACATGAAACATACATGAAAAATACATGAAACATAATTGACATATACATGAAACATACATGAAACATACATGAAACATACATGAAACATACATGAAACATACATGAAATATACATGACACATACATGAAACATACATGAAACATACATGAAACATACATGACACATACATGAAACATACATGACACATACATGAAACATACCTGACAAATACATGAAAGATACATGACAAATACATGAAACATACATGACACATACATGAAACATTAATGACACATACATGAAACATACATGACACATACATGAAACATACATGAAATATACATGAAACAAACATGAAATATATATATGACACATGAAACATACATGACATATACATGAAACATACATGAAACATACATGACACATACATGACATATACATGAAACATACATGACACATACATGACATATACATGAAACATACATGACATATACATGAAACATACATGAAACATACATGAAACATACATGAAACATACATGACATATACATGAAACATACATGACATATACATGAAACATACATGACATATACATGAAACATACATGAAACATACATGACATATACATGAAACATACATGAAACATACATGACATATACATGAAACATACATGAAACATACATGACATATACATGAAACATACATGAAACATACATGACATATACATGAAACATACATGAAACATACATGAAACATACATGACATATACATGACATATACATGAAATATACATGAAAAATACATGAAACATGAAAAATACATGAAACATACATCAATACATGAAACATACATGAAAAATACATGAAACATACACGATGTGAAAACGATTATATATACTGATTTGTTCGGCCTGACTATCAACGCCAAAAAAACCCGAATTAATATTTTATAACTCGCAAGAATTTAGGGACACCTCAGCCTTCTACTTCATTGTCAAAATTAAAAAGCAAATTCATTGAAGAAAAAGGATGTAAAAACTACATAATATTTTCCGATTGTTAAAATATATTTTTTCAAACTGCAGCAATTTAATTGGTCTACTAAAAAACAGTATTGTGGAAATACAGTTGTGTACAAAAGACTGGAGGAGGTCCTATAATTATTGCAGTTTTTGATAAGGTGGGGGTGGGGGTACTTTTGAAGTACAGAAACTTTTGACATGATTAAGGACTAAAAAAAACAGCAACATAAAATTATAATATAAACAGTGAAATGAAGTTAAACGGGATTATACAAGAAGTCAGAAGCAATTCAAAAACAGTGAAACAAAGGTAAGACAGAGGGTATAAAAAGAAAACTAAAGCAATTTTAAAACAGTGAAACGAAGAGATGACAATGACTAAAAAAACATAACCAAACAAGAACAATGAAACAAAAATAGAGATAATACAATAAAATGACGATACAAACAGCGAAATGAAGATTAAACTGGATACAATAGAACATAACCAAGAAAAAATAGTGATCGGCAGATAAGACAAAGGTTATGGCAAAAAGAGAATTCATAAAATAAGAGAATTCAGATTTAAAAAGGAGAACTAAGATTTTAAAAAAAGCTAACAGAGCCATAAGAAAATCATAATTAGATTTACTAAATATCAGGAAAAATGATAATTTAGTCACATAAAATATTCTGTAAACATTTATGAATATTGATAAAGTGGCAGACATTCCAAGACAACATTATTACCTCATTGGCGCAGACGAGCTGAAACTTAAACACAACTAGAAATCTCGAAAGAAGCAGAGGGTCAATCAACATAAGAGTTAGGCTGGGAACATGAAGAATTGAATTTGTGATACACCCTTTGTTATTCGTCTGTCTGTTCTGACAACAGAATTGATAACTTATAAATTTGAACAGCAT
This sequence comes from Meghimatium bilineatum, assembly GCA_034231615.1. Classification (NCBI taxonomy): domain Eukaryota; kingdom Metazoa; phylum Mollusca; class Gastropoda; order Stylommatophora; family Philomycidae; genus Meghimatium; species Meghimatium bilineatum. The sequence goes on along the minus strand of CM067298.1, from coordinate 123,669,545 downwards.
AAATTTAAATTAAATAAAGCTGTGTGTAAACAGCAAATATAAAAAAAGCAAACCGACTGTTCTATACGTATAGTGAACAATATTAGCAAAAATACATCTTGTGATTGGACATTCAATTACAAGAAAACTCTGAACAATTATAAATGAAGGATTTTTGAAAAAACAAATAAAATCTAAATAAAGATGCTATTTTTGATAATTTTTCAGAGACGTAAATTTTTTTTAAATTGCAACATTTTATTTTGTGGATAGCCGAATTTTTTTGGAATACAAATGGCGTTTCAACTAAAAAGCCTTCATCAGGACGAAAGCAAAGAACAAGGAATGAATATTACAAACAGCGAATCATGATGTAAGTGAGGAACAACAGAAGATGATAAGGGAAAGAAGATGAACAGAAAAAGGAGAAATACGGCAAGAACGGAAGATAAAGAAAGAGAGAGAGAGAGAGAGATAAACTAATACAAATAGTTCACATCAGCCATTCATAGCAGTGCTAAAACAAATAGTTAATGCAAATTCACAAATAGTACTATTTGTGAATGATACTCTTGTTAAATATATCACGGATTAAGTACAGAAATGCTATTTGTGAATCACTTTCTTGTTAAATATATCACGAATTAAGTACAGAAATGCTATTTATGAATGATACTCTTGTTAAATATATCACGGATTAAGTACAGAAATGCTATTTATGAATGATACTCTTGTTAAATATATCACGGATTAGGTACAGAAATGCTATTTGTGAATCACACTATTGTTAAATATATTACGGATTAGGTACATAAATGTTATTTGTGAATGATACTCTTGTTAACTATATCACGGATTAGGTACAGAAATGCTATTTGTGAATCACACTTGTTAAATCACGTAGTTTCGTCTTGTATCCATGGAAAAAAAACCCCAAATACAAATAATACACAAAGCAGGCATACTTTACTACAACATGTCATGAATGATCCCATTTATGCAGAAGAACACCTAGAGATATTGACACATTCTATTTCTCATCCCACATTCACGAAGGATCTCATCACAACATCCCATGTAAAGGTCATATTTCTTCCAGCCACTAGATAACGTTTGAAATTCTTCCCCCCTAACGTAACTGATGAAGCAATCACAAGCATTTTACTAGCAGGTCGAGAACGTTTTTTCCTTCCTGTGCTTAATCAGACAAACGCGACTTCAGAATATATGAATGTCCACAGATCAATATGGAAAGAAATATGGCAAATATATGTCAACCGAGTTCAACATATTTTTAGAATATCCGCTGTACGGCAATTACATTTAAAATATTATTGCTGTGACATTCTAATCCGCAGTATAACAAGAAAGTTATTACCTGTAACTAGAAAGGTATAACAAGTGAGTACTTACCTGTAACTAGAAAGGTATAACAAGTGAGTTCTTACCTGTAACTAGCAAGGTATAACGCGTGAACTGTTGGCTTAGTAATTCAGAAAACATGATCTTTGATAATTGATCAAGTCATTACATTTAGTGGGGTGCAAAGGGAACGCATTGCTCTAGGCGGACCCAGGGTTAGCAGATAACCAAGATCCCAAATGTACCTCCTCGCGGGGCACTCTGGAAACAGAAATACAGCAGCTCGAGCTGATTCTGGCCAAATCATTTGGGGATCGTGTCCGAGAATGTGGAGGTAGCAGATGGAAAGAGATTTGACTGCATAAGAGACAGACAATATCTCCGACACCACCAGCATCACCACATTTAGCGACACTGTCGACATACAGTGAAGCTAGTCAGTCCAGTCCGAACATTGGAGGGGCGGCCAATGTAAAATGCACGTAAAGGTAGATGCATGATGAGAGACAAATAGATTTTATACTGAGTACAATGAAACAATGGAAGGGCAGAAAAGTGCTAGAGGGCAGCGCGAACTGCAAATAGAAAGTGAAAAGTCCATAGGAAGGGGAACTACAAGCTCCGTCAGCTCGAGATGAGCTTCTAGTTACCTGTGCTCCGTACAGACAGAGACCCAGACCCAAGCATTGGCGTTCGGAAAAGCAAGAAGTCCTAACCCAACTCTAATGTCGAGCCTTCCTAAACCGGAAATATGCTCACGAAAAGAAAGGGTCCCGTACCCGATGGGCTTAGGCAAGAAAGGGACAACGATGGCAGTCCTGGCCCAACTCTACTGTCAAGTTTTCCTATACCGGAAATACACTTGCAGAGAGAAAGGGTTCCGTACCCGATGGGCTCAGGCACAAAAGAAACAACGATTTTAGCCCTGGCCCAACTCTAATGTCAGGTTTTCCTATACCGGAAATACACTTGCAGAGAGAAAGGGTTCAGTACCTGATGGGCTCAGGCGCTATTGGGACAAGGTCGCTCAGCTCGAGAACGCCGTGCTCTCAAACGCGTAGTGTGAGACTCGAACTTGGACAAGGGGTACACGATGTCGGTGAATAACACCTCGGCTAAGAGGGCGAAAGAGCCAGGGTACAACTCTTCCGATGAGTTCATTCCCTTAAGGAACCAGGTTCACGGATGAGAAACGGTTCAGTACCCGATGGGCACAGGCACAGTACGCCCAATTACACGAGGCAAGTTCATAGACAGTGGAACACCTCGTGCAAGACAGACGCGAGAAAAAATAGTCTGGGCGAAGAGTCACCACATACACGCATGCTTGGAGACAGATACTGAGGCTGTCATAGGCTAGGGTAGCCCACCCGAATTGTCAAGGCATGCCGAAATCGGATGTGCTAGGCCTACAAGGCGCATAACGGTGGCACAACGTAAACACGCTCCCGGCGGAAATCGCACGGATATCCGTGCTGGTTACAATGAAGCGAACGCAAAACAAACAAACAAACATTACATTTAGTGTAGAATATTTAGCAGAAGTGACTGTATCTTGAGTAGAACATTACCAAAAGTGATTGTATCTGTAGTAGAACATTAACAGACGTGATTATGTCAAGAGTAGAACATTAGTAAAACATTAATAAATGTAATTATATCAAGAGTAGAGCATTACCTAAATTGCTTGTATCTAGAGTGAAATATTAACAAACGTGATTGTATGTAGAGTGGAACATTTAAAAACAGATTGTATATATGGTAGAACATTAAAAAACAGATTGTATATAGGGTAGAACATTAAAAAACAGATTGTATATAGGGTAGAATATTAAAACAGTGACTAGTCTCAGGCAAAAACACCGACAAGAAATATTACATGTGAGATGAAATGTCTGAGAAAGGCTATAAACATCACCTGAAGAGACCGAATGAGAAATTAAGACATCAGGGAGATAGTAAAGACCATAACATCCAAAAAATATATAGAAAGACAACAGATCAACTGGTTCGGAAACATGCGAATGGAACCATCACAACCAGCCATCCATGCGTACAACAGAAGAAAGAACGGCTACAAACCAGAAAATCAAGAAAATAATGGAACGATTCAATCAAAGAGATTGTTGAAATCCACGACCTAACTATGGCAAGCGCAATATAGATGGCTAAATACAGAAACAAACTTCAAATTCCACAACACCTAACATCATTTGTGGAAAAGACAATAGATAGATAGCATCTAGAATAGAAGAATAATAACATTTTTCGTCTATGATCAAGTATTATGCGTCATGTTTGATTTGTTTTGTTTTTACTATTGGGTGTTATTTTGCGATTGTTCGCAGCCCTAGTAAGGGAAACAACACTCTATTAGTCATGTATAGACCAGCAATTATTGTGCATCTATTTCTCTATTAGTCATGTATAGAACGGGTTACTGTAACACCACTGATTGCACCTAAAGTAAAACATTACAAGAAGTGATTGCCCATAGGATTATCAGACTATCAGTGTATGCTACACAAGATAGAGAAGTGGTATGATTCTATCAGACTCTCAGAGTATGCTACACAAGATAGAGAAGTGTTGTGATTCTATCAGACTCTCAGAGTATGCTACACAAGATAGAGAAGTGTTGTGATTCTATCAGACTCTCAGAGTATGCTACACAAGATAGAGAAGTGGTATGATTCTATCAGACTCTCAGAGTATGCTACACAAGATAGAGAAGTGGTATGATTCTATCAGACTCTCAGAGTATGCTACACAAGATAGAGAAGTGTTGTGATTCTATCAGACTCTCAGAGTATGCTACACAAGATAGAGAAGTGGTATGATTCTATCAGACTCTCAGTGTATGCTGCACAAGATAGAGAAGCATTAAGAGTTGTAAGTTAAGACTACAGGCTATCATCAGCGCACATCGGACTCGTGGAACTCCGAACCACCTCCTAGTAGATCCATCTGAGTGTAGTGGCTGAAAGTTCCAGTTTATGTCCTCGAATATCATAAACATTCTTGAGACTAACGGGAATTGAATCAGTCCGTTCTACGGCACCAAATCGCCTAGCAACAATCGCACACGCTTTTTTCCGTACTTGACTAATCGCATCTCCAAAAAAGATGCGATTTCATCAAGCCATTCAAATCGTGCACACAAAGTCACCCGAACGGACCAATCGAGACAAGGACTATTACAACAACAACAAACATCCCGTACAGGTATTGAAATATCCTCAGTAACAACAAACACATAACATAATATCCGTATTAGTTATACAAGGGCCGATAGGTCTTCTTGTAAACATGGATAACATATATAGACAATACAATTTTGCTTCAAATAATTGTTTATACAAGTAAATTAAAGTAGGAAGCCAGAGGACAATAATTTTTTTTTTTTAAATTGTCCTCTGGCTTCCTACTTAAATTTACTCGAATATCATAGAAAACTGTATGATAAAGGAGTGAGTGAATTACTTGTCTCAACAAATACCACAGCATAACATGGATGTACTGTTCAGATAATGCGGGATAGATGATAATGCGGGTTAGAAATATAGAAGGTGAGACAACAATGGAGGGGAAACGATAGTGAAAGAAAGAAAGACGGTGAGATAACAATGAATGATGAAACAATAGAGGGAAAGAAGGATAGACGGTTAGATAACAGGAGAAAACAAACGACTGAGAGAAAGAAATAATCAGGGAGAATTAAAACTATAGATGGTTAGACAGAATGAGATGAGAGAAAATAATCGTAAACTTACCGTAAAGTTCAGAGAAATTACCAACATACAAATTAAAGTCTCTACTCATGATGCATATTTGTGGGGAATCATGGTGTCCTCATCCAATAATCACGACATATGCTAATTATGAACACATAGAGATTTCATGAATATTTACTAATACTTTTCTAGATAATATATATATATATATATATATATATATATATATATATATATATATATATATATATATATATATATATATATATATATATATATATATATATATATATATATATATATATATATATAAATAGTCCGAAGGTGGCCGGTGAATGTATTAAAAAAATACATAAAAATTATTGTCTCAACATGTTCATATAATTCTCTTTCTTGGATTTTCTTGATTGATCAAGTCAATAAGAAAGCCACAAACACCAATACAAGATGGCTATGACATTATGAACAGGTCAGAACGTGTTATAATTCTACGCCTCAGAACAGAACACAACCAACTCCGTAGTCACATGTATACAAAGTTCAAGATTGAAAACACATCCATGTGTACATGTGGACAGGCAGCACAGAGTGTCAATAATATACTTCAAGAGTGTTCTGAGTATGAAACGCTGAGGCAGTCATATGGCCAGATGAAATAACACTGGAATCACAACACTATGGGCTACTGTATGAACTACTTATTTCTCTCTATCGTTTCCCCCTCAAGTGAATTTTATTCAGGAGACAATTACAGATATAGACATGTTTCAAGTTAACGAAAGAAGAAGAAGAAGAAGAATCTGCTTGATTACCCGACAGGTGCTCATTAACATAATCTACCAGGCAATATAATTATTACTTACACATGTATATCTTCTAATCAAATTTCGCATTTTCATATTTAAATGTTATATTTTTTTCCCGAGAAAATGTACTTGAAAGAGTTTTAACTTTACAGAGAATTATCTACGAATCAATTGTTCACAGATTTAACAAGCTTAGAGGCATTTCAGATCGCTCTCATTAATGTTTAAATTAACGAGCTCAGAAAATGTGTCCACTTTTTGCAAACTCTCATGATAATATTAAAGACACAAACGAGGTCCTGATCATCAGAGATTTTGCAATCACGTAATGAAGATAGGAAAATGTCGACAATTTGGCAAATAGAAATTGTCGATTTTTGATCAGCTTGATACTTGTAGAAACATATCCACAAGCATATATCCAAACAAAATCAATAATCTATTTTTAGTTTGAGTGTATTCTAATTAAATACCCAGTTACATGCTTGTACAGTAGCAAGCTCTTTTTGACAAGATTTATTTCCATTTGGACAAATAAACAAACGAACAAACGAGAACATAAACTAACAAATAAACACACAAATAAACAACAACAAATAAACGAACTAATAAACGGACACATATACAGACGGATAAACAAACACATAAACACACACAAAACAAACAAGCAAATAAACAAACACGGAGCCTAAAAATGGTAGTTTTCTGTGATCTGTTCAATTTTAGGATGGGGGTCTTGTGAAAAGTTTCTGCTTGTTCTCTGACTTCATTTAGATTTAAAATTTCTTTTGATTCGAGTTTTTGCGTGTTAGTATGTCCTCTGTATAAGTTCTTGTTAGACGTCTGATTGCTGGATGCATGGACGGCATATAGAGGTATAAATGATGACAGAAAACAAATGACCTCAACGATAGAAGAAGAGGATGAAAAACAAAACAAAGATGAAGAGTCTGCTGCTTCTCTGTGCGCACTATCAAAAGATGTAGAAAAATATTTAAATAATCTGAATACTTTTAGCATAAGGTCTTATTCTTTCAAAATATCTTTAAGCAACACTAAATGTCGTTTATTACGCATTTATATTCTAGAGTATCTTTAAGGAACACTAAAGGTCGTTTATTACGCGTTTATATCCAATTGTATCTTTAGACAACACTAAATATAGTTTAATAAGCGTTTCTATCCCATTGTATCTTTAAGCAACACTAAATGTCGTTTATTACACGTTTCTATCCCTATCCCAGTGTAACTTTAAGCAACACTAAATGTCGTTTATTACACGTTTCTATCCTAGAGTATCTTTAAGCAACACTTCTTCTTCTTCTTTCCTTCCTCTTTTAAAATTATGGGTGTCGAGGGAGATACAATGTTCAGGTTCTCGCTTTTCTGGCAGATTCAGATGTTATTTGGTGTTCGTGTAATGCCTCTTTGATGTCGTCAATCCAGCGTACTCTAGGTCTACCGTTGGCTCTTCTTTTTGCTTCTCATATCTTCACATATGTTATATAAACTAATGAATCACACGGCATTCTTTCTAGATGTACAAACCATTGTATCTGTTGGTTTTGTATGTATTGTAGAATTGATATGACACTCACTCTTTCGCTTATGACCTCGTTTCTAATTCTGTGTCTTCTGGTCACTCCTGTGTTTTTTCTCATACATCTCATCTCTGTTGCAACCAGTTGTCTCTTATGTTTTGTTGTTAAGGACCATGTTTAACATTGGTAGCACAGGGTTGGAATGAAGATACTTTGGATAAGATGTTCTTTTTGTTGTCATTGGTAGCATTTTGTGTTGCAATAAAGGGGATAATTTAACACTAAATGTCGTTTATTACGCATTTATATCCTAGAGTATCTTTAAGGAACACTAAAGGTCGTTTATTACTATATATATCCCAGAGTATCTTTAGGCAACACTAAATGTCGTTTATTACGCGTTTCTATACCAGTGTATCTTTAAGCAACACTAAATGTCGTTTATTACGCGTTTCTATACCAGTGTATCTTTAAGCAACACTAAATGCCGTTTATTACGCATTTATATTCTAGAGTATCTTTAAGGAACACTAAAGGTCGTTTATTACGCGTTTATATCCCATTGTATCTTTAAGCAACACTAAATATCGTTTATTACGCGTTTCTATCCCAGTACAGGATATCTATAAGAAACCTCTGAATGTCGCTTATTACACATTACAATTGTCTCATAATCTTTTTAAACAGCTCTGAATAAAATCTTTTATTACAAGAACACGATGATGCTTATTTAAATACTTCTTAAGAAAAATAAGAAAAATTGGGATTTATTTATGTCAAGTTCTTCAACAATCTTGTGAATCCTGGAGATAGCAAACAAGTTTCGCACCTAATAGGTTCAGGTCACGCATATTACCTCACAACTTGAATAGATATGCTTACGAATTCAGAGAAAGCGCATTACTAAAATTATACGATTTTATAAAAATTAATGAATGTGTAGTCTCTTGTAACTATAAATATGGGACCTGTAGCTAGAAACTATCTATGTGACATGTCCGTCACAAAATGTTGTCCTCACTGCCACTGTGTAAGCCTCTCGTTTCTGTCTGAGTTACCAGGCCTCCTCCAGTGTCATGTTCAGAATGTATTCGATATTCTGTGCCCATCTTAGTCTTGTCTTTATGGTGTTCTCTTTCCTGGAACTTGACCGCTTCATGATTAATCTTTCTAAGCCATTGTATCTTTTTATATGTCCTAAATATGCTAGCTTGCGATTTTTAAAAATAGTTATTAGAAGCCAGTCTTCTTGGTTGGTTGGTTGCTGATAAAGCGGTCCATGGGCTCATGCCCTTTGACCTAATGCCAATAAATGGCATTATACTGCTGGGAAGTCTGTGGATTTTCGGCCCACCCCCGCACAGAGCCAGAGAATAACTATCACACCTCCAGGAAGGTAGGTTTCAACCTATGCACTGCTCGTAGTCACTTTAGCCAAGATAGGGTTCACTGTGCTCATTCCCCGTCACCAATTGACTACTGGTTATGCCCAACTTCTCTATTGCTCCAGGCATGCAACCAAATGTTCAAGTCAAAAGGATTGTCACGTCCTGAGTCACTGTGCCTCTATGATGGGTTTAAGCCATAGGAAAAAACAGTGTTGTCAGTTTCCTCCTCCCCAGTGCTGCACAGTACGCAACCACAGATGGTACATAGATATATATTCAGGTAAACATGAAACACATTTCAACAACAAAATAAAAACATAATTGTATAGATGGCGTGCCATGAAGCTTCTCTAAGAAGATAAACTCAATATAACGGCATGTCATCCACTAAGGTTCTCTGTTGCATGGGTGGTATGTCTAGTGGGCCATTGGTAAGACCCACAGACGCAACCACATGCGTGGCCAGTCTTCTTCTATGTTCAGATGTTACCGGACTTCTGCGTTAGTTCTTCTATCTGTCAATGGTATTTCTAGAATCTTCATATGAGATAAACACACAAATATGAAATACGTATTGGGAAGATATGCACATTCTCCTCTGAAAGCTGTTATCAGATAATTACGTGATCCAAAACATGTTCGCAAAATTAATTATATGAAATTAAATGACGAAACAAAAAATAAATTTAAGCGATATTCAAAATAAATAAATTTATGATATAAAAATTTCTAACGTATTTTTGTACATTGTTTTAGACAATTGTATTCGTATTGCGAAACTCAGATAAACGTGTAGACATTGCTATTTTTCCCGCGAATGTTGTAACATAACTCAACACTGGCGAAATTATGTAACTTGAACACATAAAACATTTTGCCATTAAAGGAATAATTATTTAATTTGTAAATGTGAATTATTGCCGAGTGTTTTTGTCATTATCAAATAGCCATCAGAAAACTCAGATGAGTTTATCATAAGAATTTTCATCCGAGTTTTTATTTTGTTCATCAAAAACAAATTGTACAATAAAAACTAAAAAAAAGTTTCAATATAATGAGATCATATATCGATCTGACCAAGAAATGAATATAGAAGTCTCATTAGTTCTCTGGTACTGAGCGCTTCTGGTCATAGTCGGAATTATCGGTTAAGTATCCGGATTTGACAATTTCCTACTTCGTTTCTAAAAAACAACATTTTACTAATTATTCTGATTCTAACAAAAGCACTGGAAAACTAGAAAGTTTTGTGTTGGACATTAGAAAGTTTTGTTTTGGACATTAGAAAGTTTTGTTTTTCTTTGTTTGATATAAGCTTGATGGTTCACGCGAAAAAAACCGCTGTTTAGTTAAATTGAGAATTAGAATAGTTAAATGTACTTTCATTGACGTAGAAAACAGCAAACAGCTAAACAAGTCACAGGATAACCACAAAAAAATACAGTGCTACAGCTATTGATACATTACTGTATGGTTAACTCCTTGTCTTCGACAGGCTGCTAAAACAGCCAGTAAATTAAACGACTCATTCTGACAGCCAACCGCTAAAACAGTCAGTTAATTAAGCGACTCATTCTGATAGCCAACCGCTAAAACAGTCAGTTAATTAAGCGACTCATTCTGATAGCCAACCGCTAAAACAGTCAGTTAATTAAGCGACTCATTTTGATAGCCAACCGCTGAAACAGTTAATTAAGCGACTCATTCTGACAGCCAACCGCTAAAGCAGTCAGTTAATTAAGCGACTCATTCTGACAGCCAACCGCTAAAACAGCCAGTTAATTAAGCGACTCATTCTGACAGCCAACCGCTAAAACTGCACGTTAATTAAGCGACTCATTCTGACAGCCAACCGCTAAAACTGCCAGTTAATTAAGCGACTCATTCTCACAGACGACAACAGCTAAAACTTCCATTTTATAGTGACTTCAAAATATATTACGTCCGAGCAGGAAAGCTACTCAGAGATAAAGAGTTAAAAATGGATAATAAGCAAATAGCCAGAAGAAATAATTGATGTCTTTGAGATATGGTCATATAGAGTAATATGAAGTGCGTCATAGAAAGAGGAGAAACGAATAAAGAGGTTATGACAACATTACATATGGAAATCAACTGTTCAGGAAGAAATTACAGAAATATAATTATTTAGACATAAAAAAGAAACTTGTTGAAGACATTACTTGAAAGTAGAGTTGAGAGGAGCAGATCAAGAGATAGGCATATGAAGTATACAAGTGCGAGGCGAATATGAGATGAACGAGATAGTCTATTAGAGTGCACTGCCATTTTAAGAGCCAGGAAATATTATAGATGAGCTTCAGCGAACTTCTGATATGGAACAGGGATTTAATGCTGATGAAGCAAATATTAAATATATTTGAATATTTTGGAAAAGGAATTCCTAATGTTATAATTACTAACAGTTTGGATATTGAGTTTCTTCAATTTCTGTCAAATATTTAATGAATACATTGACATCATTAAAAGACATGACACCTTAATGAAGACCGTACTTGATGGTAAAGTCAAAGGGAAGCGAGCAAGCAGTAGACATAGATACAAGTGGTAGATTAACATCACAAGATGGACAGGTTATAGTCTAGCAGAGTGCACCACCAATACAAGAGACAGGGGATGTTGGAGATCTGTTGCAGCTAACCTTCGTTGCGGAGACGGCACTTGATGATGATGACATAGACTACTGCAATCGAAAAAATATAAGTATGCGAAATCAAATTCTATAAGCATGATCTTAGAATATATGGGCAGAAAGATTATACAACGCGGGCGTAAGCTAACTGAACATAGAAGAGATTATTTCCTTAAAACTATCAAATAACATAAGCTGGCATATTTTGGACATGTAAAGTGACACAGTGACAGATTAATTATGGAAGGAAAGGTTCCAGGAAAGAAGACATGGTGCAGACTAAGACTATGATGGACACAGAATATCACAGATTTGTTTGAATACGGCACCGGAAGACGCTGAAATGTTTGTACAGAACTGAATGTTTATATAGTGGCAGTTCTTCTTCTTCTTCTTTCGTTCACTTGAAACATGTCTATATCTGTAATTCTATCTCCTTAATAAAACTCACTGTCTCTTGTAGTTCATACAGTGTCCCATAGAGTTTTGATTCCAGTGTTGTTTCCTCTGGCCAATATGTCTTCCTCAGCGTTTCATACTCAAAGAAGAATCTTGAAGTATATGCTTGGTACTCTGTGCTGCCTGCCCACATGTGCACAAGGCTGTGTTGCCAATCTTGAACTTTGTGTATATGTGACTTAGGAGTTGGTTATGTCCCGTTCTGAGGCGTAGAATTATAACTTGTTCTGATCTATTCATAATGTGATAGTCATCTTGTGTTGATGGTTGTGGCTGTCTTATAGTAGTGGCAGTGAGTACAACATTCTTAAATGTATGGCACATCACATAGAAATTTGTATCATGGAATGATGAACATCAGTAGAAAATTCTATTTGTTTTAATTCTATCTTTTTAGATTCGTTTTTAGTGCAACTAGAAACTTGCTAGAAGCCATTATAGCAACAGCTGACAGTGTTTAATTTTTCAGATATGCTCTTTACTCAACCTATGTTTTCTATCTGACTTGACATGATAATTTTTTGCGGTCTATTAACCACTTATTAAAGTATTTCCCCTTCGCTAACGAATGGAATAATGAACCATTGAATATAATGTCTCCACTAACTGTGCGCTGTCGGGGTCGCCATGATGTTCTTATAGCCATGACAAAAGTAAATTATGCTTGCTTAGATCTCAGAGCACCCCACTGTCAAATGAAAGCGTACTCAAATAAGTTACTTGTGTTTTATTGAAATTACTTTCTGAATCAGGCATATACTGATTTGCTATAGTTTCAACCATTTTCTGGGTCAGATAGATCGTCTGAATGTATAGCAGACCTGTTCGCTAAATTAAGTTAGATCCCATTCTTTACTTGCTTTGATTATTGTTTGACTTTCTGTTGGTTACTATTTATATTTCTGGAATCGCCTTGGCTATCTTTAGCTTGCGATATCAAGTATATAAATATTAACCAATTGAATGCGAAGCAATAATCACAACCTGTAACCAATGTGGTCCAACTTATTTAGGAAACAGGTCTGCTAATAGGTGACGAATGTGGTCCAACTTATTTAGGAAACAGGTCTGCTAATAGGTGACGAATGTGGTCCAGCTTATTTATGGAACAGGTCTGCTATTAGGTGACGAATGTGGTCTAACTTATTTAGGAAACAGGTCTGCTAATAGGTGACGAATGTGGTCCAACTTATTTAGGGAACAGGTCTGCTAATAGGTGACGAATAGAAACTGACTTGATGTCAATGAAGACACATTTCTGTCAATAATTACTGATGTGCTGTCATTGAAGACAGATTCCTGTCAACAAGTTACTGATATTCTGTCATTGAAGACACATTTCTGTCAATAAGTTACTAATGTGTTCTCATTGAAGACACATTCATGTCAATAAGTTACTAATGTGTTCTCATTGAAGACACATTCATGTCAATAAGTTACTAATGTGTTCTCATTGAAGACACATTCATGTCAATAAGTTACTAATGTGTTCTCATTGAAGACACATTCCTGTCAAAAAGTTACTAATGTCCTGTCATTGAAGATACATTTCTGTCAATAAATTATTAATATTCTATCATTGAAGATATATTCCTTTCAATAAGTTACTAATAAGCTGTAAATGAAGACACATTTCCCTCAGACACTAAATGATGTTCTTTCAATGAACCGCCATTCAAGTCATTCTGTTTCTGATAGTTGTAATCTTGTAGCAACACCCCAAACTGACAAACTTCATATGTAGTGTTTCATATAAGTAATATGTCACACACTTTGTTACTGTCTACCAATTTGTGAGCTTTCTCAAGATGAAAATTGGATATCGACTTGAGACTTACAACACTTATAACATCGGAAAATTGGCCAAAGATCAAGCCAGTACTGGACGGAGATATAATAAATATTCGGATACTCGGTGCAAATATTCATACCACAGATGACAGCTTGTGGGTCCCCAGGGAAGCAGCTATTACTGACTGAGTTAAAGACAGAAAACTAATCTCCGTTGTCGAAACGTCTGGGAACGGCGAAGACGTCATCTCAAGAAAACCTCACTAAATCCAATTAACAGATGCGATATAGCCTTGGACAACATGGGCTAGGATAGCACTGTGTACTGAGAAGATCGAATATAATTTATGTGGCAAATACCATCTAAACTCACATCGTTGTCTGCTTGTTAAGCGTTAAATAACATCTTGCCATGACAAAAGATACTGACAAATTACTACAATGTTGACATAGACGAGAAAAGATACTGCTGCCTGGTTCATGTCGTCTTTTAGGTTTAACTGTTTATTGAAGAATTCTCAAATTTTCAAATTGAAATGACCCTAAATATCTGGAGAAAAAAAATACATTTGGAACATGTTGACATACTGCGGAATGAGTGATACTGAACGTCAAAATAGATATATGCATTTATTCGACATTTTAAATTCAAAATAGATATGTGCATTTATTCGACATTTTAAATTCAAAATAGATATATGCATTTATTCGACATTTTATATTCAAAATAGATATATGCATTTATTCGACATTTTAAATTCAAAATAGATATGTGCATTTATTCGACATTTTAAATTCAAAATAGATATATGCATTTATTCGACATTTTAAATTCAAAATTAAATATGTGCATTTATTCGACATTTCAAATTCAAACTAGATATGTGCATTTATTCGACATTTCAAATTCAAAATAGATATGTGCATTTATTCGACATTTTAAATTCAAAATAGATATGTGCATTTATTCGACATTTTATATTCAAAATAATACACAATGTCCCCAGTGTGTTGATGGGGTAAGAAAGGGAAGATTAGAATAACAAGATTTATTAAAAGATAAAGGTATTAGAAGTTGTGAACCAGCATCATAAAACACGGTTTCCCATAAGTGCTTAGCTGTGTAGTTAGTTGTTGATCAGAAACCGATTAACTAGCGTCGCCTACAGCATGTGATCGGTATCGATAGCGTAATTCCTCGAGCTTCCCAGAACATGAGCACTGGTTCTTTACTACCTGGTGTCTGGTGGAACCACAGAAGTTATATTTTATTTGAAATCATGAATAACGAGTGGATTCGTAAATTATGTATGCTGGTCAGCGGGCGACCGACTTAACTTAACACTACCGAAGTTCTGTTTAATTAACCAAAACTGAAATATATGTAACTTGTGTTTAAGCACGTCCAACCTCCTTGATAACACAACCTTCAAATACTTACATTAACTTTTAAACAATTGATTTCTTGTTAAAAAAACCAGCTATCCTCTTGTATAGCTTACGGCTGTCGCCATTTAAGACATGGGTTTTTTTTTGTCTTACTGCTTAAATAGCCTGCATTATATCAGATCTATCTCCGTTTTCACATGAGCACCTAATGGCAATAATTTGTTGAATTCTAGAATGATAAAGTAAACAGTGTTCGACAAATGTAAACATGAGCTCAGTCAAAGCAGTTTAATGTAGCTTATTGATCGTGTCGAGTCGATTTGTCATTAATGATATTTACTTCTGTGTTTACTGTTGGGTATAACTTCTACACTGTATTACATTTCTGGTGGGGCTATCACCGAGGGGCGAATATGGTAATATGTAGACCTTTCTTAGCAGTCATATTACGTGACGTTCTTTCCTAGCAGCCATATTGCGTGAAGGTCTTTCTTAGCAGCTATATTACGTGAAGTTCTTAACTAACAGCCATATTAGGTGAAGGTTTTTCTTAACAACCATATTACAAGAATGTCTTTCTTAGCAACCATATTACGTGAAGGTATTTCTTAGCAGCCATATTAAGTGAATGTGTATTACATAAACGTCTTTCCTAGCAGCTATATTACGTAAAGATTTTCTTAACAGCCATATTACGTGAAGTTCTTTCTTAATAGGAATATTACGTGAAGGTCTCTCTTAGCAGCCATATTACGTGAAGGTCTCTGTTAGAAGCCATGTCACGTGAAGGTCTTTCCTAGAAGGCATATTACGTGAAAGTCTTTCTTAACAGCTATATTACTTGAAGGTCTTTCAAGTTAGCTTCAACTGTTTCTTATTATTCCCAAATTTGCATCGATAACTTTTCTACGTGTTTTTGATCTGTGAACTATTATTGTAAACTGCAGATTCAATAACCAGCGATTTTAATCAGAGATTGTCGACACATTTTCTGAGTGTTTGATCCATCTATCGTCACTTTATTCTTAGGATCCTCTACTTCACCTGACTGATGTCCACAGGTCTGTCTGTAAATAACGTCAACAATAAAAGGGGAAGTGGGCCAAAATAAAAGTATGTAAGTTGTTGACGAAAGAGAGGGATGAGGTTTGAGAAAAGTTGACGTCAATAATATTAGTATGTTTATACATTAATATAAAATATGAATTTAAAAATGTCTTTTTAAATAAAGAGAACTTCATATTTTTGTGCACTTTAAATTTTTTGGAAGAAGGTGTACACATTTTATAGGGTATATTTAAACAAGGAGAATGATGTTCCCTGAATTCTGGACATTTGTTGACAAGGGAAAGTTGGGGTAAAAAATAGTTGTGACGTAATTTAGAGACAACTACAAATTACCGTACACATATTACGTCCATTTATTTTATAACTTAACATATTACGTCCATTTATTTTATAATTTAACGTTTTACGTACATTTACTTTATGCCGTAACATATTACATACATTTCTCGTACATTTGACCAAAATACCTACGCTCTTTTAGTTATCTTTATCTATCTATACCATTCTGCCCATCTGTGTTGTAAAATTGAGAAATGAATATTTCATGGAAAATTGTTGTCTGAAATACTGTACGCTGAACTAATACAATAAATGAGCTACCAATACATTGTTTAAAAAAACCTTCATTGCCGTACCGAAATCCCAGCTCTCGACAGCAAGTCCTCGGTAATTACATCTCAGCTTCCATTAATGTCTGTGTCATTTATTTAGAAATTTGTTCGACTTAACCTCACTACCTAATTGATGTTGCTACGAAGTGTTGTTTAAATAGTCTGCAGTTGTTTACTCGTGAAAATAGTCTCAAAATGTCTTCTTTTTTTATGTCTGGACAAACGAGGTGAAGACTTGTAAGGGCTCAATTCTGCTATTGATCTTAATTCCAGCATCTTGCTACGGTTGGTGAGTGTTCACTTTGTCTAAGCATATCTTTGCTGTTGGTGGTCCGTCTGCCTGTTGGTCTTCCGTGCGATCTCAGATCAGATCCTTTTCTATGAATTTATTCTATGAAGTTTTCTGTGTTTTATGTGACTGAAATACTGTAGTACAACTGTGTTTTATGTGACTGAAATACTTTAGTACAACTGTGTTTTATGTGACTGAAATAATGTAGTACAACTGTGTTTTATGTGACTGAAATACTGTAGTACAACTGTGTTTTATGTGACTGAAATACTGTAGTACAACTGTGTTTTATGTGACTGAAATACTGTAGTACAACTGTGTTTTATGTGACTGAAATACTGTAGTACAACTGTGTTTTATGTGACTGAAATACTGTAGTACAACTGTGTTTTATGTGACAGAAATACTGTAGTACAACTGTGTTTTATGTGACTGAAATACTGTAGTACAACTGTGTTTTATGTGACTGAAATACTGTAGTACAACTGTGTTTTATGTGACTGAAATACTGTAGTACAACTGTGTTTTATGTGACTGAAATACTGTAGTACAACTGTGTTTTATGTGACTGAAATACTGTAGTACAACTGTGTTTTATGTGACAGAAATACTGTAGTACAACTGTGTTTTATGTGACTGAAATACTGTAGTACAACTGTGTTTTATGTGACAGAAATACTGTAGTACAACTGTGTTTTATGTGACTGAAATACTGTAGTACAACTGTGTTTTATGTGACTGAAATACTGTAGTACAACTGTGTTTTATGTGACTGAAATACTGTAGTACAACTGTGTTTTATGTGACAGAAATACTGTAGTACAACTGTGTTTTATGTGACTGAAATACTGTAGTACAACTGTGTTTTATGTGACTGAAATACTGTAGTACAACTGTGTTTTATGTGACTGAAATACTGTAGTACAACTGTGTTTTATGTGACAGAAATATTGTAGTACAACTGTGTTTTATGTGACTGAAATACTGTAGTACAACTGTGTTTTATGTGACTGAAATACTGTAGTACAACTGTGTTTTATGTGACAGAAATACTGTAGTACAACTGTGTTTTATGTGACTGAAATACTGTAGTACAACTGTGTTTTATGTGACTGAAATACTGTAGTACAACTGTGTTTTATGTGACTGAAATACTGTAGTACAACTGTGTTTTATGTGACAGAAATACTGTAGTACAACTGTGTTTTATGTGACAGAAATACTGTAGTACAACTGTGTTTTATGTGACAGAAATACTGTAGTACAACTGTGTTTTATGTGACAGAAATACTGTAGTACAACTGTGTTTTATGTGACAGAAATACTGTAGTACAACTGTGTTTTATGTGACAGAAATACTGTAATACAACTGTGTTTTATGTGACTGTAATAATGTAGTACACCTGTGTTCCTAATGTTTTATATGATGATGATGATGATGATGATGATGATGATGATGATGATGATGATGACGATGATTCAATCCCTTTCGCTGTGACCTAATAAACTCTTGACAGCCTATAACCATTCTGGTGAATACAGAGGTTTTCCTCAGCTGTGGCGCAGTTGTGTAGAGTGTGTTGTGTATAGTTGGAAGCGATGGTAGTAGTTCTTGTCGGATGTCTGTTAGTTTTGGTCACTGCAGTAGTAAGTGTTCGAGTCTCCTCATGTGCGTTACACTGTCTGCAATTTGGTTCGTGTAATGGATTAATCTGTCCACATGTTTATTAACGGGGTCGTGGCCTGTTCTTCGTTGGAGTGTGAGGCTCTGGTTTGCTAGGTCGAGTTGTCTCTGAGGGTCCATTGGGTTGGGTTTCTGTTGGTGTTCATATAGTGAGCGTCCAGTCTTTGAGCTGGCCCACTGTTTTAGCCATTCTTGTAGTTGTTTCTTAGAATTCGTTTGCATGTTTGTAGGGAGATTTTTGGGGAAAACTGGGGGCGACAGCACCTCTCTTAGCTAGTTATTCAGCCATTTCGTTTCCAGGGACTCCGGCATGGCCAGGTATCCATTGGAAGGTGACTTCTGTACCATATGATGGACATTTGCGATGTCCATTTTATCTTGTGTATTAACTCTCAATTTGTATCTTATTGTTTTAATCTTCTAATATCTTATTTTGGTCTCTGTATTTCATACATAGGTCTACGTATTTCATATATATATGTATTTCATATATATGTATTTCATACATACGTATTTCATATATATGCATAAAATATGTAGAAAAGATTATGAGGTATTTTGAACTCTTAAACTTCATGATTAACACATGTGAGAAGGAGACCTCTTATCACCGCAGTGAATGGTCGGAGACAGTTGAAGTCTTATGGGTATGAAGTACAACTCTGGCCAAACCTCCTATTGCATAAAGTGACACTTAAGCTATTTTGCTCTAATTATAAGGGAGTGGGGGTGTCAAAACACAGTTTGAAAGATAGCATTACACAATGGCTGCTGCTTTTGGATGTTGGAGAAGTTCAGAAGTAATTTGCTTCTGGCAGTAATATCTAATGTCTAGGACAGAAAAAATGTGCATTCATACAAGTACTTCGTTAATATATAGCTATAGTATATGATCCATTTACTAGTTCATGTTTTACGTTTTAGTTGACAGGTCTCTATACACTTACTCGGTCACGGCAGGTCTCAAACAGTGTTACTGATCGGTCACGGCAGGTCTCACACATTGTTACTGATCGGTCACGGCGGGTCTCACACATTGTTACTGATCGGTCACGGCAGGTCTCACACATTGTTACTGATCGGTCACGGCAGGTCTCACTCATTGTTACTGATCGGTCACGGCAGGTTTCACACAGTGTTACTGATCGGTCACGGCGGGTCTCTTACAGTGTTACTGATCGGTCACGGCGGGTCTCTTACAGTGTTACTGATCGGTCACGGCGGGTCTCTTACAGTGTTACTGATCGGTCACGGCGGGTCTCTTACAGTGTTACTGATCGGTCACGGCGGGTCTCTTACAGTGTTACTGATCGGTCACGGCGGGTCTCTTACTGTGTTACTGATCGGTCACGGCGGGTCTCTTACAGTGTTACTGATCGGTCACGGCAGGTCTCACACAGTGTTACTGATCGGTCACGGCGGGTCTCACACAGTGTTACTGATCGGTCACGGCCGGTCTCACACATTGTTACTGATCGGTCACGGCGGGTCTCACACATTGTTACTGATCGGTCACGGCAGGTCTCACACAGTGTTACTGATCGGTCACGGCGGGTCTCACACAGTGTTACTGATCGGTCACGGCGGGTCTCACACATTGTTACTGATCGGTCACGGCAGGTCTCACACAGTGTTACTGATCGGTCACGGCGGGTCTCACACAGTGTTACTGATCGGTCACGGCCGGTCTCACACATTGTTACTGATCGGTCACGGCGGGTCTCACACATTGTTACTGATCGGTAACGGCAGGTCTCACACAGTGTTACTGATCGGTCACGGCGGGTCTCACACAGTGTTACTGATCGGTCACGGCGGGTCTCACACATTGTTACTGATCGGTCACGGCAGGTCTCACACAGTGTTACTGATCGGTCACGGCGGGTCTCACACAGTGTTACTGATCGGTCACGGCGGGTCTCACACAGTGTTACTGATCGGTCACGGCGGGTCTCACACATTGTTACTGATCGGTCACGGCAGGTCTCACACAGTGTTACTGATCGGTCACGGCGGGTCTCACACATTGTTACTGATCGGTCACGGCGGGTCTCACACAGTGTTACTGATCGGTCACGGCGGGTCTCACACATTGTTACTGATCGGTCACGGCAGGTCTCACACATTGTTACTGATCGGTCACGGCAGGTTTCACAAAGTGTTACTGATCGGTCACGGCGGGTCTCTTAAAGTGTTACTGATCGGTCACGGCGGGTCTCGTACAGTGTTACTGATCGGTCACGGCGGGTCTCTTACAGTGTTACTGATCGGTCACGGCAGGTCTCACACAGTGTTACTGATCGGTCACGGCGGGTCTCACACAGTGTTACTGATCGGTCACGGCGGGTCTCACACATTGTTACTGATCGGTCACGGCAGGTCTCACACATTGTTACTGATCGGTCACGGCGGGTCTCACACAGTGTTACTGATCGGTCACGGCGGGTCTCACACATTGTTACTGATCGGTCACGGCAGGTCTCACACATTGTTACTGATCGGTCACGGCAGGTTTCACAAAGTGTTACTGATCGGTCACGGCGGGTCTCTTACAGTGTTACTGATCGGTCACGGCGGGTCTCGTACAGTGTTACTGATCGGTCACGGCGGGTCTCACACATTGTTACTGATCGGTCACGGCAGGTCTCACACATTGTTACTGATCGGTCACGGCAGGTCTCACACAGTGTTACTGATCGGTCACGGCGGGTCTCTTACAGTGTTACTGATCGGTCACGGCGGGTCTCTTACAGTGTTACTGATCGGTCACGGCGGGTCTCTTACAGTGTTACTGATCGGTCACGGCCGGTCTCACACATTGTTACTGAACGTTTACGGCAGGTCTCACACAGTGTTACTGATCGGTCACGGCGGGTCTCACACAGTGTTACTGATCGGTCACGGCCGGTCTCACACAGTGTTACTGATCGGTCACGGCGGGTCTCACACATTGTTACTGATCGGTCACGGCGGGTCTCTTACAGTGTTACTGATCGGTCACGGCGGGTCTCTTACAGTGTTACTGATCGGTCACGGCGGGTCTCTTACAGTGTTACTGATCGGTCACGGCGGGTCTCTTACAGTGTTACTGATCGGTCACGGCGGGTCTCTTACAGTGTTACTGATCGGTCACGGCGGGTCTCCTACAGTGTTACTGAACTTGAGAGATGAGACTGAAGAAATTGGTCACGTTGTCTATAATTGTTTCACATTTTCTATGTAGATGGTGCGTCATCAAATGAAAAGTATGGAAAGGATCGGACAAGCCAATTGACTCTGTGTAAGATCAACCTTGACCGCCGGGGTTCCACTATAAAGACCGGTATACAAAACGTTAAATAGGACACGAAATGCTGATTTCATTATTTCCATGCATTTCATTGGTCGGCTTTGGTTTTTCTTTGGTATACGACTCCAAGTATATAAATATATAAGTATATAAATATATGACCAAAAAATCACGACGATAATGAAAAAAAAGTAACCAATGAAGGCTTGTTTACTTTCTGTACAGAGGTATTTAATGACGACGGTCTCGAATCAGCGCATATTTTCGAGAAGGGCTTGGTTCGTGTCAGAAAATATTGGCTATAGTATTACTTAAACCGTTATAGATATTTATTTCTAAATATAATTTAAGAAAAATGTACCATGCGATTTTATGTTTCAGTTCTATAACTTCGCCAGACAAGGTACAAAAATCGATGTCTTACCTCTGACATTCAGTGATACAATACAGTTGTAATAAATATCGTGTGTTTTTTTAGTTATAACCGTGGCAGAGCTATCTCGCACCCCGCCTCACGGAATGTTTTAATATGCACATATCAATTTCAAGACTAGCAAATAATATGACAATCTTGAATGTATGAGACTTTGATCAATCCTATTGATGATTTTCAGACGGGAATTCGAAGAGATATTACGACATTTTTAATGTGTAATTGTTCTCATAATATGTGTCAAATATTATTAGAAGAAAGACGTTGGCAGTATTTAGGACTTGTGATTAGATCAGACAAAAATAGGCTTATCCACCAAGATATGTCATGATCTGCACTGGAACAAGAAAATGAAGAAGAACAGGACAATATTACTAAGAAAAATCAAGAACGAGGCAATTACAATGAGTATTAACACCACACAAGAACTACAACAGCTTGCAGCGAACCTCACGGCATGGTTCTTTTACTTGTTCTATGTTCTATATCATGGAACTGTGTAAGAAGAAATATGAATTCTGTCTCATGAGCCGCTCTTGGCACCAAAAAACGAAAAACTAACAAACTAATTGATCTCAAATTAAGTATTTTTACAATTAAAAAGTATCTCGAGATAAGATATCTAGTTGAACTAATGGAATTAAAGAAGCGCAACAGAAACACAAAACAGAATATGACAAAGAAAAATGCTTTTTGTTACATGAAAAGACTCTTTTGTAACAGGTCTCCAGCAATAAACGTTAAGCAAAGTGTCATTCGAAACAGATCTCTATCAATAGAAGTTAAGAAAAGTGTCATTCGAAACAGATCTCTATCAATAGAAGTTAAGAAAAGTGTCATTCGAAACATATCTCTATCAATAGAAGTTAAGAAAAGTGTCATTCGAAACAGATCTCTATCAATAGAAGTTAAGAAAAGTGTCATTCGAAACATATCTCTATCAATAGAAGTTAAGAAAAGTGTCATTCGAAACAGATCTCTATCAATAGAAGTTAAGAAAAGTGTCATTCGAAACAGATCTCTATCAATAGAAGTTAAGAAAAGTGTCATTCGAAACATATCTCTATCAATAGAAGTTAAGAAAAGTGTCATTCGAAACATACCTCTATCAATAGAAGTTAAGAAAAGTGTCATTCGAAACATACCTCTATCAATAGAAGTTAAAGAAAAGTGTCATTCGAAACATATCTCTATCAATAGAAGTTAAGAAAAGTGTCATTCGAAACATACCTCTATCAATAGAAGTTAAGAAAAGTGTCATTCGAAACATATCTCTATCAATAGAAGTTAAGAAAAGTGTCATTCGAAACAGATCTCTATCAATAGAAGTTAAGAAAAGTGTCATTCGAAACAGATCTCTATCAATAGAAGTTAAGAAAAGTGTCATTCGAAACATATCTCTATCAATAGAAGTTAAGAAAAGTGTCATTCGAAACAGATCTCTATCAATAGAAGTTAAGAAAAATGTCATTCGAAACAGATCTCTATCAATAGAAGTTAAGAAAAGTGTCCTTTGTAACAGATCTCTATCAATAGAAGTTAAGAAAAGTGTCATTCGAAACAGATCTCTATCAATAGAAGTTAAGAAAAGTGTCATTCGAAACATACCTCTATCAATAGAAGTTAAGAAAAGTGTCATTCGAAACATATCTCTATCAATAGAAGTTAAGAAAAGTGTCATTCGAAACAGATCTCTATCAATAGAAGTTAAAAAAAGTGTCATTCGAAACAGATCTCTATCAATAGAAGTTAAGAAAAGTGTCATTCGAAACATATCTCTATCAATAGAAGTTAAGAAAAGTGTCATTCGAAACAGATCTCTATCAATAGAAGTTAAGAAAAGTGTCATTCGAAACAGATCTCTATCAATAGAAGTTAAGAAAAGTGTCATTCGAAACAGATCTCTATCAATAGAAGTTAAGAAAAGTGTCCTTTGTAAGAGATCTCTATCAATAGAAGTTAAGAAAAGTGTCATTCGAAACAGATCTCTATCAATAGAAGTTAAGAAAAGTGTCATTCGAAACAGATTTCTATCAATAGAAGTTAAGAAAAGTGTCATTCGAAACAGATCTCTATCAATAGAAGTTAAGAAAAGTGTCATTCGAAACAGATCTCTATCAATAGAAGTTAAGAAAAGTGTCCTTTGTAACAGATCTCTATCAATAGAAGTTAAGAAAAGTGTCATTCGAAACAGATCTCTATCAATAGAAGTTAAGAAAAGTGTCCTTTGTAACAGATCTCTATCAATAGAAGTTAAGAAAAGTGTCATTCGAAACAGATCTCTATCAATAGAAGTTAAGAAAAGTGTCTTTTAATGTTACATAGAGCTGTTTTTTTTTGTTAACGAATTATGGAAAATAAAAAATAAAAAAAAGTAGTAAACTAGAAACCAGGGAGGTGTGTTCGTTAGAATGAAGCTGAAAATCCGATGGAAAGGTAGAAAAACTATGAATATGCTCAAAGAGAGATTGAAAGCAGAAGAACGTTACGTTTTTCTTGTGTCTTTTGGTTGTCTTTTTCCTAAGTAATAGATATTTCTTTCCCAAGTAATAGATTTATCTTTCAGAAGTTATAGATAAATCTTTCAGAAGTTATAGATAAATCTTTCAGAAGTTATAGATAAATCTTTCAGAAGTTATAGATAAATCTTTCAGAAGTTATAGATATATCTTTCAGAAGTAATAGATATATCTTTCAGAAGTAATAGATATATCTTTCAGAAGTTATAGATAAATCTTTCAGAAGTTATAGATAAATCTTTCAGAAGTTATAGATATATCTTTCAGAAGTAAACATTTCTGTCGAAAGTAGTAGATATATCTTTCTGAAGTAAACATTTCTTCCATATTTGTAGATATATCACTTTAGAAGTAGTGAATATATCTTTACAAAGTAGTAGAAATACCTTTCCTAAGTGCCGCATATATGTAAGATATATACATATACATTTATATCTATATATAAACATACATGTACACAAATTAAATATTTCCTTTGTATGAAAAACGGAGAGGGAAATAACAAAAAGGTGGATGTTTGTGGGCCAAGAGTCGCGATACTCATTTATTAAATTCGATTTATGTACTTTCTATTGGGCACATGTCGCTACACAGAATGTATTACTCAAAACATATTGTGTTGCATTGTGGTTTACATCTTGCTGCGATACCTGCGTCTTTAGCTTAATATTGTCCTACTTTATAATTTACCTCTGCGTCATTATGACATAAGAGACCTGGTACAAATACAACGCCCAATACTTCTTAATCGCTTCTTATGACATGAATATCGATCGACTCACGCGTTGTAAATGTTATATAATCATCTTTTGGATTCCGGCAATACTTGGAATTACAAATCCAACAAATTCAAAACACGTAATAATGATACACGTAGAGTTTACTGAGAACAAATGTGTGATACAATTAACGATTTGCGCATGTCAATATGTCACGAACCAAGTCAAATCAAACATGGCAGAATGATAAAAGTTACGAAAGTTACAAAACAAATCGAACAACAACTGATGATACATACAAATTGTGATATGTAACAATTACAAAGTAGTCGATATAACACATCGACAATGTCGTAGGTTCTAGGGTGCGTTGCAAAAAGAAATCGATAATTTGGTCCGTTTAAAATGAACTATTTAATGTAACCTCATAGAAAAATTTAAATGTTACAAAATATTGATTTCTTGATATTTCTATATTAAATTTACAATGTGAAGGGATGCACATGTTTCTGGTATAAC
The DNA here is from genome assembly GCA_034231615.1 of Meghimatium bilineatum. Classification (NCBI taxonomy): domain Eukaryota; kingdom Metazoa; phylum Mollusca; class Gastropoda; order Stylommatophora; family Philomycidae; genus Meghimatium; species Meghimatium bilineatum. The sequence goes on along the minus strand of CM067298.1, from coordinate 123,643,309 downwards.
CCCAAGGTTAATGATTAATAACGATCGAAGTAGGATGTGTCGGACCGAGGCGCAACTAACGCTGTGGAACATCGCATGTCCGCTAACAGGATTACATCTTGCTAAAACTCTTGTAGGATTATTGTCCTGCAACAAGAGAGATTCAATGAGAATTTTGAGAAATAGTGATAACAAGCAAATCATTAACAAAGATGGCAAAGGACAACCACATGCTGCATCTTTTCTTCTTCTTCTTCTTCAGCGTTCATTCTTAAACTCCTGCTGGATCTCCCTTGTAGCAGGACCATTGTCCTACTATATTTCCACCAGGATATAGTCCAGAGAATGGAAATACGTTGTGTCTCCGTTTTATTTGCGTCAATGGCCCGACACATCCGTCTTCGACGGGGCTGCATCTTTTAAAATGACACAATTGAGGATTCAATATTTTCTTGGTCATCATTTAGGGATCAAACATTGAATTTGGAAGATACATGGAAGGGGAGATGTGGTTGCATGTCAGACCAGCGATATCTTCAAATAACAGCGTAAAAAAACCTAGAATCACCTTCACGTCTGTAAATAAATTGTTTTACCGCCGAAACATGATATGTTGGGCCATTTGCGCAAATAAAACGCATACACAACGTATTTCTGTTGTCTGAACTACACCATGCTGGAAATCTGGTAAGATCTTAGTCCCGCTACAAATAAGATCCGATAAGATTGTGAGAACCATCCAAAAAAATTGTGTCAATAGTGAGCTTGTCTAGCCTGTGATAGCCTTCCTATCTGTCGTCAGGCGATGGATGTGTATCGACTCTACATAGGGACTGTTAACTCTTTCCGGACCAATCGCCAGTATACTGGCTTTGATTTGATCAACGTCTTAGATCGATCATATATTGATCAGTTATATTTCGTTTTGCCCAGTTCAAGTTTTTATGTTAACCTCTGAACATTCGGGAAAGATCCTCTTCCGTTTTACAACCGGTACCCAAACACATGTGGTGTGTACAAGAAGATTTGTGATCGACATATTCTGTAACTTTTATTTCTGAAAAAAATGGCAACGCCCACTTCTTCTAGATACAGTGCAGAACAAGCTATGGTTATGTTTCAGAGCTTGCTAGTTAGTGAATCTGATAATGATGATTCCGATATGCCCTTGGACTTCACTTGAGTAAATATGTCTCTGAGTGGCAGTCTCCGAGGAGGCTGTAATCAGGAATTTTAGACATAAATCGACTACATCTAGCTCGAACAAGGTGTTTCGTTGCCAGTGAACTTGTCTCTGGTGAATAAATGCATCATCTCCGTTCCCTAAGGTACTGAACATTTTCTCGTCTGTGAGCATGGTTCCCGTATAGGAAACACTCTACAGAAGAGTTGGGCTAGGGTTCGCTCGACCTCTTAGCCCAGGTATTATTTACCAACAACGTAAACACCTCGTCCATGTCTGGGTTTCTCCACACATTTAGAAGCACCTGAGGACATTGACTGCATCTTGTCTGCTAGAGATTTTCCTTGGAGGTAGCTAGAAGCTTGTGCTAGATCTGAACAATGCTTTAATTGAAATATTTATACAGTTTTTTTCTCCATTCTATTTGAACATTTCGTTGCTCTCTAGCGCAGTGCTACCCTCGCTGTGTGTTCAATATGTCAGCCTTACATCTTCGAAGATTTGCTCACGGTTCTGGATGATAGTGAGCTTGGGTAATGACCAGGGCCGGATTTAGACTTGATAAGCTATTTGAAATATGATGCCCTAAACTATTTGAGATATGATACCCTAAGCTATTTGAGATATAATGCCCTAAGCTATTTGAGATATGATGCCCTAAGCTATTTGAGATATGATGCCCTAAGCTATTTGAGATATGGGGCACCTTAACGATTAGGAATATATAGATAATAAAATTTAAAACAAATTTGAGTTTCCCCCAAGACAGTGGGGGCCCTAAGTTACAGCTTGTTTATCTTATAGGTAAATCCTACACTGGTCATGACAGCCCAACAATTCCGACCAGACACTGTCTTACTGTCTTACTGTACTGTGACAGTATTTTGGATGTGGGGATCCTCGAGGGACTTTTCGGAAATCTTGTTTGTCATATGCAAACAAATGTTAATACTTATCAATCTACATTGCCCGTACACGGCGCATTAAGCGTTAGTCAGAGGGATTCTCAAGAGCTTCGTAGCAGTCTGTTTCCAGGTGTATCACGAGGCGTTTTAATGTCTTCGTTATCTGCTTACTTTGAACAATGCAAAACATTTTGCACCTAGCATCTAGTCCAATATGTCTAATGTATATATTCTCCGCTTCTAGGAATCAGACATGTCTGGAAGTTGACGTTCCTGCACACCTGTGTCATGTAATTGTTTCTTCAATGTTCCCATCCTGTTTCCCATCGATCTTATTTCTTCAATGTCCCTTTCATGCATAGTATTTGATTTCAGAAGAAGAAAATATGATCAATATGAATAAGTTAAAATACAGTAGTACACAAAAGAAACCAAGCAAGAAGTGAACATGTACATTCTAGAATAAATTACGGTTGATGGCAAATTTCCACGTTTCGACGTGGAAATTTCCAAGCGTTATTCATAGCATATTATTTAATCTATTGTAGTGTGATGTTATCTAGTTGTCTGTCGCCATTAGTAAGATTTGTAGGTAGAAACTTTTAATTTGTCAGTTCGTCAGTTAATATAGTGTACATTCTGTCTTTCTTATCAATATGCACATTTCTATATTCCCTGATATAGTTAAGCTATTTTCTTGCTAATGGTCGAAAATTCAGTCCCGTCTCGTGACATCTGGTTTACCAGAGATTTTTTTAATGAAGGTCAATGGGGGGGGGGGGGTTATCGCTTAGAGCAATAGCGTTACGAATGGTTAGTAGTGATCTTGGTTGGCTGCGTACTGCTTCAAGGTCAATCCACTACACCTTTTGAAACATTTACAACTCTGAACTAGAGATATCACAAATCTTTAAATAAATCTTATCTTTTAATTAACCGTAGATCATATTATTATCATTTAACTTCAAGTGTAAAAAAATAATTGATTTATAAAGTATCTACACTTCGAAAATTTTGAGAAAAAAATTATTTTGTCAATATCTCATTTTCCGAAAAAAAAAAGATTGCAAAATATAAATTGAATTGTGAAAAACTAATTATTTAGCTAGATAATTCCGCAGAAGTCGTCAATTTTCTAAAACTTGTCAGAATAGCTGTGTAAATATCTACATTAACAAGTATAGTATTACCATTAATTGTTACACACGTCACAACTGCCTATTAGAACGTCTTAAAATTGTCAGTGGTATATTAAATTATCAATAGTTTTATAGACCAGGTTATGAGTGCAAAAACAGTATATCTATTTTTTAAAATCCTGTAGTGAGTTAGTTTTAACCGGTCATTTTAACCGAACTGCACGAACTTACTTTACTGACTGATACTTGTTCATAATTGATCTAGACTTATATCTCGATATCAATCGTTTGCCATTTAAAATGTTCATTTTTTACGGGTAAAAAGTAGACAACTGTAGAAAAATGTTATAGATCTAACAAGATGGCCGATTGTCAGAACAAAACAATCGTAAATTATATCTAATCATCCATAGCTCACACGTTCGGCAGACGTGCGGTCAGTAAATAACATCTTCGATTATTTGTGTCTTCCAAAATGGTCTCTGCTTACAGAACGAAATTTGAACAGTTAAAATAATGTTACTAAATTGGGGATTTTGATATCTGTAGCTGACATAAGGCACATCATTTTACATGTTTAACACATTTTTCAGCAATATAATCAATATTATATGTTCTTTTTATAAATAGTGATTATGATTACAAATCATTATCGGCACGCTGTTCAGAAAAATGTAATGATAAAACAAAGAAGGGAAATTATTGAAGCATCTAATCATCAAGAAACCAGAGATTGACTGACTGGTACCGTTCATCTTTACAGAGGTTAGTACTATTAGGAATATTATCTACAACTCATGGAAACGAGGGATGTAGCAAACAAGATCAATCCCAGTCACAGTCTTGTGGAACGTGTACAAGGATTTATCCTGTTTTGCTGTATGTGGTCTGAAACATTTAGTGGATTATCAAAGGGTTAAAAAAGAGTTCAAAAGTCGTAGAGGATTGACTTTACTGTACTCAGTTTCTTATAAGTACTTCGTAACTCTCAATGGAGTGGCACACTCTGCCGTGAGGGCCACTCATAGCATGTAACTCCGTAGCTTCAAGTGATGATCCACAGGGAACTCTGAAAAAATCGAACTCATGACCTCTAGAACACAAGGTGAACAGCTTAACTACTACGCTAGGGAGATCATCGGGTTATCACACCAAACAATTCTCTCACCCTCGGCGGTAGTCTGTGTCACCCCATTGTTTGCTGTTATTCGTTCATCAGAAGTGATAATGATTATTTGTAACATCCACCTTATGTGACTATTTGTAACATCCACCTTATGTGACTATTTGTAACATCCACCTTATGTGACTATTTGTAACATCCACCTTATGTGACTATTTGTAACATACACCTTATGTGACTATTTGTAACATCCACCTTATGTGACTATTTGTAACATCCACCTTATGTGATTATTTGTAACATCCACCTTATGTGACTCTTTGTAACATCCATCTTATGTGACTATTTGTAACATCCACCTTATGTGACTATTTGTAACATCCACCTTATGTGACTATTTGTAACATCCACCGTATGTGACTATTTGTAACATCCACCTTATGTGACTATTTGTAACATCCACCTTATGTGACTATTTGTAACATCCACCTTATGTGACTATTTGTAACATCCACCTTATGTGACTATTTGTAACATACACCTTATGTGACTATTTGTAACATCCACCTAATGTGACTATTTGTAACATCTACCTTATGTGACTATTTGTAACATACACCTTATGTGACTATTTGTAACATCCACCTAATGTGACTATTTGTAACATCTACCTTATGTGACTATTTGTAACATCCACCTTATGTGACTATTTGTAACATCCACCTAATGTGACTATTTGTAACATCTACCTTATGTGACTACTTGTAGTATCCACCTTATGTGACTATTTATAACATCCATCGTATGTGACTATCTGCAACATTCAGCTTATAAAATGCAGTTCGAGTAACATCCTTGACTATGAGTTCGTAGATGGCTAATGCACCATATACTGGCCGCATCTTTGTATAATCATTGTTAGCTTCAATTATCGTTATAAATCCAACTTCAATTGACAAAGATTAATAATTCGTAGCTGCCATTCCGATTTGATTAAAAGACATATTAAAGCCGTGGATGGAGTTATATATCTCTCCATAGCATATCGGTTACGCTGAAAGGTAGAGAGTAATGGTTGTTTATGCAGTATGGACCCATGCTCTGTCTTATTAACTCAAAGGGTTCAGGAATTCAGATTTCAGGAAACTTCACGATGCTTAACCACTGCACATTTGTTTTTCCACTTATTAAACAGAAAGAAAAACAAGGGCGCAGAAGAATGATGGTCAACCAGCATAAGACCGGTACTGTCAGCAGAAGGGTAATGGCGGATACACTCAAGGAGAGATCGGAACAATTATGGACGTGTCCAGTTTGCAGTGATGATGATCCGACGACTAACTAACTAACTAACTAACTAACTAACTAACTAACTAACTAACTAACTAACTAACTAACTAACTAACTAACTAACTAACTAACTAACTAACTAACTAACTAACTAACTAACTAACTAACTAACTAACTAACTAACTAACTAACTAACTAACTAACTAACTAACTAACTAACTAACTAACTAACTAACTAACTAACTAACTAACTAACTAACTAACTAACTAACTAACTAACTAACTAACTAACTAACTAACTAACTAACTAACTAACAAACTAACAAACAAACTAACTAACTAACTAACTAACTAACTAACTAACTAACTAACTAACTAACTAACTAACTAACTAACTAACTAACTAACTAACTAACTAACTAACTAACTAACTAACTAACTAACTAACTAACTAACTAACTAACTAACTAACTAACGAACCAACCAACCAACCAACCAACCAACCAACCAACCAACCAACTAACTAACTAACTAACTAACGAACTAACTAACTAATTGAAGAAAAACAACACGATTTTTGTCAAATTTTTATAAATATGTTTCATATTGAACCAATTTACGAAATATGTATCATACTCAACCAATTTAACTCTTTCTCATATATTTTAAAATATTTTTTGAAATATGAAATATATTTCAAACAATTTAAGAAATATAGTTCATTAAAAAAATGTAAGTGTTTTGTAAGATAGCATTGTTGAAGTCATCATTTGTCAACCCTCCCCCAAATTTGTAACAACAGTCAAACTTTTTCAGACCCCCTCCCCTTAATTGTTGTTGTAATTTATGGGCAGGCCATGGCGACAACTCAGTGAGAGTATGCACATATGTACCTATGTATGTGTGTACGTATGTATGTGTATACGTATGTATGTGTGTACGTGAGTACATACGTGTGTGTGTGTGTGTGTATGTATGCATGTATGTGTGGGTGTGCATGCCTGCGTGGATGAAGGCGTGCATGCATGTTTGTATATATATGTGTGTGGTTGCGTGTATGAGCATGTGTATGTGTGTGTTTATGTAAGATCGTTAGCAATTTGAGGAAAAACCTCCAACTCTGACGAAGAGGTACATCACGTGATACATGAGTTCTAGATATACGACCACAAAAATTGTTGTAGACGAAAATCCAATCACTTTATACGCGCTGGAGGACTTGTCTCAAACACAATGGTGACTACTTCAAATAAATGATTTTATTGTGTTTCACTATTTCGGAATGATTTTATAAAAAATATGATATTTCAGATTTTCATTAGAAGAACATCTCACACACATTCATGATACTATACCCACATATAAGACAGACAAATCAGGGTAGGTAATAACGGAAGCCGATACTACTACTTTTGACTGGATTATCTTTCTGTAGTTTCTTGCTGTTGCAACAATAGTACATCAGCCACGACCATTACTTTTTGTAACATTCAGCACGCAAGCTTCTTATTTTTAGATGTCAGATCACATTCAGGAAGATCAATTTCTCCATCTGTTCAATATTTTCATCAAGCCATCACGGATCGCAACTGTTAGCTTATAGAAATATATAGTGTATTGCGAACAGCCACATCTTCCTTATACATACATTCTACATAATTTAAGAAATATTACTTACGGGAAATCTGGTTCAGTGGCAGTGAGATACAGAGCGCTTCTTAAAGCTGTCAAGATACCGGGTTCAATTTCCGCCGCAGGCAGAGTGCATCCGACCGTTCATAAAGCAATTTCAACGTACTGACACATTCATATTTTCTAGAAAATCACCACGGGTCCAAAATACTGGGTTGATAGCTACGTTCTGAATAGGGTATGCAGCGAGCAGCGACAAAGCTAACAACAACAGCTATACCAACTTCAGTAACAACATTGGCAGCAGCAGTAACAACAATACCATCAACAATAATAATGATAACAACACTAACAAAAATAATAACAAAAACGGCAACAGCAGCAGTCACATCAGCATCAGCAAGAATAACAACAACAGCAACAACAAGGGCGATAATAATAACAATAGAAACAGAAACAGCTAGAATAACAGCTGCACCAACAACTTAAACAGCAGCTGTAACAACATCTGAAACAACAACAACAACAATAGCAGCATAAATAGCAGCAACAGCAGCTACAACAATTCACTGAAAGGCCATGCAAAGATTTCATAAATAGGAAAACAATTTCGCTTTCATTGGACAGAGAACTTCTGATAGCGTAGATTTACATAATTGAAAAACTTCAACATCATCCACCATCATACATCCATCATTCATCATCATCATGGGTTGGTTGGTTGCTGATCCAGCGGTCCATGGGCTCATGCCCTTTGACCCAATGCCATTGTGTTATATATGCATGTGTTTGTGAGTTGTTGTTTTGTTCCATATAATGTGTTCCATTTATCTGGCCCTGGAGGGAACCATCATCATCCATCATAATCATCAATCATCAACCATATTCCATCATCATCCATCATCAAGAGTTTCGTCAAATAGAGTAGCCGTCTATAATGGATTTCAATGTTTGTACCCAGTATCGTCAGACAGAATCACTGGTCACTCACTGATATGCCATGATGTTCAACTTAATCGAATATTTTAAAAATATATATGCATCCTCCTAAATCTTATTCCTTTAATCGTACCCGTTGTCCAAATGTTGAAATGGATTAACCATAGGCTGAAATGGATTAACCAAATGTTGAAATGGATTAACCAAATGTTGAAATGGATTAACCAAATGTTGAAATGGATTAACCAAATGTTGAAATGGATTAACCAAATGTTGAAATGGATTAATCAAATGTTGAAATGGATTAACCAAATGTTGAAATGGATTAACCAAATGTTGAAATGGATTAACCAAATGTTAAAATGGATTAACCAAATGTTAAAATGGATTAACCAAATGTTAAAATGGATTAACCAAATGTGATGCAATGCAGATAAATTTATCGTTTAAAAGAAACATAGAAATGTTTACACTAGAAAAAACTTGAAATGTGTCATAATTTGATTATTAATATTGATATTTTGGATTGTTAGCAGATTTATTTGCCGAGAGGGACTGGGCACGCATTGGGAAACACTTTAACAATACAGTCAATACTAAACGTAGACGTAATATGAGTTATAAACTACCGTCATAGCACATAGTGTCTCATAAGTGCTCAGATGTCTAGTCAGTGGTTGATCTGATAACGCAGATGTATAGTCAGTAGGTGATCAGATAAAACAACTGTCTAGTGAGTAGTTGATAAGATAAAACAACTGTCTAGTCTGTGGATTATAAGAAGAAAACACCGAACTTATTTTACAGAAATGTCCATTTAACCACACAAAAGGAATAAAACTATTGGGATCTGAGCAATCTCTGATCTACGAGATCTACGGTCCTGTCTCGGGGCTGGTGGTCACAGTACAGTTTATTAAATAAATTCAAATCCGCGCCCATCTCTGACAGGAGAGCAAGGCAGGACAATTTCTAGTAGTATTTTGACAAAGACTATTTCTGACACATAACAGGAGAAACTTGGACCAGAGTAATGAAGTGTTTGTTAATTGATACGTTGCTTCATTACTCTGTTCCACGTTTCGTCTGTTGGACTTCATCATTGTTGCAGTGAGTAGACTTACATATTATCGAACGTCTGGCACTTAAGAAGAATGTTGATAGAAAAATATCATTGAATGTTTGTGGATAAACCTCCATGTTGGTCTGGGATATTGGAGTAACGGTGATAGTTTTTAAGTTATCGCAATTGTTTTTGAGAATCTTGTTTACGTTTAACGATGTCTCTATCCTCTGTAAAATATGCTACATAGATATTAAAATTACATAGCTTGCTTTATTTTCGTGGTCTCTGTAAGTATATTTACTGGTCCAGCCGTCTATGATGTTCACAATGCAGTTTTATGCCCTGTTCCAGGTGTGGTGAAGTGCTTTTGGTCCCTTTGTTTTGTCCCCAATTTTATGCCCTGTTCCAGGTGTGGTGGAGTGCTTTTGGTCCCTTGGTTTTGTCTCTTTTGATGATTAACGTTGTCCAGAGATTCAACACCAAAATAACTGTTCTAAGCTAGATGGGTGAAATATAAAGAGCTAAGCAGCTACTCCGTAGCTACATGAGTGAAATATAAAGAGCTAAGCAGGCTACTCCGTAGCTACATGAGTGAAATATAAAGAGCTACGCAGGCTACTCCGTAGCTACATGAGTGCAATATAAAGAGCTAAGCAACTACTCCGTAGCTACATGAGTGAAATATAAAGAGCTAAGCAGGCTACTCTGTAGCTACATGAGTGCAATATAAAGAGCTAAGCAGCTACTCCGTAGCTACATGAGTGAAATATAAAGAGCTAAGCAGGCTACTCCGTAGCTACATGAGTGAAATATAAAGAGCTAAGCAGGCTAATCCATAGCTACTTGAGTGCAATATAACGAACTAAGCAAGCTACACCGTAGCTACACGAGAGTGCAATATAACGATCTAAGCAGGCTACTCCGTAGGGAACTTTGTTGATATTTTTCTTGCAATCTTAAAGCCTGCTACAGTTCAAAATATTGTTTCCATCCCAGAAATCTAATCAGGTCCTCGGCAAGCTTCACCACGTTGAAGATTACGAAACTCTACTTCGAAACTATTTAGTCACATCTTACGACTTGCATTACAAAAAAATTGTTATTATTTTATGCTTAATAACGTTGCTTAATAATAATGTTGTCTAAATAATAAATAAACCTTTGCTTGGAAATTTTCTCTGATGTTTCTCTCTCTAGGATAAACGACAGAATAAACCGTTGTTTCCTACGCTCATTTCGTGGAAGGGGGTTTCTAAGAACTGTGTTTCATGACCAGAAGACTTCAAATCTTGGAATATATTAAGAGACAACAGATCAAATGGTTTGCATTGATCATCAGACTACCATCAGACAGAGTACCACAGCAAGCTATGCTACACAGATACAGTGAAGACAGACCTAGAGGCCGACCACGAAAACGATGGACCTTCTAAATAAAAGAGGCGACAATTTCCACAATACGCTCAACACACACGAGGGTCATCGCCAGAAAACGTTTCTACCAATAGATAGAAGTCTCCAACGTTCAGCTGTATACACTGTTTTGAGAAGCTAACGACTTGAGATAGTCTATTTGTGCATGTAGAAGACATATTCTACTCTGTGCTATGCACATACCTCATCGATATCATCAAACCAATAACACATCAGTGTTGTATGGGTATAAACAAAGGAAGCATCAACACAAACATTTCATCATGTCTCTCTGTTATTAGTTCTTTGATTGAGTTTGGAGAACCTTAATCCTGCCCAGTCTTTAATATTATTAATCCACACTTTTCTCTGACCTCCTCTTCTTCCACCCTCAGCTGTTCCCTACATATATTTTTGGAAAGAGAATCGTGCCTCATCACGCGACCAATCCACACAAGTTTGCGACGCTTCACCATTATCATGAGATTTTCTTGTTGGACTGCAAGAGTATTTATTTTGCTTCTCACTTATATCTTAGCTTTATATTCTATTTATTGGATGCATAATATTCGTGCATATGATTTTGTTTTAAAAGCCTGTATTCTCCTTTCCATTTCTGCATCAAATACCCAGTCACACGAAAGCCTGCAACCATTTGGAATATAAATTTTGCCATTAAATGACCAGGAGCTACTAGTTAGAGTCGGAATATCCATGGTGAAATATAACCCATTGACTTTTGATCACGAAGTTGTGGATTCTAAATCTGGATTATGTCAAGTAAAAGTACATTTATTTTCGAGGCACATGTTATTTACCCCTTCTGATAACTATTTATGTAATCCCAGTTATACTCTAGGCTCATAGCAGGTTGCTCTATTGAGAGAAATGTAGTGCAAATTTGAAAACCAAAAATACAATGGCATCAGTTCACTGCAATATTTGAGCCCTTTACTTCATTAGCTAACCAGCATTTTTTTAAAAAGGAAATTTAATCAGAAATAATCTATGGGCCAACGTTTTCTGAGATATGGATGCAGTCAAAAATGGCTGCCTCACTTTTGTTTGACGACATAATATAGTGGCTCTACATTAGACAGCTGAAATGAAATTCCAGGAAAACAAAATGAGTGCGGGGAAAAATATCAATGAAACCAATCCCCCCAAAAAAGGAGAAATGTAGTATTTAGTTATTGTGGGTGCAGCCATGAGCTGGGGGCAGATTGTAAGAATAGTTGTAAAGTTGAAGACTAAATGCAAGTTGTCCTCATATTGTGGGTGCAGCCATGAGCTGGGGGCAGATTGTAAGAATAGTTAGTTGTAAAGTTGAAGACTAAATGAAAGTATGCCTCATATTGTGGGTGCAGCCATGAGCTGGGGGCAGATTGTAAGAATAGTAGTAAAGTTGAAGACTAAATACAAGTTGTCCTCATATTGTGGGTGCAGCCATGAGCTGGGGGCAGATTGTAAGAATAGTTGTAAAGTTGAAGACTAAATACAAGTTGTCCTCATATTGTGGGTGCAGCCATGAGCTGGGGGCAGATTGTAAGAATAGTTGTAAAGTTGAAGACTAAATACAAGTTGTCTTCATAGTCTCTAGGTTTCCATATAATCCCGTATTATCAGTTCTCATAATTAGGAAGAATGAAACTCCCTAGGGACTGTCCATAACTTATTTCACCGACGATTGTTTGCCAGTTTATGAATCCTCCAACCTGTCAACAACTGCTAAGAATTCAGTGACACACCTGAATAATTAATTCAACATTTTGAACGCTTCCATTCTGTGATTTTCAAGAAATACGTAATTTAAAAAATACAAAACTACTATACTACAAGATTTGTTCCCCACCATATTTTTAGACAAAGGTGTCAAATTTACATTTTCCTTGCTCTATAACGATATTGTCGATGTGAAACTTCATCGTCCACACACAATCTCTTTATCAACAGCTGTCAACATTGTTTCAGAAATTTTCAATTGGTGTTGTATTTTATGGTCATCAACTCAAGTTTTCGACACCACTTTCAAATGTGCGTTATAATATTATATAATTTGTGTAGGGAGTAGAAGTTAATCTATGTGTCTTACGTTCAAATATGTGCAGGGGGAAATACCTGGCCCGCTTTCAGGTCCATGTCTTCTGCTTTTTCTGGGTCTAATCTCAAAACGATGTGTGTCTTACATCCTGACATATCCGACTTCAGAACTGCTTATGTGTCACTTTGGCCCTCAATGAGATGGGACAGCCAATATCAGTCCGAAAACCTCCTTAGTTTTCTCTTATAACATGCATGGCATGTAGTAGAATTGCTAATCTTTGTTTCGCTTTCCGACCCCTACAACACGTAGGCGTATTTGTCAGTGTTCATACTAGTAAAAATATAGCTCTAGTATATGTATATATATTGAACTTACGTTTCATCTAGAACTACATGACGTTTCAGAATTGCCGACATTTGAAATATACCGTTGTGAGCTTGGGAAACACTTCATCCTCATCCCGAATATATATATATATATATATATATATATATATATATATATATATATATATATATATATATATATATATATATATCCATATATATAGGTTGGCGACAGACCATGTTATTCATGATACTTCGGACACGTCCAAAAGTGCTCCTATCTCATGTTACATCCTTCAGGCAACTGTCTGTTCCTGTTATGTGTTGTTTAATATCATGTTATATCCTTCAGGCAACTGTCTGTTCCTGTTATGTGTTGTTTAATAACTCTTCATTCATATATACCTCGTGTCTTTTTTTCAACGCCACACTTTCACTCCCAGGTCCTACAATCTAGCCATGGACAAGGGAGAATAAATTCCTCCCTATATCTTTTAACTGGTGTAACTCCTCGATTGCATTCATATCAGCACTGTTCATTGACCTATCATTACTTACTGTAACCACACTGAAAAGTCTACCAGTTTTTCATTTCCCATGAAATATATACTCGTACATACACGAAGCTACGGATAAGGAATAATTAGCACCATCTGTTAAATCAGCAGGTCAAATATCCCAAAAAACAGGTCTAAATTTTGAGGGACCCATAATGTGTGTACTCCACTGTATAACTATTGTTTAAGATGTAAAACGCAAACTTTGCAGTAATGATATTAGTGTCAGGAGGGTTATAAATGTAAAAATCTTGAGGCAGCAAACGGGATGTGGATCAGATTCTTTCAGCTGGCATCTATTCGCCTCACAGTTTGAGTCAACATGTTTTCAGTATTGACCACATAGCATCTCTTATAATTTCAAACCCGAATATTTTACGTAGAGCTAATGCAACAAAAAAGTATATTTCAACAAAATTCACATCCAATCCTAGTTTAGAGGAAACAAAATTGTGTAGCATGAGGATTGGTTTGATGCAAAAAAACCAAAATAAATAGAAATAGCTTGAAAGCCATACCGAAGTTTACATCTGTTCTTGTTAAACTGAAGGGGAAAGAGATCTAAAACAATCAACTTACACAAGATATCACATGTCGCAGCAGAGCCATGGAACAAGACTAAAGTCTGTGTCTTCATTTATTTTTTCTGGATGGCTAACAAGTAACACTAGTCAACGACAGACACTATACACGAAAAACACGGCAAATGTGATCTGGGACCTGGAAATTTAATCAATGAAGATTTGGTGGCTGTACTTTCGTGTTAGGTTATATACTGAGTTGTCTAACGTTTGGGAGCGGATATCTTCTTCGGATCGACGACTATCTAGAGAAAATGATGTGATGGAAGTGTTAGTAATCCCAAAAGAATCACTATGAAGTTAGAACTTTCTTGGCTCCACTATATTCCCATTGCAATGAGAAGATGTAATTTGATCCCATTTCAATGAGATATATTATACTCCCATTGCAATAAGAAGAGGAATTATACTCCCATTCCAATTAGGAGATCTACTATATTCCCATTCCAATGAGGAGATGTACTATACTCCCATTCCAATGAAGAGCCACTATACTCCCATACCAATGAAGATATTTATACTGTGATCTCTCTTTCTTTCAGTCCTGGGAAACACACATGAATATTATTTCTTCGTCTCCTACATGGTACATATCTCCTTTAGATCTCTTCTCTAATAAAGAGTTTTCTCTTTCTCTGCGGGTTTCTTTAGATATATGGTAGAAGTTGTTTCCATACAAGAGAAATATTAGATATGTTCGGTTTTAATACAGAGAAACGAACGTCAGCGACGTTGTTTTTCCATTTAAAGGGAAAGCTAAGAGATGTTCTGTTTCCATACAGAAGCGAATCGGTAGAGAAGTTCGGTTTTCATACACAGAGAAATGCTAGAGAAGTGTGGTTTACCATACAAGGAGAAATGCTAGAGAAGTGTGGTTTACCATACAGGGAGAAACGATAGATATGTTTCTGTTACCATATAAGGATAAATGTTACGATCAAGGGCCTACTGCGTTCAAGGTTTTTAAGTAATCTCCGCATTTTTCTCGTAGTTTGTGACTGTAATTGTTTAATATAATGTAACGTCACTCTGCCGGTTGTCTATTAGCGAAATGGCTGCCGTATTGATGCTACAAATGCATCCGTTGTTTTATAAATGTAAAAATAGGAAGAATACAGATTCTGTCTCATTTGAGACATAGATTTGTAGAGTTTTGGATCGAGGAGGATGGGGGGGGGGTGTTAGGATTAGGTCTAACCCTACCCCTAACGTCTACGAGCTTCACCTCTCCACCGATGAGCATTCGTGGAATTTTATCGTGGCATAATTTAATCACCGTATAGAGTTTAGTAGGGATCGAGGGTTGGGTGTTAGAGTTAGGTCTAGCACTAACCATACCCCTAACATCTAAATCCCCACCCTTCTAAACTCTAAGATCATTCCTTCTCTTCGGACGCGCAATCGAGATAATAGAGCGTGGGTACAATTTAATATCCGCGAAACTGTGCGCACTATAACACACTTGGAATGTACCTGTGCATAGCGACTAATTTCGCCCACATTTCGAAAATATGCGAAATATTAGGTAGGCCCTTGATATGTGATCGTATCGGAGAAACGCTGGACATGTTCTGCGTTCACGGTAACACGGTAAGAGAAACACTATATACGTTTTCTTCATACAAAGTTGAATATAGTAGAATTCCTTTATAGCGCATCCTTTTATTATAAAAAAAATCCCGTTTTAACAACACTTCAAAAACTCGTTATATTTATTCTTTAATGTTTGTACTTCATATAGCATATTTCTGTTAAAACATATTAACTTTAACCAACCTGGGCCAAGTTGTTATAATGGGATATGACGATTATTTCAGCATTAACCTTATGAAAAGCTCTCCAACATCTTACCCAATACTATTAATTTCATATTATTTGATCTGGGATACGTGATTTTATTTCTATGATTTTCTACCTACACGTTCGAGTTGAGCAGAGTTCCATTGTATGATGTTTATGAACACAGACAAGGGAATGTGAGTGAGATAGATTTGATTATTACACGCGGCAACTGAAACTGTTTAATTATAATTTTATCATCGGCATTCTCGAAATTATTGAATGCGCTTGAAGACTTTTTTCTTGACTTTATCCCACCATAAGTGAAGAACGTGCTCTGACCAGGGCTGCCATATTAATCATATTTTAGGCTACTGGGTTGAAATTAATTTGTGCCATTTATGGACGTATCCGCTATTTTTGGTCTTTTTAAAAACACGTCTACTTTCCGATATTTTCTTCTTTAAATATGACTACAAATTGTATGACAGGGCGTTTTGTGGTTATTAACTACTGTATAAACATTGTTTATTCTACACATGTGTAAATGTAGAATGAAGAGTCCATCTTTCATGCAGTTATTTGATAATACTTTTCTCATCATATCTAAGTCGAAGCTTACTATAGTGAGACATGGTATATCGAATGTCTAAGTCGAAGCTTACTATAGTGAGACATGGTATATCGAATGTCTAAGTCGAAGCTTACTATAGTGAGACATGGTACATCGAATGTCTAAGTCGAAGCTTACTATAGTGAGACATGGTATATCGAATGTCTAAGTCGAAGCTTACTATAGTGAGACATGGTATATCGAATGTCTAAGTCGAAGCTTACTATAGTGAGACGTGGTATATCGAATGTCTAAGTCGAAGCTTACTATAGTGAGACATGGTACATCGAACACTAAGAACATACATGTTCGTGGAAGCATAAAACACGAGATAATAACTGGGAGAATCATTTAACTGAAAATATAGTTGTTACATAATGAAAAAAGGACGTGTAATTTTACTATGCACAAACATTTTATGTGCCTTCATTGCTTTCGTCAGTAGAGAAAACTCAGACTCTCAGAATTACACTTAAAGTGATAAAATTACGATAGTAATAACATATTTGTCATTTTAAAATGAATTAGTATTGATACTCGGAGAGAAATAATACACATTTATTTAAACATAGCATTCTAGAAAATAAAAGCAGCATGTTTTTAGTAAAGTATGCACAATTTTGAAATTTAACAATATTTGGCCTCTTTTTACCAATGAAAAGATCACATACAGTCCCAACTCTTTGGCAACCCTGATATGTCATTAAAAGTGAACTATATGAAACACAAAATGTATTCATATACTCTCTCTCCCAGACCGTCTAGAGATCTTTCTAATATATCACTATATCTAATATTAATATATCCAGCTGCTTGCTATCAACATTACCATACAGAATTGCATGCTTCTGCATGGCGGAACATGACATGCTTAACCTGCCTTATTTCCATACACGTATGTTTATTGAAAGATTCTTGGAGAATTCTAATGGGGGAAAAGAGAACAAAAGCTGCGGGAAAATTGCTTACAATATGAATATGATCAGTGAAAGAAATGTAGGTTATGGATTGGGCATGGAGGTTGGGTACGAGGTTTAACAAGTAGTTACGTGTGGTTAGAGTGTGCAGAGAATACAACCCAGTGAACGTGGACGCTGGGGTAAAGGAACTCATCTGCACGTATGTCAATGACACAGGTGTTGTGATTTACAAGGACTGGTCGGTCATCTGTCAAAACGGATTCGCATGAGTCTTTACTACCAGATCAACAGGAAGAACAGTACATGAAGCCAGTGATACCTTTACTGCAACAACAAGCAGTCTAACAATGGAAGTATTCGCCATAAAGAAGGCAGTTAAAGAGTGCCCCACGTGCTGTGAAACTAGTTTCTAATCTAGAATCAGGAAGTGATAAAGTTGGCACATACTATAGACATACACATGATAAAGTTGGTACATAATACAGACATACAAGTGATACAGTTGATACATACTACAGACATACACATGATAAAGTTATGGTTCCGTAACGTTCATTGAGGCGTACAATAGTACTGTGGTGACAATTCATCCCCATGGTATTGGCCCGCGAACTCATTCCGGTTTCCAACATACCAATGGCTCGTTATCAGATAGTCGTTATATTTCAAGCACATGTACTGTATGTTTTGTCTCAACTGCCTTTTTATAGTAAGTATACAGTGGCAACGCCTACCTATGTTCAGTGTCATAGCTGCTGAGAATCGTGTTGCACGTGCAATTTTCATTGTTTTCGTATATTCTGTACAAAACCCCGCGGGTTGACATATGGTCCATGCACTGTTCATTCCGGTAGCTATTTGTTCTCTACCTTATGACAAACACAGGGAAAATTCATTCTCACACTTTTTGTTCCCAGCTTCTCGGCAACAGTATATATATATTAGTGGTGTGTTTTTAATGTGCTTCAGTATATTATCTTTGCCATCCTCTATTCTTCTTTGTCCTATATTTCCATTTCAGTTATTGTACTGTCCGTTCCCCATGTAGCAGCTTGGTCCGGTTTTGCAATAAATAGATTTATGTGTGACAGAAATACACTATGTGCACACAACGTAGAATGGTCAATGGTGGGGGCATTATCTATATTTATCTTAATGTTGAAGGTTTGGCATGTGTGGCGTAATCTGTCTATTTGTCTTTGTAGTTGCTCTTTGATGATTCTACTAGTACTTGGTCGTCTGCAAATAACAATTCGTTTAAGCTATCCTTCAAATGTTTTCTTCCGTTGTCTTTGCTACTTTGCAGATGTGATCTATGTATGTTATGAACAATAAGGGGGATAGTACATATCCCTGTCTCACTCCCGAGTGCATTTGGAAATTATCAGATGCACCTGTGTTCGCTCTTACTGCGCATTGACTATTGGCGTATATGCTCTGACATAGGTTTATCGGATGTTGGGGGACTCCGTATGTCTATAATATTATAAATAGTTGTGCTCTATCCACTCTGTCAAAAGCTTTCTCTTGATCCACGAAAGCCAGAAAAGTCTTGGTTATGTTCTGTTGCTATCTCTGAAAGTTGTTTGAGGGTGAAGATTGCGTCTGTACAGCTTTTTTTCCTAAAGTCTAATTGTGTGTTGTTGAGCTGTGGCTAACTATATGCACGCACCCTTCTCTCCAGTATCTTGCTATAAATTGTTCCTATGTGGCTTAAGAGTGATATGCCTCTACACTTAGTGCAGGCCAATGGACAGCACCGGATGGAATAACATAGTCTGGCTATCACAACAATTTCTTTTCCTCACTAGCTACTACCTGTGAGTAGAAGACATCTTCTCAGTGCATTGCACACAGCTGATAGTTGGACTCTGATGTGTAAGAGATAAACCTCTCCACTGCGCATACGGTGGGGATTTCCATGTCGTTCTGATTAAGCCGCTCACTTTGTGCTCAGATGTTCGGAGGGTCGAATCCTGCTCAATCCGTCTTGTTTACAAAATGGACTTTTTTGGGAAGTTACATGCTATGAATGGAACCGCGTTAGCGCACTGGCTTCGCATATGAGTGGTCCAGAGTTCATTCCCCAGTTGAGGCGGAAATGTTTTTCAGATCGCAACGGCCCCGGGTTGACCCAGCCTTAAATGGGCACCTGATTAATCCGTGAAGTAAAGACTGCGAGGGAGAGGAGATGGCAACCGCCCTCATTTTCAGAGCCTCTGAAATGTGAGATATTTAACATCTCACACCCCTACGGCATTAATACATGCTATGGGTTACTTTACTTTTTTAATGCTATGAATCGACAGCCGTGCCATTGCACATGCGGTTGTGTCTGTGGGTCTCACCAATGGCTCACTAGACAAACCAACCATGCAACAGAAAACCTAAGTAGATGTCATGCCTTTATATTGAGGTTATCTTCTTATAGAAGCTTCAAGACACGTCATCTATATAATCCCGTAGTCATAGCCTTCGATAACAGTTACCATGTTGTTCCGATAAACCGACGTTGTGCTTGAAGTAGTTACGGGCGCGGCGTGAGTGGGCGGAACAGAAAAGAAACCTGTCGCAATGGCCAGAGTTGTGCCCTGACGTCGACATCTGTTTCGGCGGCAGTAGACTCGAAACACCATCGAGTCGAATGACTGCTGGAACAGAGGACGGAGCACATGGGAGTTCTCCACGTCCTGTGAGGCCAGATTTATAATCAAGAATCAAGACGTGCCTCTTCGTCATGAGGGACGTGAGGTTACATATGGAGGTAACCTAAGAAACCCCATTTCTGTTGCTTGTAATTGAAGTTGATCACAATACACATAAAACCGCAATTACTAAACAAAGCATTATTTTTGGGAAACCTTGAAAATCAATACGAAAAATGAGCTGAACATCAGATCTTGCAGATAGTATATATTTATATCTAAAAGGAGAAAACATCATCACAGACACGCTGAATGCTGAATTACACAGAAAGATAGAAAGAACTGTAAGATCTCTCACAGGCTATACTGATGTTAGTTAAAGTCAATAATACTGGGTTTTATCGTTGGAAGATATTATATTCACTACAGATGGAAACCGTCCTTTTACCAGTCACGAAACGGGTCAATAGGAAGAAGTGTCCCGCATTGATTTTTGGCTTGTGGGTAAAAGTGATCTTATTTTCGCGGAATTACAGTATGGATAGATGTGACGTAGAGATACATGTGTATGTTATTGTTATGTTATTTGGTGTAATTATGCTTATTGTAATATCGAACTATTTGACATATCATCTGACTGAGATCCCCATCATCATCATGTTCACCAGCGTCATCGTAACAAACACCACTATAGTTAGTATTATCAAAGTCGCCATCATCATCATCATCACAACAAATAGAACACAATAATCACTATCATCATCACCATTATCATCTCCACCAACTCCACCATCATCATTACAGTTATCATCACCACCAATAGCATTACCAACATCATCACCATTATCATCACAATTATCACCATCACTAACGTCATCGAATGCTTATAAATACTCTATAATTATTCTTATCATTAATACCGCCATTATCAAATTGTTTTATATCAACATCCTTATTACGCTTATCTTATCTTAATTTGGGAAATATATATGGCGTAGTGGGTTCACTTTACGCTCAAGCGGTCGTGGGTTCATATCCTTCACACGACGTCTTGTTTACCAAATGAAAATTTTTGGAAGATCGATGGTAGTAGGTAGTTAATGAGCTTGCCTCTACCATAAAATATTAGAGATAACAAAGACCCCAATCTACATAGTTATGTGCATTCTGTGGTACGCTTGTCAAGCGGCGTGCCGCTTCGTTGTGAGGGGCGAACTAGGATTGGGGGTAAGTCAGTACAATGAAATCAATACTCTCAATGTTCACAGTCATTTTATCTCAGTCATTCTATCACAATCCTTCTCCTAATCATTATATTACAATCCTTCTCCTAATCATTCTATCACAATCCTTCTTCTAATCATTCTATCACAATCCTTTTCCTAATCATTCTATTACAATCCTTCTCCTAATCATTCTATCACAATCCTTCTCCTAATCATTCTATTACAATCCTTTTCCTAATCATTCTATTACAATCCTTCTCCTAATCATTCTATTACAATCCTTCTCCTAATCATTCTATTACAATCCTTCTCCTAATCCTTCTATCACAATCCTTCTCCTAATCATTCTATCACAATTCTTCTCCTAATCATTCTATTACAATCCTTCTCCTAATCATTCTATTACAATCCTTCTCCTAATCATTCTATTACAATCCTTCTCCTAATCATTATATCGCAATAATTTATGCCGCAATGATTCTATCAAATCATTATATCAAAAGCATTATATCATGCTCATTCTATCACAATCATTTTTCCATAATCATTCTGTCACAATTTTTCCATCACAAGAATTATATCACAATCATTCTCACAATCTTTCTATCACAACCATTCTACCACTATCAGTCTACCACAATATTTTACTACAATCATTCTACCACAATCAATCAACAACAATTATTTTATCACAATCATCTTTAACCTAATCACCAACATCCTTTCTAACATAACTACCATCACTACCTTCATCCTCGTTATTATCTGTATCATCAACCACATCGCTACTAATACTCTCACTTTCATATATATACTTTTTCCATGTATAAATCTCTCTCTCTCTCTCTCATATATATATATATGTATACACATCACAGCATAGCAGAACTTTTGTACGAAAGAAAATATACATCAGACCACAATGTGCGATCTATAATTAGTGCAAAAAAGAAGCTTCTCCAGATTTAATAAATTCTTAACTTATATACATTTATATATGTATTAAAGTCATAATTCTGTATCTTGATTTTATGAATTCTCAACTTATATACATTTATATATGTATTAAAGTCATCCTTCTACATCTTGCATAAATGAACTGTTAACTTGTAGATCCGGGTCTGTAGAGGAAATGTACACAACGCGTCCTGGCATTCAAGGTTACATAATCAACATCTGCTTCAGGAAGTTGTTTAGACTGATTGTTCAGATAGCAATGACAACCGAATTAACGATAAATATTGTCTAGAAAACTACTACAACCAAATATGTTGGAATAATCTCTACGTCTTAGAGACTACACACTGCCAACGTTTGAGTTTATTTTATTTATCAAGCAGTTTCATGTAATCAATACAATTTAACTTAGAAATGAAATCATCTGTTTCTGCCAATTATGAGTTCTATGGCCTGTTTCCCTGTCCCTATGGACACTCCATTCACGGAAGCTGAATTCCCTTACATAAATGTTGTATAATTTGCATAGAACCCCATGCATATTCTCTGGTACAGTTTTAATAACCTACAGATGATTCGTTTAAAGCTAGTAATACAAATGTAAATGTGCTGTAAATAGATTATGCTCTCCCCAAATGTAGATTAAGACAAAGATCAGCGTGTTCCCAGAGAAGCGGTAAATATTATATTAATTTAATAATGTTTCAATGTTCTTTTTCTTTTTCTCTGTCCATGATATTCGTAGGATATTTCTGTGGCACTTCATTTCAAATGAATTTATTCTTCTCGATATTGCCTTGTTTAGAGTCCAAGTCTCGCATCCATATGTTGCCACTGGGAAAATATATGATCTTTAATAAGTTACTTTAGTGTCGTTAATATTACTTTTCTACAGCTTTCTCATTTTGTGTTAATTTGAGTGTTGTAATTGCGAGTGTTCTCCAATCTCTACTGAACAATCTCCAGAACTGTATATATTTGCTCCCAGATATTCGAATTTGTTTACAAATTCTAGTTCTATATTGTGTATGTTGATTATCGGTTTGATCTTTATTTTGTCTATTTTCATACTTTTTATTCTTTGTGCGTTTAGATATATAATGTGGATCTCGTTATATTTCTTTATTGTTGTGGTTAGCTTTTTCAGTCCCTCAGGATGTGTAGTAAGGAGGACTGTGTGTACCGAATATTCAAGCACTTTGCTCCCGTAAAGTAATACTTTAATCCATTGGTTGCCATTTCTTTCAGAACTGAATTTTGTACTATTTTGTTTTTGTTAGATTAGTTTTACTATTAGATAGTTAGAATATCTAGTAACATTATTACCTCTGAATAAAGTATTTATCTTTTCTTTGTTGTGTTACTGCGGCACTCTTCACTTGTCGAATATCCCCTGACAGTTTGTTTATATGTACTTTTTTCCTAGAGATAATTTTAGATGTAACACATCCTGGCCGTCCAGACTGAAATGGTCAGATCAATGCGGATATTAAAAATGTTGAACATAGCAGAAAAGAGCAAGAGATTCAAACGTGACAAAAACGAAAGGAGAAATCTGTCTATTTTCTATCATCTCAAGGTCTACTACAGTATTGTTCACACTGTAACGGGTCTTTCAGACCCTGGATTGGAATCAGGTCATTGGGGTGGGGGGGGATGGTACCACAAACAAACCAAATTTGACCATTTCCAATGCCATGCACATTTTCGAGTACATATGTGGAACCACATTATCACATTGAATGTTTATAATGTTTTCCGACATTCCTTTATCGTCTGCAGAAACCTGCAATCCCTGGATGAACCTAGAATGTGAAGCTAGAATGTGAAGCTAGAATGTGAAGCAAGAATGTGAAGTTAGAATGTGAAGCTAGAATGTGAAGTTAGAATGTGAAGCTAGAATGTGAAGCTAGAATGATGTGAAGCTAGAATGTGAAGCTAGAATGATGTGAAGCTAGAATGTGAAGCTAGAATGTGAAGCTAGAATGTGAAGCTAGAATGTGAAGCTAGAATGATGTGAAGCTAGAATTTGATACATGAATGAATACATTAATACGTAATGCTTTAGTCTTCACAGATCAGTGCACGAATGACAACCAAAGAAAAGAGGGGAAAATTGTTTACTCTCTTACTATAAACATTCGATAACACTGTTCTTATGGCTAGAAGCGAGAAAGAACATAAAAAAACGTACTTCTCAACTTGAAAAAAATATTATCATCGAAATACATCGTAAAATGCAAGATAATGGCGAAAAGAGATGACAAAATTGACTGCCATTATTCTTCATCTTTCTCGTTTTCCTGTCACAGACAGACGCTGATATGTTTTTCAGCAATGAACTGCACTGTGGTCACACTCCCCGAGACAAGGCCATAGAGTTTTTCTCTCAGAATTGTTTCAGATGTCAATAGAGCTTATTCGTCAGATCTATTTCAGATGTCAATAGAGCTTGTTCGTTAGATCTATTTCAGATGTCAATAGAGCTTGTTCGTCAGATCTATTTCAGATGTCAATAGAGCTTGTTCGTTAGATCTATTTCAGATGTCAATAGAGCTTGTTCGTCAGATCTATTTCAGATGTCAATAGAGCTTGTTCGTCAGATCTATTTCAGATGTCAATAGAGCTTGCTCGTCAGATCTATTTCAGATGTCAATAGAGCTTGTTCGTCAGATCTATTTCAGATGACCATAGAGCTTGTTCGTCAGATCTATTTCAGATGTCAATAGAGCTTGTTCGTCAGATCTATTTCAGATGTCAATAGAGCTTGTTCGTCAGATCTATTTCAGATGACCATAGAGCTTGTTCGTCAGATCTATTTGAGATGTCAATAGAGCTTGTTCGTCAGATCTATTTCAGATGACCATAGAGCTTGCTCGTCAGATCTATTTCAGATGTCAATAGAGCTTGTTCGTCAGATCTATTTCAGATGACCATAGAGCTTGTTCGTCAGATCTATTTCAGATGACCAATGTTTTATATTTGTTGTGTCGTACAGTCTGCAATTCTGCAATATATGTTCTGTGTTTACTGGAGATAATTCACAGGTAATGTGTCGGTTTCACCAACTCTGAAGCTAAAATTGATTGTTTGTTCTTTTCTTCCAACCACCTGAACAGCATCATCGATTTGGCTGCAGGCTGGAGTTTATTCCATTACATGTTGAAGGGCTTTTGATGATAAATTCCATTTCTGAAAATGATACGGAATCTATTTGTTGTTGTTGACAGTTACTTCCAGTGTTCTTGCTTACTGGTCTGCCAACTAATTTCCCCAAATGTTTGTGTGGCCAGGAATCTACAGGAGAGCAACTTATTTTGTTGTTTAGTTGAGATAGTAGTTACTTTACGTCCTTCATGTGGAATGTGTAAGTCTGATTTATATAGTGGTTTATTATTGTATTTCTCGTATCTTTTTCTCTCTTAATTTTTTGTCTTTCGGTATAGCTGTGTGCCCCTATTATCGTATTTATCCACAGTTGTTTCTCCTTAACTTTTGCTTTCTTCTCTTCCATCTCCGCCCTTTGATGTAACTATGTTGCGTTATGGTTGGCATGATGAAATGCGTTACCTGCGCCTTTCAGTATGTCCGTACCCTATTAACATAACACACTGCGTCTGTTTCTGATCACACCAATCCTCTGTGGTCTATAATTGCCTACTAATACTACTAATACTCGCCTTGGTCACCAATTTCGCCATATTTCATATATCAATCATACATCTATAGTAATCATATTTCTATTATATGTTGCCTTTTCGGGTCCTGTTACACGCGGGAATGCTGACATTTTCTTTTCTACCTGCCTATACCTTTCTTTTGTCTGACTTCAGTCGTTGTCTATTATCTTCTTAGGTTGATTGCATGTTCATCACGTTATTTCTGTTACATAACACCTTCTTGCCTCTTTAGAGGATAATCTATTCCACTCTCATTTCTGCTGATTACGGAGCAAGACACTCAATTTCACACTGAACTATGCCGCTTACTTATACCTTCATTGTCTCGCACATTCTTATCTTCCTCGTTATCATTTTCTTGTCCACTACATCCGCTGTACTTGTTATGTCTTTCGCCTCTTACCCTGCTGGAATCTTTCTTTTATTTTTCTCTTTCATTTCCCTTTACATATTTTAATGATGCTTTAATCTCTTCCTCCAAACTTCGTCACAGCATATGTGCGTTTTTATGTAAAGTATGCTGCCTGTCTGTTGTCTTTTGTACTAATGAAGGCTGTTTAGCCGAAAAGTCGTCAGTCGCTGTGTCTCGTTGCTAGTATGTTTCATTTTTAAAATTGTTAATTAACACTTTCGTTAATATTTCCGTTTTATTTGTTACATTGTTGGGATCTATAATCTCTGATGTGTGACACAATGACTCAAAACTCAAATTCTGAAATAGATTATTATACTACAGCAGGAAAAAAACTGGAAGTAACTGTTAACAACAACAAATAGAAAACTCAGTATCATTTTCAGATGTGGAATTCATCATCAAAAGCCCATCAACATGTAATGGCATTCACATTCTGAAATGTATAGTCATTTGTATAATGGTGTATAGACAGGGTATAAATCGAGAAGAGTGCGTCGTGGAACTACAGAAGGAGCTGGACATACTAACAAATTGGCGTCGAGATATGGGAGTAGTGGTTAATCCTTCTAAGGCATTCGTGACGTAGTTTTCCTTGAACAATCACATGGTAAAGACACCCATGCCACATGTTTCGTTGTCCTGGAAAAGTTTAGAAAGAACTAGCACAATGAGATATCTGGGTGTGTTTGTTGACAGAAGTCTGAGTTTCAAGGAACATGTTGACCACGTTATCATAAGGGCAGGCAAAGGCTTAGCAGCTATGAAGGTTGTCGCTGCTTTGCAGTGTGAGCACAGGTTGTAATTCTTTTCTATCAGGGTTTGGTTGCGGCTGTGGTGGAATATATACTGGCAATTCTGGCTCTTAACCAAACTCAGATCGAAAGACTGGATAGAATCCAGATTGCAACAATGCGTATCATACTGGGATGCACAAGAGACACATTGACAAGAGCTATGCGATTTCTACTTGACTGCCCAACAGCTGAGCACAGATACAGTGTTGCCGTACACGGGCGTACCTTCAAATATATGCAGATAAGAAACACCTGTTGCATTCCGAAATACAGAAAGTTAAAGGCAGCAGACTCAAAAGAAGGAGGTCGTGGATGGACGTGCTGAGGATGTCATACAAAGCGTGTGCAGATTGTAGGATGTGGCAGCGGGTCCGGAATGGATAAGTCTACCCACAGATTTCGAAACTTATTTGATAGTAGTAATATCACTTAGCAGGGAATGCAGAGAATGGTGTCCCACAGCTGTGGAGAAAGAAGTGCAGGCTTTAATCAGTGAGAATACCAAAGAGGGGGATGTGATTATATACACTGATGGATCTGTGATTAGACATGTTCGCAGTACTTGTGCCTTCACAGCTCAGTGCTCAGGTAAAACGATCAGGGAAGAGAGTAGTGTCTTTGCGGTCACTAAGAGTAGCATGACCATGGAGACTATGGCGATGACCAGGGCATTTGAGTGGGTATGCACACAGAAGGTAACGCAGGTCTGCATCTTGAGTGACTCTATGAGTATGATTAGGAAGGTACACGTGGGTCTTGTTCGCGAACAGTGGATTGAGGCCTTGAGAAAGGCGAGGCTGAAAGTGGTTACATTTATTTTCGTGCCGGGACATGTGGGTGTTCGAGGCAACGAAAGGGCGGATCAACTGGCGTGATACGCGATTGTGGCACAGGGCGATGGGGCAATGGATCACGCTGACGTTTTTAACTCCTTAAGAGATATAGCACACGAGAGTGAGACTAATGTGGATGATGATTCCTTTTCAATGGCTAGGATTAAAGATCAGGGATTGAAATGCGATGTTGCTAGAGGTGAACATTTTGGATGGCGCAGAAGAATAATGGTCAACCAGCATAGGACCGGTACTGTCAGCAGAAGTGCAATGGAGGATATACTCAATGACACATCGGAGCAACTATGAACGTGTCCAGTTTGCAGTGCTGATGAACTGACGACTAACTAACATTCTCAAAAAATAATTATCACGCTACAGTTGGGAAACGTCTTTCAGAAATGTTCTAAATATTCTGATGTCCCAAGTCCACGACAAAGATACTTAACAATTAAGAATATCACTAAAAGTAAGCTTACAGACCCCTGTAGGAACACAATAACATAAACTAAATGTTCAATTCCAAAGTTCCTGCAAATACAACGCCATGGAAAGGTATGCCAGCCACACGTGCCTTTTTTACAGTATATGTGAGCTGTAGATGAGATCTTTTATAGAACAATATTATAGTACACGCGATTATTTACAAAAGTGCTTCAATAAAAAAAGAGGTGGTACCATAGCATATGCAGACCTTAGCGCTCAGTCCAATACGTTATGTGACTTTGTTGGTAATATTTACGTCTATTTGGTTACATCGCTTTCTGAACGGTCTGGGTGCTCAGTAACCATTGAAGGAAAGTGTATATCACTAGGGTTGCACACGCTCTGCCTGTTACAAAACTGGACGATAACGATAGACCTAACATACAAACAGACAAATAAATGCATATATTATGTTAATGTGTTTAGAGATGTTATATTGGTTGATGAGCCTTGTCACAAAAACTTTCTTTTTTAAAACTCAATAGTTATAAGCCTCGAAAAGGGAGGACGTTATATTAACAATGTTGTATGTCGTCTGTATATCGAAGGAGGAGAATGAAAGTAGGACGTAACGTTTTCTTGAGTGAAGATGTGAGATATTAAATAAAGATGGGAGGTTTTCTTGAATAATGAAGAGGGTTTTCTTGAGTGAAGACGTGAGGTTTTCTTGAATGAAGAAGGGGGTTTTCTTGAATGAAGATGTGAGGTTTTCTTTAATGAAGATGTAAGCTTTTCTTGAATGAAGATGTGAGGTTTTCTTTAATGAAGATGTAAGGTTTTCTTTAATGAAGAAGTGAGGTTTTCTTGAGTGAAGATGTGAGGTTTTCTTGAATGAAGATGTGAGGTTTTCTTGAATGAAGAAGGGGGTTTTCTTGAATGAAGAAGGGGGTTTTCTTGAATGAAGATGTGAGGTTTTCTTTAATGAAGATGTAAGCTTTTCTTGAATGAAGATGTGAGGTTTTCTTTAATGAAGATGTAAGGTTTTCTTTAATGAAGAAGTGAGGTTTTCTTGAGTGAAGATGTGAGGTTTTCTTGAATAAAGATGTGAGGTTTTCTTTAATGAGGATGTGATCCCATAGGAAATGAAACTGGATTAAAGTGAGTTAAGTTTTTCAAAATTGGGAGTCATAGTCGCATTCAGGACTGCGTGAGATTGGTGTAGATATCGGAACGGTCTGTAAAAAGAATTATAATAGCCATACAAGGAGACTGATAAATCAGCACGGAACTGGAACTGTCAGCCGTTACATCCTAATGGATTTATTGAAACAGTTATCAGAGCGAGTATGAACGTCGCCCAGGTGTGCAGATGACTTCAACCCACTGTTATAACTCACAAATCAGGTAAACATGCCATGGTGAATGTCTGATGTGTAGAATCACAGGTGTACAAATCGCAACGCCGACTAACATCAAAACACAACTAATTCTAACATCAAAACACAACTAATTCTAACATCAAAACACAACTAATTCTAACATCAAAACACAACTAATTCTAACATCAAAACACAACTAATTCTAACATCAAAACACAACTAATTCTAACATCAAAACACAACTAACTCTAACATAAAAACACACCTAATTCTAACATGAAAACACAACTAATTCTAACATCAAAACACAACTAATTCTAACATCAAAACACAACTAATTCTAACATCAAAACACAACTAATTCTAACATCAAAACACAACTAATTCTAACATCAAAACACAACTAATTCTAACATCAAAACACAACCAATTCTAACATCAAAACACAACTAATTCTAACATCAAAACACAACTAATTCTAACATCAAAACACAACTAATTCTAACATCAAAACACAACTAATTCTAACATCAAAACACAACTAATTCTAACATCAAAACACAACTAACTCTAATCCCGTAGAACATTCTTGTAAACAGTAGATATCGAGAGTGAATGTAGATTGATTATTGTTTTGTCAGATATGATCACAGTTCTAGAACATTTTACCTGTACATTGGTAAGTTAGTTATTACCTTTATGGCTAAAGATGGAACAATATGCAGTTGTCATTTCTCCCCATCGTGAGCGCTGTGCTATATACACATGTTACGTATGTCATATTGAGAGCATACGATAAATGTGTACGTAAGAATTAACGCAGAGAATATCGAAACTTTATAAGAATTATTACTTTCAGTAATAAATCAAGGAAATATTGCATGGTTTGAATCATTACTTTCAGTAATAAATCAAGGAAATATTGCATGGTTTGAATCATTACTTTCAGTAATAAATCAAGGAAATATTGCAGGGTTTGAATCATTACTTTCAGTAATAAATCAAGGAAATATTGCATGGTTTGAATCATTACTTTCAGTAATAAATCAAGGAAATGTTGCATGGTTTGAATCATTACTTTCAGTAATAAATCAAGGAAATATTGCATGGTTTGAATCATTACTTTCAGTAATAAATCAAGGAAATATTGCATGGTTTGAATCATTACTTTCAGTAATAAATCAAGGAAATATTGCATGGTTTGAATCATTACTTTCAGTAATAAATCAAGGAAATATTGCATGGTTTGAATCATTACTTTCAGTAATAAATCAAGGAAATGTTGCATGGTTTGAATCATTACTTTCAGTAATAAATCAAGGAAATATTGCATGGTTTAAATCATTACTTTCAGTAATAAATCAAGGAAATGTTGCATGTTCTGATCATGTATGCCAATATGATTCTTTGTCAAAAACAATATTGCAGCGTATTGTTGAAGTAAAAAGAAGCAGAGAACAGACAAGAAGATCATGGACAGACAATATCAAATATTGGAAAGGTCATGATTTTTCTTCACTCATCTGCATTGCTAAATGTAGACATCTCTGGATGACTCTGTGTGTTCACACATCCAATGTGGTACCCCCACAACTCTGGATGACTCTGTGTGTTCACACATCCAATGTGGTACACCTACGACCCTGGATGACTGTGTTCGCACATCCAATGTGGTACCCCTACGACCCTGGATGACTCTGTGTGTTCACACATCCAATGTGGTACCCCTACAACTCTGGATGACTCTGTGTTCACACATCCAATGTGGTACCCCTACGACCCTGGATGACTCTGTGTGTTCACACATCCAATGTGGTACCCCTACGACCCTGGATGACTCTGTGTGTTCACACATCCAATGTGGTACCCCTACGACCCTGGCAGATTATACGTTAATGGATGTATAGATGTTGGGCGTCATGTTGCAAGTTGCCGCAGTTTTTCTTCATAACTTATACCCAGTATTGGGCATTCTCTTTTTCTTCTTCTGCGTTCGTTCTCAAACTCCTACATATTAGCAGGATGTAGTCCAGAGAACGGAATGCGTTGTGTCATGGTTTACAGCATTGTTGCGAGATCTGCGCCTTTCTGCCTGACACATCCGACTTCAGCATGGCTTTGGGTCACTGACCCTATATGGGATAGGACAGCAAACTCCATCCTATAACCTCCTTAGTCGCCTTTTACGACATGCGTGGAAGGTAAACAGTGTTGCTATTCTTTGTTCCCCTTTCGGGCCCGGCAACACACGGGCGAGGGTTTAATCTAATTAATGTTCTAGGAATATGTTTTGTAAATTGGTGCACTTTTTTATTGTCCTGTCTGTCAATTGTCCAAAGTTACATAGGCTGTTCTCGTTAAATTATGTATATTGCTTCTAGCTATCTTTAACCGAAGACAGTTACAAGAATAAATGACTTCCTCAACATGGAGTGTCAATGTCAGGGCAGAAAATGATTTATGTTATTTTTAGAAAAAGCATTAATTATACATGGTGTTTGATAATTCGTTGTGCGTTTACTTGAAGTATAACGACACATATTTTTTGAACAAAAACACACATGTACACATTATTAAAGGACAACATTGCATAACGATAATTATATAATACAGAGTGTATGTAAAATCTGATTATACTTTGTATGAAGAAAATATTGGAAAACCTATGTACATGACGTGTCACAAAATGTGCTCCACATTCCATGCGAATCAATATACAGTGAATGGATGTCGCCTGCTGGAGTAATTCTGTGGAACACGTTGTAAAATTTCGTAACCGTCACAAAAGGCATTGGATTGTATGAAGAGACAGTCTGCAGTCGTGTCTTGGAACCTGTGGTGGACATTTCCAACATTATTATAATTAAAATTCCATTGGTACTTTTCAGCTTTCCCAATACAGCCCTGGACCATAGCAGTAGCTATTGTAACTTTTTTAATGACTTTTTTGCAGATTCTCTGGTGACGTCATGTGTTGTAGCTTTCCAAATCTGTTCTACCTACAAAGTGTAGTAAGACTTTACAATTTGTCTGTATAAGACCAATGTGTCTGTACATGATATAAGTAATATATAGTAACGGGTCAACAAGAACCACTCGGTGAAACTCGGTAAACTCTGGTGGTATGGGCACGTGATAGATATTAATCGATGACAAGAAATGTTCTTCAAAATCTTGTTGGAAGGAGGTTGGAAGAAGACGAGGTGGACAGAAGAAGCCATGTTTGGATAATATCAAGGACAGGACAGGGTGTGAAGTTTCTGAACTCATCAGGAGGCGTGCAATGTTTTCTGCATCAAATGTCTCAATGTGACACCTCTACGACCCTGACCCTGGGTAATTCGTTTTACTACTATTATTATTATTATTATTATTATTATTATTATTATTATTATTATTATTGCATTACAATAATTCTATGATGTGTGGGTGATAGTGTTAACTATAGAGATTCCAGAAATTAGATACGCTGACGCCCGTGTGTTGCGTGGCCCAAAAGGAGAGAAAAGAATAGCGACCTTCCACGCATGTCGTAAAAGGCGACTAAGGAGGTTATGGGATGGAGTTGGCTGTCCAATCCCATATAGGGCCAGTGACTCAAAGCCATGATGAAGTCGGATGTGTCTGACAGAAAGGCGCAGATATCGTAGCAATTCTGTAAAGCATGACAGTTGTGTCCGGACTACATCCTGCTAATCTGCAGGAGTTTGAGAACGAACGCAGAAGAAGAAGAAGACAATACGCTGACAACACATTTCTAGTATCATCAAATAAGAAAGACTTAGTGATCATAATAGAAACAACAAAAAACTTTAACGAACAACTTAAACCTGTTTCTAAATATGAAAATGACTAAAGTAATGGCAACCAATAAAGTGAAAACAAGATCTTAAATTAATATAGATAAAATTGTTTTAGAAGAAGTAATACATTTATAATATTTAGAAGCTAATATAATCAGTGCAGGAAACTGTGCTGTGGAGATCAGAAGGAGAAACAGCAATAGCGATGTCCAAATTAAAAATAACTTAAAAAAACTGCGATACGGTGCAAACATGGGGACTGACATATGTGTGTTACTTATATGTGTGTTCTCATCCGCGATCTACAGCTCGAAAAATGATCAATAAATACAACAACAGTCAAGAGAATATTGGATTTCGAAATGAAGTACTATAGAAGAGTTCTGAGAGTTTCATGGAGAGCAAGAAAGACCAACCAAAACAAGCTAAGCAAAATCAGCGTTTATCTTCTTCAGCGCCAGTTTTCAAGCTCCCGCTGGATCTCTCTTGTAGAAGAACAATGGTCCTACTATATTTCCAGCAAAATGTAATCCAGATAACAGAAATGCGTTGTGTAGCAGTTTTATTTGTGCCAATTGGCCCGACACATCCGTATTCGGTGGTAAACATTCGTCGGTAAATCAACGTTCAAGAAGGCTGGCTTTCAAACACCATATCAAGAATGAATCTAGGTCTTGTCAGCCATGTGAAGAGTCACAATGACATGGAAAGAGTGTTGTTGGATGGCACGATAGAAGACAATAGAAGCAAAGATTGACAATAGATATTCAGGAATGTACGCACATATCGCTAAAAGAGGCGGAACAACTTGCTAGAGACACCGGGAAATTTAGCGATTCATAAGGAGGACTATGTTGTGAACAAAATACTTCACGTGATACATACACATTGTGAAAACAGCGAATGATACAGTAATATATAGCCAAGTTAATTCAGCGGCTCTCGTCATAGATGTGACCTGTGCCATGGCAGATTCAGCCATTCAGAGACACAACTGATTGAATTACTTCTACATAACGAGAATCTGAATATACAATAGACATGCATCACTTGGGAAGATGGAAATGCCAGATATGGAATATCTATTTTTGTATCAATATCGTTATTGTGCGACGGTGAGGCACAGTGCGGGTCTATGACGGTCAAAGTTATGGGTTTACATTCTGCCGCAGGCAATTGGGCATCCGGACATTTCAGAGAGCAATAGCAAACTACTGAAGTATTTGTATTGCCTAGAAAAGATCAATACATCAACACAATTTTTGGGTTTTTGGTTATGTTCGAATACGATATGCCAACAAGAATCAATTGTATCTGCAGCCCTACAGATTATATGTTTTTCTCTCAGTGTGGTATCTATCTATCTGTCTGTCTGTCTGTTTATCTGTCTGTCTCTCTCTATCCGTCTGTCTGCCTGCCTGCATATCTGCATGCCTGCCTGACTGTCTGTCTGTCTATCCATCTATCTATCTATTATCTTATATCTGCGTTTGCCGTAAGTGGTCGCATGATTGAATGCCAATCCGGTATCCCGTATATGGCCGTTTAGTCGTTTGATATGCAATAATATTGTGACCTCTTAGAATGTTGGTAACTCCTTTAATCCACCTTTTTCTAAGTCTTCTTCTGTATCTTACTGTCTCTATTTCCATGGTGTATGCTCTTGCATCTGGCCAATAAGGGTTCAGTCTCACAAAGTGTTCGTACGATTTCAGTCTCTATCCCTGCAGGTTGGCTTTAACCTACTGATTTTAATTTCCGACACATATTTGGATTTACATACTTGAGTGAGTGCTGTATTACTGCCTGTTTCTACATATACCCGTTACTATTAGTGAATTGAGCATTGACACATTGAATTTCCAGGCTACAATCCCATCTTTAGTAGGAATATTGAATGGTGTATGCTGAATGTTTAATTTCAAATATTGAATGTCGAATTTTAAATATCGAATGTTGAATGTCGAATGTTGAATGATGAATGGTTAAACTCGGAAAATACTTTGACTAAATTGATACGCGCATTGGTGTCAACTATAGGTGTCACCTTTACTTCTCCTGCCCTACCTGTTATTTGAATTGGTGTCAGTCAGTGTGACCACCTCTAAATCTGGTTTCATACATTCTGATTTGAATTGGTGTCAGTTAGAGGGATTACCTTCAAATATAGTTCCCTAACTTCTGATTTCGAATGGAGGGTCAATAAGACACTATCAAAAATAAATAATGGACATCGATTAATCTATTAAATAAATGAATTATAGCTAACTAAAAAAAAAATTAAAGAAACAAAGAATAATAATTTCAGATAATGAAGGAGAATTTATAAGATTAGACACTAAACATTACTTGTTTTTTTACTTCTGCACTCGTTCTGAGGAGATTATGGTCTGGGGAGATTATGGTCTTGAGATTATCACGAAAATATTAAATGACATCTACAACAGTGTCAAATTCCATCAAATTTGCTACAATCAATTTTCATAGCCCTACCAAAGAAACCTGGTGCAGTAGAGTGCGAAGACCACAGAACAATCAGCCTTATGAGTCAGATGACGAAGATTCTACTGCGCATAATAATGAGGCGTATAAGAGGAAAAATAAAACCAGAGATAGCAGAAGAACAATGCGGATTCGTAGAAGGAAAAGGCACAAGAAATGCCCTATATATATTTTGAATATTAATGGAGAGGGCCCTAGAAGTACAGACCTTTATCTGTGCTTCATAGATTACAGCAATGCATTTGACAAGGTGAAGCATTCAGAGATTATAAAATTGCTAGAAAGTCTTAACGTTGATGGGAAAGATCTAAGAATAGTAAAAAATATGTATTGGAAACAAACAGCTGCGATGAGAGTCAACAACATTATAGGTAGATTTCAAAAGATAGAAATGGGTGTCAGACAAGGTTGTATAATGTCACCGGACCTTTTCTCCCTATATACAGAATACATTATGCGGAATATAGAAGATATGCCCGGAATAAAAGTGGGAGGATACAATATAATTAGATAAAGTAGTGAAAGAAAGTGAAAATAAAAGCCTCAGTTTAAACAAGAAGAAAACAGAAAAAATGGTTGTATCAAAGAGACATACACCACCAAGATGCAACATAATAATTAATAACACAAAATTGGCACAAGTTGAAAAAGTGAAATATCTTGGCACCCTGTTAACATCAGAAGGTAGATGCTCAAGTGAGATAAAGAGCCGAGCAGCACAAGCCAAATCAGCATTCCAAAAAATGAGAACCATTTTTTTGCAATGGAAGTCTATCAATGCAGACCCGAATTCGGGAGCTGAGATGTTATATCGAACCGATTCTTTTTTATGGATGTGAAGCATGGACTATAAACAAGAAAATTCAAAGTGAATTGGAGGCTACAGAAATGTGGTTTCTGAGAAGAATTATGAAAATACCATGGACAGCCAAGAAAACTAATACAGATGTTCTCATTGATGCTGGCGTAAAAAGATCAATCATATCAAACATTAGAGGCAGACAGTCAAGGTTTCTAGGGCATGTGCTGAGAAGAACACAGCTTGAACAATTAATAACCACTGGAAAGATCAAAGGGAGAAGAGATAGAGGTCGACAAAGAGAAAAGTTACTAGATGGGCTTGTATCGTGGCACGGTAGAAGCTCACCAACCGAGTTTATTGACAACACAAGAGACAGAGAGTCGTGGAGAAACATGATCGCCTACGCCAGTCGGCATGGCACTTGATTGATTGACTCGTTCTGAAACTCCTGCAGGTTAACAGGACGTAGTCCGGAGAATGGAAATCATCCCAAACACCTACGTAATCGCATCCTACGACATGTATAACAGGTAAAAGGGTAACACTGCTATTATTTTCTGCTCTTCTCTCCGGCCCCTATCAATCCGCAGAAGCAACTGGCTTAATGCACCCGGCCCCTATCAATCCGCGGGAGCAACTGGCTTAATGCACCCGGCCCCTATCAATCCGCGGGAGCAACTGGATTAATGCACAAAGAATCTGGTGATTCAGTATTGGAGAATATAAAGAAAACACTTGACAGTAAGATAGATGTGATTTTATAACTTGTTATTATCTGGAACGTGATTGTAAGATTGTTTACTTCTCATTTTTCTGGACATCTAATGTGTCAAATCTATATTTATGCGCATGTAAGAACATGGCGTATTGAGTTCATCCTTCATGTTTGAGCGTCAAACGTGACATGTATATCTGTATAATGTACACATAAACAGTTGATTAAGCATGTTTATTTATGATACTGTATACATATACAGTTGTTTCACATGTTTTTTTAATGATAATGTTGTTCCTCCTTCGCAAGCAAAAATTAGTATAGCTTTTTTCATGAGTATGAAATAAGAAGTCAGATTAGGTTTGATGTTTGCGAGGTTCCTGATGTTTGTTGGTTCCTGATGTTTGAGGGCTCCTGATGTGTGAGAGTTCCTGATGTGTGAGGGTTCCAGATGTTTGAGTGTTCCTGATGTTTGTTGGTTCCTGGTGTTTATTGGTTCTTGATATTTGTAGGTTCCCAATTTTTGTGGGTTCCCAATTTTTGTGGGTTCCTGATGTCTGTGGGTTCTTGATGATTGTATGTTCCTAACGTTTATTGGTTAATTATGTTTTTGGGTTCCGTAAATGATTGAGAAATCCAATTCGAACTCTGAAGAACCTGCTGCAGTTTGAGTAGACATTAAGTAAGTCTTGAGATGAGGGAACACAAATCGACTTTTCCTTTCGTATTTGTCTCTTGTTAATCGTCTACAGTGTTCTACTCTGTTCTAAGCTTTTTTTTACCCGTTACTGATCTGACCACCTTAGGACGAACGATAAAGAGCTATAGTTTCCACACGCGTTTGAGTAAATATACCAGTGTTTGAGAGATGTAAGTAGTTCTTGAAGCATATTTCTTACATATTAACATTACGCATACATGCTGATTTGTTGGTTGTCTGACGATGTTGAAACTGTACAGACATATTGTCTACTTGTTGTTGTATATAGTCAAATGTTGTCAGTATAGATACATCCAAAATATATTCAAGTTCATGTGATCGATAAAAGTAGACGTTCACAGCATTAGGAAACAGCCTAATCTACTAAAGATGCGAGGCCTGGTGGAACACAGACCAATGAAGGGGAAAACAGAGATAATTGGAGTACTTAGGGATAATTATTGCTGTTTGTGATGTACTTGGAGGATAATTCTTGCAGTTTGTGATGTCCGTGGAGGATAATTCTTGCTGTTTGTGATGTCCGTGGAGGATAATTCTTGCTGTTTGTGATGTACTTGGAGGATAATTCTTGCTGTTTGTGATGTATTTGGAGGATAATTCTTGCTGTTTATGATGTATATGGAGAAGAATTCTTGCTGTTTGTGATGTACGTGGAGGAGAATTCTTGCTGTTTGTGATGTACTTGGAATAGAATTCTTGCTGTTTGTGATGTACTTGGAGGATAATTCTTGCTGTTTGTGATGTATTTGGAGGATAATTCTTGCTGTTTATGATGTATTTGGAGGAGAATTCTTGCTGTTTGTGATGTACTTGGAGGATAATTCTTGCTGTTTGTGATGTATTTGGAGGATAATTCTTGCTGTTTATGATGTATTTGGAGGATAATTTTTGCTGTTTGTGATGTACTTGGAGGATAATTCTTGCTGTTTTTGATGTACTTGGAGGATAATTCTTGCTGTTTGTGATGTCCGTGGAGGATAATTCTTGCTGTTTGTGATGTCCGTGGAGGATAATTCTTGCTGTTTATGATGTATTTGGAGGAGAATTCTTGCTGTTTGTGATGTACGTTGAGGAGAATTCTTGCTGTTTGTGATGGAGGAGAATACTTGCTGTTTGTGAAGTACGTGGAGGAGAATTCTTGCTGTTTGTGATGTACTTGGAGGAGAATACTTGCTGCTGTCAGTTTATTCTATCCAGAGCGTACAATACATCAACAATACATTTTTTATGTTGTAGTGATTTTATACGCAATATAAATAAGTTCATACAACTGACGGGAATTGAACCAGGTCTGTTTAGCAGCACCGAATCGCTTTGCAACACAAGTAAGCAGCTTTTCCGTACTTGACCAACCACATCCTCAAAAAAAGATGTGGTCTTGTCAAGACTTTCAGCCTGTGTACTCAAGTCACTGAGAACAGACCAATCGAAACAAGGACTATTACAACATCAACGAACATCCCGTACAAGTATTAAAGTATCCTCAGGAACACAAACACCGAACATGCATATTCGTACACAAGGGCCAATAGGTCCTATCTTGAGGATGTGGTTGGTCAAGTACAGAAAACCTGTTTACTTGTGTTGCAAAGCGATTCGGTGCTGCTAGAATAGACCTGGTTCAATTCCCGTCATTTGTAAGAAATATTTTCATTATCCTCATGCTTCCTACTTGAATTTACTTGTATAAATAAGTTCAGTAGGTTGAAGTTCAATATGTTCTCCGTCCATCTCAACGAAACGGCACAAAATCTGACAGCACGTACCAATCATGACACGTAACTCATTAGTTTCAAGTCTCCAGGGATCTCTACAAAATCACTATATATCAAGTCGTCACGAGTGATATTCGAACCCCCAACCTCTTTAACATAGGGTCAATGGCACAACTACCACGCCAGGGAGATCTCCAAATCTGTCTCTTCCTATCCGCAGTGGTGTGTGTTTCTGTGTGTGTGTGTTTTGCGTGGCACGTATCCGCAGTCTGGTGTGTGTGTATATATATATATGTATATGTATTCCGTGGCACGTATCCGCAGTGTGATGTGTGTATATATATATATATATATATATATATATATATATATATATATATATATATATATATATATATATATATATATATATATATATATATATATATATATATATGGCATGGCATGTTTATGTGGCAGACATACATCTTTCAGCCAGATTATGAACCAAGGGCTTCAAATCTCCAGCCATATTTGAAAAGCACGGACAAGGCTTATGACCGCTCGCTCGGCTATGCCACTTAATATCATGTACATTGGCAGACGCAAAAGCTAAGTCTAAATAAAGATATGTTTTGTAGATCTTCGTTGTATATGGAAAGAACTCTTCATTCCAGGCCGTCTAGTTTTGTTGTTTAATGTATTCAACAGAACAAAACTCACTTAACGAAACAAACATGGGATACAAATTTAACGACAGCAATCAAGTTCCAAAATTACACAAAATACAGTTTCCAATTTCTTTAAATGATAAGAAAGTATAGAATGTTTGATTCTGGGGAAACTTTTGCAGTGGGATCATGTTGTAACAACATGGCCCAGACGGACAAAATGTGTATGTTTTAACAGAAATTCGCGATATACTGTACAGACTATATAATAAATATATTTGGGGATTTTGAAAAGTGTTTTGATATCATCATCATCAGGTGCCATGCCGGGTGGCGTAGGCGGTCATGACTCTCCACAGCTCTCTGTCCACAGTATTATGAATCAAAGTCGTTGTTGTTTCCTTGCCGTGCCAGGTTGTCAAACTGTCTAATATTTTCTCACGTTGTCGCCCTCTGTCTCTGTTGCCTTCAATTTTGCCAGTTGACTATGTTCTCTAAACCTGCCTGTCTCATGAAGTGGCCAAAAATAAGAAGATTGCCTTTTTCTTATATTGTTGATTAAGGTCCGTTTCGCATTTAACTATTTCAACACCTCTACATTAGTTTTTCTGGCAGTCCATGTTTTTAAATAGGAAAAACATTTGTTATAAAAGAATTCGCTATAGAGAAAGGGATTCAACTTTATTTATGTGTAGTATTATTTTTCTTTATTCGTTTTCAATGTGCTGCTTGTTAACAGGATCACCTCAGAAAACAAATTCATTGTGTCATGGTTTACAGGCTGAATGCGATATATAAACTATTCAGACTGGTCTCCTACGATACGCATGGTAGATCACCGCTTCTATTCACTGATCCCCTTTCGGTCCTGTCAACATATTGAAGTGAATATGTAGTGACTGATGAGTAAGCAGATTCACATGAGTTGAAATATCTTTCGTGATAATACTATTTTTGTTGACTCACGTAAGTTGTACGCAACTTGATGATGTTTATCACCAATTTAAACCAGCTTGAATTTCCATTTATTCCGTCGATATAATTCTATTTGGTTGCTGGGAGTAATTTAGAAACATTTAGTGTTCTAACTGAAAACGATGGGTGGTTTTTACAACCCTGACATTTATATTTCAGGAAGGTCAGTAAACAGCGGAACATCCTTCCTGTATCCATTTGCTAAAGTGCCTGGGGTCTGTGTTATTTTTTTTTCTGACAAGGGAAATGATAATCAGACGATATTTTAAACACGCAAAGTGGGAACAATTTAACTTTAAATATGTGGTTATTTCTTCTTTGTAATTTATAGACTACGAAATACTGACTCAACAATAAAATGTTAGGATAATGTTACATGTACAAAACTTGGTATTCCAAGACGAAATACTGACTTGGCAATCAAGTGTTAGGATAATGTTGCATTTACAAAACATGGGATTCCAAGACGATATACTGACAAAGACTGTGTAGAGACGTTACTGTCTCTGAAGAGTACAGTAGAAAAAGGAGAAAAAGAACTCGAAAACACATATTTACGCAAGAGGGACTTCGATTTTTTTCCCCTTCAAAATTGTCTCAATGGTCACTTGAACCTTGGATATATTCAAGATAAGTAATCAGTGCTAATCTCTACATAATGGCGACCCTCAAACACAGTGTTAGAATTATACATCCTATTTTTACTTTCATGTATATTCAATCATCATCATCATCATCATCATCATCATCATCATCATCATCATCATCATCATCATCATCATCATCATCATCATCATCATCATCATCAAACATCATCATCATCAAATATCATCATCATCATCATCATCATCATCAAACATCATCATCATCATCATCATCATCATCAAACATCATCATCATCAAATATCATCATCAAACATCATCATCATCAAACATCATCATCATCATCATCATCATCATCATCATCATCATCATCATCATCAATCATCATCATCATCAAACATCATCATCATCATCAAACATCATCATCATCAAACATCATCATCAAATATCATCATCATCATCATCAAACATCATCATCATCAAATATCATCATCATCATCATCATCATCATCATCATCAAACATCATCATCATCATCATCATCATCATCAAACATCATCATCATCATCATCATCATCATCATCATCAAACATCATCATCATCAAATATCATCATCATCATCATCAAACATCATCATCATCAAACATCATCATCAAACTAAAACCCAGCAGGATCCTTATGAGTGCCAACTCTGAAAACATCAAAACAAAAATCCCGCAACACCTATCGGTTCTCCGTTCCTTGTTAAACCGTGAAGAATATTAATCAATCTGAATTATGTTCAGTCTTTAATAATATCAATTCATACTTTCATTTGTTTTTCTATTCTTCTTCCACCCTCAACTGTTCTATTCAGAATAATATTGGAAAGGGATTCAT
Organism: Meghimatium bilineatum; assembly: GCA_034231615.1. Taxonomy (NCBI): domain Eukaryota; kingdom Metazoa; phylum Mollusca; class Gastropoda; order Stylommatophora; family Philomycidae; genus Meghimatium; species Meghimatium bilineatum. Next base: position 123,600,101 of record CM067298.1, on the reverse strand, counting down.
GACACAAAAACAAGAACAAATCATAAACGTTGCATCACTGTCATGAGATGTTTTTGTTGACCTGCAAATGTATTTATTATGTCTCTCAAATATTTATTGGTTATATGATGAAGAAGGAAGTACTGCTGTCTTATCTTGAATGTCCAGGGTTCGTAACTCGTGAGACGATTTGAAAACATCGAAGTCACCCCTGCGTAGAATAGTGGATTTCGGCTTCATTGTCTCATCAGAGATAGTTGCTAGCCCGCAGAATCGTGTGTTAATCTGACTGATTGATTGACTTACTGACTGTCTGACTGATTGACTATCTGAGTTACTGACTGATTGACTATATATAACCAGAGAGACAGAACAGGATTACTGGTTTGTACATAGACTAGACAGATTTGAACTACACAATGAAAGCATCATCATTATCAGGTGACCTGATAGTCGCCGACTGACGTAGGTGATTATTGATTGTATATCTATAAGAAATGTTCTTTATAGAATGTTGTCCTCACTGCCACTCTGTAACTCAACTCTCTCGGTCCTGTGCAGTGTGTCCAGACTCTTCCAGTGTCACGTTCAGAAGGTTTTTTGAATAACTGTGTCAATCGTATTCTTAATATGCCTATTTGTCTCTGTCCTGGGGGAAGGGGGGGGGGGTTTCTCTTTAGAAGAAATCTTTTCAATTATTGTATTCGTATAGATAAAAATACGTATGTTTGCGTTAATTTTTGTTGGAAAGTTTTTTGGAACCAGTCTTATTTTATGTTCATGACCTACGACCATCTGTATTTTATTGCCTTCTATCATGACATTCTTAGGATCTTTCTATAGCATTTCTTTTCAAATGCTAAAATTTTCTCTTCCATTACGGATGTCATTGTCCAAGTCTTACGACTATATGTAGTCACTGGAAAAAAAGCTTCTTAATAGTTGTAACTGTTTTTATATTTGTCACATGTCATAGATTTTTCATCTGTGATTTTTTTTTTGTAGGGCCTTTACTAATCTCTTTCTGATCTCTGCAGAGATATCACCTGCCATGTTAATGATTGACCCGAGATATTCAAAGTTGTTGGAATGTTATATTTATTCCTTATCAACGATTATATTAGGTATGAGTCAATTTCTGTTGATATGCATTCATTTTGTTCTCTGTGATTTGAGAAAAATTGAAGCTGACTATAATGTTTCAATGACAAAATCATGTGTTTTAGACCTGCAAGAATTTGTAATGTTAGGACAATGTTCTCTACATATCTGTTTCCTGGAATCGCATTCAATATTAAAAGGTTGAAACTGTTTACACAATTGGGATTTTGCAAACATTTCGTTTGTATTCTGCATTTATGAAATCTTCACAACTTGTCTATTTCTAGTAATTTGTATGAGTATATATATGTTCAAGTTTTACCGTCCCACAATGTTAACCTGTCTAATATTCTCTTACCTTGTCATCCTCAATCTCTCTTGCCTTCAATCGTGCCTGTTCTAACAATATTCTCCAGACCTCTCTGTCTCATTACGTGTCTAAAAAATTAGTATTGTTTCTTTCCGATGGTATAATTAAAATTTATCAGGCATTTGACTCTTCCAACACATCCTCTTTCGTCTTTCTAGTCCATGCTACTCTCATTATTCTTCTATTGAACTACATTGCTGATGCCTCTTATTCACTACTATCATGTTCATTTATTGACTAAGACTCGCAGTCATAGACAACACAATATAATGAAAATAAGAAGGAATCACACATTAACATTCTGTGTTATTTCGTTTTTTTTCCAGACACTATTAATATTATTATTATTACTATAACTGTTATTATTGTTATTATTATTACTATAACTGTTATTATTATTATTATTACTATAACTGTTATTATTATTATTATTATTATTATTATTAATATAACTGTTATTATTATTATTATTATTATTATTATTATTATTACTATTATTGTTATTATTAGTGTTATTAATATGGCTACTTTTATTATTAGTGTGCTGTAGGAGAGTGTATAGGATATACTCATCGATGCGAAACTAAACAGCAAGACTTCCACTACATGTGCAATGGAACTTGATAACTAATTTAAACAGTAAGTCTTCCATTGTATGTGCAATGGAACTCAGAACAACTTGTGCTATCATGTGGTGCTGCGTGTCTTATAATACGTGCTATCTGCAATAACTTTTTACCCCGTTGATTTTATACAATTCCTGATCTTTCCCCTGCCTTCAATACGATGCATAACATCTTGATCCTATAATTTCATATCAATGCCTGTATCATGCATATCTCGTTAGCATACATCTGTATACTGAAGTAGGGTATCAATCCCCATATCTCCTCCCCAACTTCAATTACCCATAAGGGAGATCATTCTGTATTCTGCAATCTTCAATCTTCATTGTATATCCTAGTTATCTCAGTCGAGACTATTGTCGTTGTAAGACTTATTTGCTAATATACCAATCTACCAGCAGCCTTACAGAATGACTAATTTGGCTGTTCCCGTGATTGTCATTGGTGACTATGATTATATTTTGTGCCGACAGTCAATGAGCATTATAGGAAAAGTCAAATACGTCGGTTTAGAAAGCCGCTTTCCATTAGCCAATAAGTCTTATATTGTCAAGTGCTACGTTTCGATGTACCCATTGTTCAAATTGTTATTTTGTAAAAGAAATGTTCAGATCCTACAAGCAACGAATGAATGTAGTCACTGGAAAATAAAGCATCTTAATAGTTGTAACTGTTTTTATATTTGTCCCACATCATAGATTTTTCATCTGTGATGTGTTTTTTTTAATGTAAACCCTTTACTAATCTTTTTTTCTGTTATTCTTCTTTTTCTTATTTTCTTTCTGTTATTTCTGTCCCTCGTAAAAGGTGGATAGATAGTGTATTAGAGACACTCGGAAATATAACAGCAGAGGAGGCAAATAGAAGGGCAAAAGACCGTACACTCACTTTCCCCTCAACACTGAAAGGTACATGAGGATAGAAAGAAGAAGAAGAAGAATTCTTCTTTTTCTTATTTTCTTTCTGTTATTTCTGTTATAATTATGAATATCTTTTAAATGTTACAATTAAAATGACACTACATTCATATTTCTCATGATATTTGTAAACCATCTCACAACACGCAAGAACGCCAATTGTTCTTATATATCATATAAGAACATCGACACAAAATCTCTTCATATATATACATACGCATAATAACCATGAAAGTAAGAGTGTAAGGACGAAAGAAAAACAAAAAGAATGTTGTCCCCATAATTTTTACATCCTATATTTATCATTACACTCCCATCACAAATGTTCGTGAATGCTGGTTAAACCTTCTCACTACACAATGCATACTACACAATTAACATGTATATTGGTTTTGTAAATATTTCATTGTTGCAAATTTATGTTTAAAAAATCGGTGCACCCACTTAAATACTTATAATCATATTTATGCTGTTTTGCACAGGTACTTGCAGTTACCTTCAAAAACTGAAACGGAAATTGAGTTTTACAATTTAACAGCCGTTAAAGTGAGTGAACACAGGCTGTTCATATGTTTAGTTAGAGCATATGCGAAGAGTTACATCTGAACACAAAATATAACCAGTATTTACTTAAAAAACTAGGTGTAATGAATAAGGTGTTAGGCAGCACAGTACGAAAGACAGCACAGATTAGAATGAATATGTCAGTGGGCGTGATCCTCCGACAAGTCTAATGTTCTCAGTAACGATGTTTAGCTGTTTGGACAAAATTGGACACATTTTTTTGACTTAAGAATCTTACAGAAGGTACTTCTGGCAACAAGTTTCCTGATTTCACTTCGTATTTTACCGACAGAAGCAGACTTATACAAGTGTTCTATCTCGATGTCCATAAATTTGGAGATTCTGTTCAACTCACTTAGACCACATGTCCAAAACTAAGACACAAGTGTAATTTACTATTCTGTCTGTTCACACTCTTCAGACATACTTCATCACTATCGACCATTTCATTAGGCAACATTTTTAGGCACATTTTTTTCTCAATAAATTGGTAGTACTGGACAGTGTCTTTTTCCCTGAACATATTTTACACAATCCAAAGTGATGATAATAATTCGCTAGTACACATCATCAACCTTCTGCATATTCATACAAGATTATCATTTAACACTCACACACACCCATAAACACGCGCACGCGCGCGCGCACACACACTATATGCTGTCGAGGTATGTTCAACAGAATAAGTCAATGTTTGTTGCAGAGACGGCATTTGATGATTAAGTCTTAGAAGGATCTTTGCGTACACGTAGAATACATGTGCCAGTACTTTGTGCCAACATATTCAGTCACATAAAAGTCTTCAACAATTTAGTGGTAACAGTTTTTGCCGCATATTGTACCAAAATATCTAATCACATAAAATTCTGCAACAATTTAGTGGTAAAAATATTTGCCGCATTTTAACAATACGGTTCATATAACTGCATGGCTTCAATATGGCTTAAATATGGCTTCAATACAACCCTGACATACATTCACAACATCTCGACTTCCGGTTTATGCGTATATATTGTCTTCCTAGAAGTCATGAATTTTGTTTCGGGTCACATTGTGGGATTATATACGCTAATAAGAGCTATTAAACAAACATGTTTCTGCATGAAAACTGTCAATTCTGGCCCGATATGAACACCATACTGTTTCTGATGTATGTATTATTCTGGCAAGATATCAACACTATGTTGTTGCTGATGTGCATCTTATTCTGGCAATATAGGAACACCATACTGTTTTTGATGTGCGTCTTATTCTCCCAAAGAATTAAATCGGAAATGAAGAGAAGAATACAGACTTTTGAAAACAAATGTTACAGACTGATTCTGTGCATCAATTATACAGAACATAAAACCAACTTTTACGTAGAAGCAAAATAAATACTTTCGCACGTTGGAAGATCATATAATGGCAGTTGTGACAAGTTGGGTGGTTTGGTCTTGTAATGAGACGTGTTTCCCTTTCCCAACTATCCTGCAGGAGACAGTGGAGGGTGGAAGAAGAAGTAGAGAACTAACTAAAGTAAGGGTTGATAATATTAAAGACTAGACAGCATACAATTTTTCTATTTTTAAACAATGAAATTAGTAGATGGAGACATTGAGAGATTTGTGTGTTGCTGTTTCCATAGAGGCAAGCTGCAACCATGAGAGTTTATACGAGGTAGTACTAATGAAACAATGAATAATGTGTGTCTTTACAATACATTTTTATTAGTGAGTTATTTCATTTTTTGGATTTTTGTTATGTCGATAACTCATGAAATCATGTTCCGAGCTTAATTTGTGCAACTAGTGTCGAACAAATTTACTATTTTTTACTTGATTATATTATGCAGGATAATAATAGTTTCTATTTGTCTCCTTCTTGTTCTTCTACCGAGAACAGCGAGTTTTCAATCGTATATAGCATCCATTTTGTAATATTTTTATGATTTATGTAGTTAGGATAAAGATCAAGGTGAAGGTATGTTTAGTTTTGAATCAGTGCAATAACCGGGGTTTACCAATACGTACTCATCCGAAGCCTTATCAAATCACTGAAGCGAGTAATTATTAGTCGATTTGTGTATAATTTGTGTTGTTAACCATTGAAAATTATGGGAAAGTTTGATCAGACAAAATAAGTCATGCTGTTTGCAATCTGTACGCTGGACTAATATTGCGAAGAACTTGGACGTAGTTACATAACTAGTTGTTGATCAGAACCCGTATGACTAGTTTGACCCCCAGTACGTATTCAGTAGCTATAATTACATTTCTCAACTCTATCAGGGCATCAACCATGGTACCCATTTCGGATTTAGCTGTGTCAACCATGGTACACATTTCTGTATGTTTCTATATGTTTCTGTATGTCTACCTACTTACCTACATTTACTCCGTCTGTCTATTAATGCGGTTATATGTCTGTCTATTTAATATCAACAATAATAACAACATCAGCAGAAAAAGTCACGTGATCGACTCGAGCCACAAACGAAAGTGTTTCGACAACTCAACAACTGTACTCAGACATGAAAATGATAGTGCCACCAATGACAACTGGAGTGATGAGATGCATTGTAATTCACAGCCACGGTAACAAGAAATACTATGTGAACAGCTAGAAATAAATTAACGGTTGTGTCGATTCACTTGTCCAGATTATGGATTTCCCAAACGCGATGTTAACACAGCTTTTCAGATGCAAACGAAGGGAATAGTCAGCGGTATGTTCAAATATATCATCCTTTGTTTTAATAAAGAGATTTCTTCTTTCGTTTTCAAACACATATGCAGATTATCAGGATGTGGTCCGGAGAGATGAATACGCTGTGTCGTGGTTTACAGCTTAGCTGAGATATATGTGATTTTCCACCAGACACATCCAAATTTAGATTGGCTTCTGGATCACTTTGACCCTATATGGAATGGGGCAGCCAATTCCAACATCAAACCTCCTTAGTTGCCGCATATTATATGCATGGTAGGTAACAGTGCTGCTATTCTTTGCTCCCAATTTGGATCGCGTCAACAAACGGGCGCATAAAGGACCTGTATTGCCGAAGAAAATACATTCAATACATGACATAATGAAACAAAATATATAATAATATAGACATATATGTTGCAAATGTTGAAACTGCAAATAGGATAGACAAAATACGATATAGATTTAGTGTTGTAGTTCAGAGATTGTGAGCATTTCTTACAATTCGTGATACTGAACCTGGAACTGAGTTCGAAATCATCTGCAGTAAAATGTGTTGTCTGACCGTTACAAAATAAACTGTAACAGACTAACTGCAAATATTACTAGAAAAAAAACTCAATAATATCCTTGTCAACTAATACAGTTGAAGGTTACGCCCTGAATACAATATCCCACCGAAGACGGATGTGTCGCGCCATTTGCGCAAATAAAACGCCGACACAACGCATTTCCATTCTCTGGACTACATCCTGTTGGAAATCTAGTAGGACCATGGTCCTGCTAAATTGGAGATCCATCAGAAGTTTGAAAATGAACGCTGAAGAAGAAGAAGATAATAAGATTATAGATTAAATTATATATTACTAAGATGTAATTAGGAGAACATAACGTTTTGTGCGATTGTCTAGAAGTCCGATGCGATATCTGCAACTTTCTGCCTGAAACATCCGAATTCAGCATTGTATCGAAGTAACTGTCGGCTTATATGAAATGGGAATTCCAGCTTCACCCTAAACCTTCATTGTCGCCTCGTACTAAATGAACGATCGGTAATAGTGTTGCTATTAATTGCTCGCCTTTTGGGCCTCGGTAGCACACAGCGTCCCACAGATCCTCAATATAACAGAGAAGAAAAAAAAACCAAGATAATCAACGCAAAAATATTCCTGGAACATCACACAGATCCTCAATATAACAAGAAAAAAAAGATAATCAACGCAAAAATATTCCTGGAACATCACACAGATCCTCAATATAACAGAGAAGAAAAAATAAAACAACATAATCAACACAAAAATATACCTGGAACAAGGGTAGTAACGATTGGCATCATCACCAGAGATAATAGCAATATCAATAAGAACAACTGTCACGACAACAGCAACATCACACAGAAGATTAAAAAGAAAAATAATGATTGGCAAGATTATTAAATTCCACTTAATGTTATTGAAAGCGCTGGAAACGAAACACTCATGGATCCAACCAGGCGAATCTATCGTGTCTAACCAGGCTGCTTAATGAGGTTGTTAGCAGACATACAAAATATAGCTTAAATACATAACAGTCGTCGTCACTGTCGTGATCAATCAGCGCTACCAACATCATTTTTTTAATCATCTTTATCACTTTCATTATCATTGTTTTAACGTCATCATCACCATCATCATCATCATCATCATCATCATCATCATCACCATCATCATCATCATCATCATCATCATCATCATCATCATCATCATCATCATCGTCATCGTCATCATTGTCATCATTGTCATCATCATTATTATTATTGCCCTCTTCTGCTGTGTTCAGGAACAATTTATTATATCTAGATCTTCAGGCGAGTCGCCCAGATAATTTCCCCCAGGTAAGAGCACTGCCCCAAAAGATTATGCTTCAGTTCGGTCCATTGTGGCCATGTCTTGCCTTGCAGTTCTTTGTATTTTAGACGGTAATATAATATGTGCTCAAATGTTTGTATGTCTGTTCCGAATGGACATTCGTTTGTGTATACCAACATGATCTGATACAGGTGAAACTGTAGCTTTCAGTGGCCAGTTCTAAGTGAAAGATCAAGTGTCATGGATATGAAAAAAAAGAAAATCCAGAATAACCACCCCACTGCACACATGAAGAAGCAACTAATCGTTCGCAATTCCTGGGGTTCTTAAACAAACAAACAAACAACAACAAGTTGAAAGATGATAATCCGTTGTTGCCTAAGAATTTGGTATATAGGATCACAACAAATACCATCATTATCACTACAATCTACCCCAACTCAAACCATCCATTATATTCATTATCGCTACAATCTACCCCAACTCGACCATCCATTATACTCATTATCGCTATCACCATAATTATTATCACTTTAATTATCATCATGGTTACCCCATAGCTTGCTTAGTTCTGTTATACAATCTTTAATTAACAAACGATATAAATGATTACATTTTGGATTTATTGGTAGCATAAACAACAGTAAAATGCTAAACCATAGCATTTATTAATGCCGTAGGGGTGTGAGATGTGAGATATCAGTGGCCCTGCTATGTGAGGGCGGTAGTCGTCTTCTCTCCCTTGCAGTCTTCACTTCCCGGATTAATCATGTACCCATTTAAGGCTGAGTCGACCCAGAGCCAATGCGATCTGAATAGCATTTCTACCTCTACTGGGGAATTAATACAGGACCACTCATATGCGAAGCCAGTGCGTTAACCGCTGCGCTACGCGGCCCCTTTTAAATTTAAAAAGGGAAAAAATAATTAAAAATGAACAGTACATAAATCGGGAAATTATAAATTAAAACAAAATTGTGAGCGACTATTTGATAAAGATTTAAAAAAAAATAGTTTGTCACCTTTGTAAAATGTCTGGATTCGTTATATTTTCACTTTGTTGCCATATATTTTAACATTTCAATATATTTAAAACCATTTAAGGCTTTCTATTTCAAAAATATATTTACTCAATATGTCTAGTGTTTTAGCTTCATGTATTCATAATATGTAAGGAAAACTAAGAAATGTTGTATATAAATGTTCTTATGGATGTGGTACCCATTTCTCTTTAATGCGTTTATTGGAGGGAAAGAAATTAAATCTTTACTGAAATGGAATGTTCAAGTAAACTAAAGTGGTATCAATGATGATGATTTCATGTTTAGAAAACTAAGTGAAACTAAATAAGCCAAAATAAACTTGGTCAATTTTTCAATTTGCAAAAGTTTTTTAGCAAACATTGTTATACACACTTGAACACATGCAAAATATCTAAAAATCGGGTATAATCTTGAAATATACAGGGATTCATATTAACGAATCGTGCTTTACAGGGAAACAACTCTTAAAAGCAAGAACACAAAAATGACCACGATATGAGTCCTGTCAGGTTGTTGAAAAAAAAACTACATGGTTTAGTACAAATTTTGGTCGAAATATCGATGTGTGTGCGTTGTTATGTGTGTTTCCAGTGATTAGCTAAACTTCGTTACCCTATTACAAGTTTCAGAGGTTGGATTTCAGTTTTGCTGTAGTGAAGGCATATATATTTTACATAGTGTAATATAGATTTTGTTATTCAGGGTTCGACTCCAGGTAGTGACTGAGTTTCTTCTTTTCAAATGAGAACAGGATCGCACTACATGCATTAAAATGAGCTGTAAGTAAATAAAGTTACCCATAACATATATTAATGCCGTAGGGGTGTGAGATGCTAACGATCTCATAATGCAGTGGCTCTGCTATATGCGGGCGGTAGCCATCTCCTCTCCCTCGCATAGCAGTCTTTACTTCCCGGATTACGCCGGGACACATTTAAAGCTGGGTCGACAAGGGAGCCGTTGCAATATGAAAAAAATTTCCGCCTCAACTGGGGAATGAACCCAGGGCCACTCATATGCGAAGTCCGTTAGCTAACCACTGCGCTACGCGGTAGGGTACGAGATGAAATGGGTGCCAGATGACAACACAAAAATAGAAAGACCAAAAGAAACTCTTCGCAGAATAACTACCAAAGAGGATATGAATATGGGTCTCAACAACATGCAATAATAATTTGTAGCCTACAAATCATACCCCTGTGACATCCAGTGATCACATATAATGTAACTATCATTGTGAAGCTTGTTGACAGAACAGCAACTGTGATAAGATGTCCTCGTGTGGTTATACATAACGTGTTATTTGGCAATAACAGGTGAAACCTATTTCTAATAACGTCCGTGTGTTGCGTTGCCGAAAAGGGGAACAAAGAACAGCAACACTGTTTATATTTTATGCTGTCGTGAGAGGCGACTATGGGGGTAACGAGTTGAAGTTTTTTGGCTCATCCATATAGGGTCAAAATGACACAGAAAGCATGCTGAAGTCACACGTGTCAGGCCACAAGGCGCAGATATCGCAGGAAATCTATAAACCATGACACAACGCATTCCAGTCTCCAGACTTCATCGTGTTAATTTACAGAAGAAGAATGCACCAGCAAACTAATAAAACACCCATGGCTCATACATTTACATCCAATAGTTAAATTACCTTCAAGTAAATTTATTTCAAATTGTTAAAATACTGTCACGTAAATTTATATCAAATAGTTAAATTGCCATAAAGTAAATATTTTTAGGATTATATTAATCGATAACCTACAAATATCAGAGGAATATACCTCTGAGCTAAAATGGCAATTCCTGCAGAATTTTAAATTAAGAAATCATCGGGTCATGCTAAATCTAAATCAACATGCACAATTTCATTTCCTTGCAATAATTGCTTATTGAAATGTTTCACGGAGTTTGAGGGTCGACATTTGGAAACGTACCACAACGTATTTTGATATGTAAAAAGACAATCCCCTTTTTGAATATTAAAAAAACATATATATGTTACATAGGAGCGAATCAGAAATTTAGAAAGACTTAAGTGGGGCATGGCTAAAAATAAAAGGCTGGGAAACACTGAGCTAGAAGTTTATAGTCTGCATATTCTTAATAACTTTCATTCCGTTTATTCTTTTGTCAAACAATCAATTAATTAATCAATAAATCAAACCCTGTGGCCCATTAGAGTGTTTACATATTCTCAGATGTACAGATAACTGATACGGATTCTTAATTTGACTAGCAAAACCGATGTTCTCAGACTCACTCTAATTTATTCCATTTCTGCTATGTTTTTCATGGTCTCTGTTCTCCACAACTTTCTATGACTTCCTGCTTTCATTTGCTCTGTGGGTTCCACGTAATTGATTTTATATCTATATCTTTTGCTAGTTTTCTGAGCATGTAACCAAGGCATCTTCACTTTCTCTCCATAAACTGAATATCCACCGCATTATCTACCTTACTAATGATTAATTCAGTATTTGTTTGCCCTTATCGTATTAAAAGAAATTGTTGTTGAAACGTCGTTTCGTTAATTGTTTTTGTACCTTTTAAAACTGCTATTTAACCAATATTATATTTTTTTCTTGATTATACTCGTATATAATTACCATATTCTATACAGTATTACTGTAGTCTCACTTTCATTCGGTTCATCTCCGTATGTCATCATTTTTTAACTTGTCCTACCACCTAATATTTAATATTCTTTTTAAACAGTTATTTACAAATGTCTGTCTTAAACTCCTAGCCACATACCAATATTGTCCTCAAGTTTGCATGTTTTAAATATTCTGAATTTAGTTTCTAGTGATATATCCTTCGCTCTTCAAGTGTATCTTTAAAACACAAATTCTGCGCTGACTTCAGTCATACTTGCTGGTATGTCTTTTTCGGTACTTTCCTAATGAATGGGTACACACAGTTAACGAAACAAATTGTAATTTGAAACGAAATATAACGTAACCAAGGAGAAACAGAAGAACAATAAGAAAACAAAAACAACAAGTGGAAGCAATCAATTTAGAAACAAATCCATCACATTAGTGTTTTTGTATATAATATATGCTCATTATATAACAGATACTGCCATTGTAACCGTTGTCGAAGGTACACATTCATGGTAACAACATTCACAGAAGTTAATCTTTTATAAATAAAGAAATGACGTTTTATGTCAATTGATTTTGTCAAAAAGGGTTTTCTAAAAAAATGAGATTTTATATTATAAAAACACCAATTAATGTGTCCGCTTAACGTGAAAGTACCCGTTTTTCAGGTGCGCCCTGATTGTCAACAACACTACCTATGTATTTAAATCCTCTGCCTTTTTCCTTCACGTCATTGGCTTTTTTGTTCTTATTTATATATACCCACCTCGATGTCTTTTTTTAAAATTTGGCGATCTGTCTCAGATACTACTCACTGAGTCATTTACTTATTCATTGTGAACGGTTTTTTTGCGCAGATTTTCACTCATTTCCTAATTGTTCTGACATTAAGAAGAATGGATTATAATATCTGTGTGTGCCAGCCACATGAGTACGTTTCTGACCGAGCCTCTCGCAAACTATATATATATATATATATATATAACTATATATGCCTCTGAAGGCTGGCTTCTGAACACCATATTAAAGAAAAAGCTAGTTATTTTCGGTCATATTAAGAGACACGACGGCATGGAGAATGTGTTACTGCAGTGGATGATAGAAGGCAACAGGGGCAAAGGCCGACCAAGACGCCGTTGGACAAAAGACATTCAAGAATGCCTGTGCATGTCACTGAAAGATGCAGGATAACTTGCTCAAGACCGCGAAGAATTCAAGAGATCCATAGGAAAGATTACGTTCTGGAACGAATATGTCACTTGATGATAATATATGCCTAGGTAATCATCCCTCATAAACGACGTTACTTGACGTTTCCTGAGATTTTCATTAGTAACTGTGCATATTTTGTGTTGAAAACCACTCAAAATCACGGAATAGGTAAAATAGCGTCAATATTGAAGGATAACCTAGTGAAATCACATGACTAAAAAATTGACGAGGGACTCGATCTGACTGTTCCATGTTTACTTTATGATAACTGGTTCCTAGGATAATATCGGGCGCAGACAATGATTGCTATAATAAAATCTTACTTAGGCATCAGCAAATGACACGTTTGGTTAGATCAACAAGATGGAATATTTCTGTGTTGTGGAAGACAACGAGACAATCAAATTTCAGCCAACATTAGCTATAATTTGATCTACTAACCACATTACTCTCTCTGCTTTAAGATCTGGAGTAGTAAAGTATAGCCAAAACATTCGAAAAGATCAGTATATATATATAATATATATATATATATATATATATATATATATATATTTATATATTACTTCCTAGGAGGGCGATTTGAAACTCTAAACAAATTATAGAACAATTGCACTGATCAGTCATGCCAGGAAGATAGTTCTCAATATAATCATGAAAATAATGATACAACGTATGTGTAGAGAAATTAGTATAGTTCAGGCAAGGTTTAGACAGAACGTAAGCACTAAGGATCGCATCTTCAACATGAGTAATACAATAGAAAGGGATGCTAGGTCGATGCAGACATTTACACCTGTTTCATAGACAACTCAATGGCCTTTGACTAACACACCATAAATTATGACACATAATGGAAAGCATGGATTACCCACAACAACTCATATCGATGATTAAAATGCTTTATCAGGAACAACAGGTTTCTGTCCGCATAGAAAAAGAAACGTCGTTCTGATTTGAGGTTCAAAAAGGAGTAAGACAGGGATATATCCTCTTACCAGCATGTGTTTAACATCAAACGCAGAAAACATCATGCGAAATGTACGAGAAAACGCACATAATGAACCGGTTCAACCATTTAATATCGGATGATATGAGATACCAGATATTATGTTTTGTAGATGACACCACAACATATGAAAAATTCTCAAAGGTATAAGACACACGATTATGTTAATTAAACATCACGACGTGGCACAATATCGTTTGCAAAACAGAAATATGACAAAAATAATTCACATCAACATAAATAAACTCACACCTATAATAGTCATTGACAAAAAAACAACAACTACAAAATAGTAACTTTTAATATCTGGAGTCAACAATAAACACAACAGGAGATTGCTTAGCAGAGATGGAAAGAGATTAGCAATAGCCCTACAAAAACATTACAGATGAACAATATACGGGAAGGAGAAAACAGAAAAGAAAGTTAGGACTATTAAGAAGTTATATCTTTCCAGAAGTGACATATGGTTGCGATGAGTTGAATGGAAAAGAAAATATCGGCATTCGAAATGAAATGTTATAGAAATAACCTAATAATATGAACAGAAGTTAAAGATGAACCAACGTAAATATCCCAACGACGTAGAAAAAGACTGGCTCCTCAAAACTATCCACAAAACTGCAAGTTAATTTATTTTGGGATACATCAAAAGGCACAACATATTAAAAATTTGGAGACCACGACTACGAGAACATCGAGATCACAGGATATCGAGGATAGTTCTGAAAATGATATTAGACGAGGCTGGGCAGCTTGCAAACATTTTAGAGGCTTACAAAGTGGCAATAAGAACAACTTTGTGTAAAGGATACATCACATAGTTGATTATATGTTAAATCAATCATCTTCGCTGAGTGGACTTAAAATGGGATTTTTATTTGCTCTACTACAAGAATTATACACAAAATGATCAATACAAAGCACGGATGAGTCGGATCTGCCAAAATAAATGACAGGTTCCGTAAATAATAATATCTGACATGAGCTGTGATGAAATAGTTCCCATAGGCGCGAACAATGTGCCGGAATCTAGAGTAAATAGACCTATTTCACTTGGTTCAGGTAGAGTTAATGAAAAGCACAATTGATGTCTAGAAATTAAACAATAGTTATCCGCCGAAGACAGATGTGTCGGCCATTGGCGTAAATAAAACGACGACCAACGCATTTTCATTTTTTGGACTACATCCTGCTAGAAATCTAGTAGGACTATTCTCCTGCTGCAAGAGAGGCACAATGGGAGTTTGAGAATGAACGGTGAAGACGACGAAGAAGAAACAATAGTTAAAAACACAATCTCCTCTAAACAATAGCCTTCAACTATTGTTTAAAAATAATTTTATAACGCCGAAAGCAATATATGCATCTCGATCATTCAGAAAGTAATGGCAAACTACAAAACGTATTTATATTGCATATAAAATTAATATAGTCAAAAATACTGTGTTATAGGTTACGACCTGAAAAAAATATCCCACCGAAGACGTATGTGTCAGGACATTGGCACAAATGAAACGGCGACACAACGCATTTCCATTCTCTGGACTACAACCAGCTGGAAATCTAGTAGGATCATGGTCATGCTACAAGGGAGATCCAGCGGGAGTTTGAGAATGAGCGCTGAAGAAAAAGAATAAGATATGCTACCAATATAAATAAGATGGGCTCTCATTAAGACAGTGGGTAGTTCATGGACGTCATAACCTGATGGTCTAGGATTTCTTCCCAGTTCGGGGACATTTATTTACTATTACACTGTTCATGGATACAATGGTTTGGTCATCTGAAAAGAATGCCGTGTTCATTAGTTTATAAAGCATATACGAAGAGAGGAGAAACAGAAAGAAGAGCAGGGGTAGACCTAGAGTACGTTGGATCGACAACATCATCAAACAGACATTACACGAACACGAAATAACATTATCTGAAGCTGCCAGAAAAGCGAGAACAAGAACATTGTATCTCCCTCGACACCCATAAAGGGTAAAAGAGGAAGGAAAGAAGAAGAAGAAGAAGACACTGTTCAGGATCGACCAACACCCGGTAAATTTATACCCACAAAAAAGTTGAGAAAGTAATTACTGCTCAGTTGATTCATCAACATCGCCCGCTAAGTTTTCCGTTAGTCACATAAAAAATACGGACACGGTATCGTAATCCCTAGTTATACTTGATCTGAAAACAGACAACTTTATCAAAACACCTAATATTTGTTAACCAGTAATATATAGACCCACAATCACCAGGGTCGAATGGTTGTCACACTGGATACACCAACACAAAAAAAAGCTCTCCAAACATTTCTATTTGTTACTTACCTGTCAAGCAATCATAGAAATGTGTTGATTGTTCAGCTGACACAAGTTTTGAAGGAATACACTCATAGAAATAGTCAAGTGAAATATCGATGGTAAAAATCATTGCAAGTTTATAAGGAAAAGTTGTGAAGTACGTCCGATCTCCATCTGATCTTTGATGCAACTAAATCTGCAGTGTTATCATAATTTCACAATCATCTTTACTTTGAGAAACTTTAATTTTTCAGGAAAAAATCACAAGTTTTGTATCGTCAAGACGTCTGTCACCAACAAAACTCACACGTTAGTGGTAGCCGATATATTGATGGCGTCCGCCGCAACAGTTTTGCCTAGAATATAAAACGCCGTCGTATAAATCTGGTTTTCGTTTGGTATCTGCAGGAACTCGCACACTCGCTAGCGTCCCCTCAGTCAAGTCTCAGTTTGATCATTGTTCTTGGTAAAGATTTTAGGAGTGGGGATTAAGCTTGGGTGCTGAACTTTTAGGTCTACCCGAGTTAATTTTTTTATTCTTTAAGTAGACCCAATTGTTTTTAACAACTGAGTTTTTAACTCAGTACCATTTGATGACTCGGGTATTCAGCGACTAGAAAATTGTAATGAAATAAACTGTTATCGCAGTAAGCTGTAAACCACACCTTCATGGTTGGCTAAGTATGGTGTATTAGAAGTAATAGAATATTACCTCTATCTCAGACACATATTCACAAATGATGGAAGATATGAAACAGAAGCTAACAGAAGAATAAGAATAGCTAAAAGTACTTTCAATATTAGAAATATATTAACATCTAAACATAGTACAAACAAGCTAAAAATGCGAATTATAAAATGCTGCATCCATTCTATTTTAATGTATGGCTTGGAAGCATGGACAATGAAAAACAATTAGAAGACATAATAAATGCATTTGAGATGTAGATATATAGAAGAATAAGGAGAACTTCATGGAAAGAGAAAAGAACGAATACAGAGGTTCTAACAAAATTTAGTATGAAGATTGAATTATTAAAGGAAATTAAGATCAGACAAATAAAGTATTTTGTACATATTAAAAGACATATCTCGTTGAAGAGCTGACTTGAGGATAAAGTCGAAGGGATAAGAACGAGGTAGGCAGAGATAAAAGTGGGACAGAAACATCACGAGATGAACATGTTACAATCTGACAGTGTACTATCAAGGCAAGAGACATGGGATGTTGGAGGTCTATGCAGCCAACCGTCGTGGCGGAGACGGCACGTAATGATTATTAAGTATTGTATTTAACAGCAAGAGACATATGCCATCGGCATGAATAATATTCAACATGTTCTCATGGAGAGAGAACATGTACTCAAGTATAATATTAAATATGTTCTCATGGAGAGAGAACATCTACTCGAGTATAATATTCAACGTTTTCTCATTAAGAGAGAACATCTACTCCTGCATAATATTCAATGTATTCTCATGAAGAGAGAACATCCACTCCTGCATAATATTCAACGTGTTCTCATGAAGAGAGAACATCCACTCCTGCATAATATTCAACGTGTTCTCATGAAGAGAGAACATCTACTCATCAGAGCGTAAAATTGTACGCTTGGCTCTATTACGTACCAGCTACGTAGTCTCTTTTTCTCTACACACACACGCACGCATGTATATATACATATATATATATAAATACATATACATATATATATAAATGTATATATATATATATATATATATATATATATATATATATATATATATATATATATATATATATATATATATATATATATATATATATATATATTATATATACTGGCCTGTTCATTAGTCCGAATTCCCACATTACACTCATCCGTGAGTCTTTCGACATCTGACTGATATAGGTTTAAATCTGGAAGTTATGATTAAAAAGTACATCTGAGGCTGTCCATAACGTAAGTATTGCCAATTTTGTGACCGCCCAGCTTCTTTGTCAACTCTCAAAAATGCAGGTTCCCCACTGCTTAATTATGTGAAAATTCTCCCTCCACTAAAATCCTTTTGAAAGTAAGAAAATACTGAATTATTTAAAAAAAATAGATTTTTAGTTTTTGTTTTGTTTTCAAATTCAAACAATTTATAATTTGTATATAAAACAATCATGTTGACGCCATCTTTTGACATAATTCCCTCCCCCATGTCAACAACTGTCAAACTGTTTCCCTACCCTTTTCTTTAAGTGTTGACGTAATCTGTGAAGAGCACATGCTGTATTCACAGATTTTCATGTTTTTAACAATTCCTTTCTGTTTTCTCAATGTTTCAAACATCGAGTGTGAGCTATGCGAGATACTGTTCCCAACCATTCTCTCTGATGTTATTTGAAAACTTTATGATTTGCTCATACACTTGTTGACCTAGCATTCACGCATCACCATACTGGGTTTACCAAGCATCACCATACTGGGTTTACCAAGCATCACCATACTGGGTTTACCAAGCATCACCATACTGGGTTTACCAAGCATCACAATACTGGGTTTACCAAGCATCACCATACTGGGTTTAGGAAGCATCACCATAATAGGTCTAATATGCATCACCATACTGGGTCTAACATATATCCACATACTGGGTCTAACATATATCCACATACTGGGTCTAATATGCATCACCATACTGGGTCTAATATATATCCACATACTGGGTCTAACATATATCCACATACTGGGTCTAACATATATCCACATACTGGGTCTAATATATATCCACATACTTAGGTCTAAATCCAACGATAGCTACTATATGTATGGAGCCGCATTAGTGCAGTGGTTAGCGCACTGGCTTCGCGTATTAGTGGTCCTGGGTTCATTCCCCAGTTGAGGCGGAAATGTTTTCAGATCGCAACGACTCCCGGGTCGACCCAGCTTTAAATGGGTACCGGATTAATCCGGGAAGTAAAGACTGCGAGGGAGAGGAGATGGCTACCGCCCTCATTTGCAGAGTCTCTGAAATGTGAGATCGCTTAATAAATGATATGGGTCACTTTCCTTTTTTTATTTTATAATAAGAACTCTCTTCTTCCTTCATACCAATTATGGGCGGTCATATTGATACTGATAATAGTTTATTCGTATGCACCATGAAAAGAGATGCACAGCGCTTTTGATATCATTGGCAACATCATCGATAGTTTACAACAATGGTTCTCAAACTTCAAGCTATTGTGGGTATAACTATATGTTGTGTTCCGCTTCTGAGGCACATTCTTTGTCAAGCTTACCCACCAGGTGCCTTGAAAATCCATTGTAGATTTGCCCACCAATGAATCAACTCTTTCGTTGCATCTGACTCCCTCATAGAAGTCCTTTCTAGTTCTTTGAAGTTCCAAGTATCAGTCTTCTGATCACTGAGAGTCAGGGCATATATTACTGTTAAATAGACCTAGCTGGTCGTTAACTCTTTCCGAACCAATCACCACTATACTGGCTTTATAGCATGGGTCTACAGGACCTTTCGCCACTTTACTGGCTTTGATTTGATATTTGATTTCTTCACAAGGCTAACTGTAACCTTGTGAAGCAATCAAATATCATCAATGTACTTATATATTCATATTCTGTATCCATTCCCCTTTCCAACTTTCCAATGTTGTATTACACATACACTATTTATCAATATTAGTATGTCAAGTAATACAATAAAAACACATATATAAAATTAATTTGGTCCAAACCTAAAAACATCAAGTCCTGAAAGATTTAAAAATGACTTGGTTTTCCGGATTTTGGACAAAGGAAAGGCTACATTTTATTAACTTTGCTATTACTGCACTTAGTTAAAGGCTATTAAAAATGAACGAGAGTATTATGGTTCTTTTTGAACACTGTCACTATACGTTTTTGTTAAGCACAGAGTTCCATTCAGACTCCGCTGTACACAAAATTAAGAAAAGTAAATAATGTGCATGATGAAATAAAACAGAGAAATTAAAAACTAAAGCAAACAAAACAGTTATAAGCACATCTACAATCGTAAGACAGTGTAACAGAACATGTAAAAATAATGTTGCACAAATTTGCTTGTGTTGAAAATATTCGTTTTCATATCACTAAAAGCAAAACCAAATTAGTTTATCACAGTTGGCAACATTTTCCAAACAGGCAACATGTTACAGAAGCAATGATGTCTTATGGGTTTTTATCGATATAATATTCTTGTCAAATGTCTGGCCAATGGACGCATACTTCTAGATTTAGGTTTCCAAATCTTAACAATAATAACCCAAGCCTACCAATTACGACATCCATCACAGATACGGCGGTGATATGTGATACGTGATATTTTCGCATTATATAACAGCAAGTCGGAGAAGTCCGCATCTATAAAAAAGCACGTAAGTTGCTGAGGATGGATAAACCAAGTCCGGATATAATCCAGCCTGCCACTCTAATTTCCTTTTCACAATATCCATAATCTTGTGTTTCTACAGGTCAATCTCATACAGCCGCACGCGCTAGACAAAACCTCATGAAACTGCTTTCGTTGGTTGTAATCTTGCTTTCTAGTAAATTAATACCGCTTGGATGAAAGTTGCTAACTACTCAATTAGTCAATATACTTAACAATATTATCTGTTATGTAGATTGAAGCCAGCACAAATCTGAACATATTTCTTAGCAATATGTATCGTTTAGAAGTGTGAAGTAATCCCCGTCAGTTTGTCGTATATATTTAGTGACCAATATATCGAACTGGAATCACTGCATTTATAGCATGAATTTTACCAACTGTTATTTTAAAACCAACATGAAAAATTAATCAAATGTCTTCAAGAAATAGGTATAGATGGAAAAGGCATCAGACTAATTAGAAATATATATTGGGAACAAACTGCATCAATAAGGTGTGAAAACAGCTACTCGCCATACATAGAAATAAGAAGTGGGGTAAGAAAAGGATGTATGTTATCACCAATCCTATTTAATATCTACACAGAGAATATCTTTAAAAATATAGAAGAAATACCAGGACTCAAGATCAATGGAAAAATAATATACAATCGGAGATATGTAGATGACACTTTTTGCTTAGCAGAAAGTGAACATGAACTAAAAAAAACCAATAGATCAAGTTAATAAATCAAGTAATGAATATGGACTGGATATAAATATCCAAAAAACAAAAACCATGATAATCAGCAAAAACACAGAAGAACAGGAGGTAAACATAAACATACATGGACAGAAACTACAACAAGTAAAACATTATCACTATCTTGGACACATTGTCACAAATGATGGCAGATGTGAAACAGAAGTTAAAAGAAGAATAGGAATGGCTACCATCACATGCAATGACATTAGAAAAATAGTAACATCTAAACAATTTACAAACAAGTAAAAAATAAGAATTATAAAATGCTACATCTATTCTATATTAATGTATGGCTCAGAAACATGGACACTAAATAAACAATTAGAAGACAGAACTGATGCCTTTGAGATGTGGATATATAGAAGAATATGTCGACCATCGTGGAAAGAGAAGAAAACAAACATAGAGGTTCTACAAACACTTAATATGAAGAAAGGATTACTAAGAAATAAAGATCAAAGAAATAAAATCGTTTCGAGACATTAAAAGACATGACATGACACCTTATTGAAGAGGATAGAGTCAAATGGAAGCGAGCAAGAGGTAGGCAGAGATACAAGTGGAAGATGAACATCACATATGGACAAGTTACAGTCTAGCAGAGTGCATCACCAAATCAAGAGACATCGGATGTTGGAGTAGCCAACCTTTGTTGCGAAGACAGCACTGATGATGATGAATTTAAAATGACTCAACCGAGAAACAAGTCAGAAGTTGATTAATTAGAATTAAAATACGATGGAGGTTTCTAGCTGAAATATATTGTCATCAAGTGTGTTTAACCACCTAACAAACATCTAGAAATCAATATCAATATGTAAATATACAAAACAGCGACTGTTTAACTCTTGTTAACAGCTGTTTAATGTAATACATCTATGATTCCAATATTTGAATAATAACAAAGCAGTGAAGAAGAAATTAAAGTAAATTAAAAATAAATGTTTTAGAAAACGCTTAAATATTGGTTTGGAAGAATTCATGTCACACAAGCAAGTTGACAACAAAAAAAAACCACCACCAAACAGCACTATGTTTCTACAACAATAAGAGAAGACACCAAATAGCAATATGTTTCTACTACAATAAGAGAAGACACCAAACAGCAATATGTTTCTACAACAATAAGAGAAGACAGCAAACAGCAATATGTTTCTACAACAATAAGAGAAGACACCAAACAGCAATATGTTTCTACAACAATATGAGAAGACACCAAACATCAATATGTTTCTACAACAATAAGAGAAGACACCAAACAGCAATATGTTTCTACAACAATATGAGAAGACACCAAACAGCAATATGTTTCTACAACAATAAGAGAAGACAACAAACAGCAATATGTTTCTACAACAATAAGAGAAGACACCAAACAGCAATATGTTTCTACAACAATAAGAGAAGACACCAAACAGCAATATGTTTCTACAACAATAAGAGAAGACACCAAACAGCAATATGTTTCTACAACAATAAGAGAAGACACCAAACAGCAATATGTTTCTACAACAATAAGAGAAGACACCAAACAGCAATATGTTTCTACAACAATAAGAGAAGACACCAAACAGCAATATGTTTCTACAACAATAAGAGAAGACACCAAACAGCAATATGTTTCTACAACAATAAGAGAAGACACCAAACAGCAATATGTTTCTACAACAATAAGAGAAGACACCAAACCGCAATATGTTTCTACAACAATAAGAGAAGACACCAAACATCAATATGTTTCTACAACATTAAGAGAAGACACCAACCAGCAATATGTTTCTACAACAATAAGAGAAGACACCAAACAGCAATATGTTTCTACAACAATAAGAGAAGACACCAAACAGCAATATGTTTCTACAACAATAAGAGAAGACACCAAACAGCAATATGTTTCTACCACAATAAGAGAAGACACCAACCAGCAATATGTTTCTACAACAATAAGAGAAGACACCAAACAGCAATATGTTTCTACAACAATAAGAGAAGACACCAAACAGCAATATGTTTCTACAACATTAAGAGAAGACACCAAACAGCAATATGTTTCTACAACAATAAGAGAAGACACCAAACAGCAATATGTTTCTACAACAATAAGAGAAGACACCAAACCGCAATATGTTTCTACAACAATAAGAAGAAAACGATGGACTTATATCAGACATGTACTTAGAATAAATGGCATCGACTGCCACTACAAGCATTAAAATAGGAACCAAATGGAAAAAGAAAAAGAGGAAAACCAAGAGAGACTCTTTGCAGAGCAACCATCAAAGAGGGTATGACTAGGATCCTCAACAATATGCAAGAACTACAGGCAGTAGCATCACATAGCTGGAACCGGAGAGCTCTGTTTCTGCACCATGCACCGTATTCCCGCCGAAGGAATATATATATATATATGTGTGTGTGTGTGTATATATATGTATATAGCTACATATTTATATACATAAGCCCACGGAGAGCTGTGATATGATAATATTATCTCTATATATTAATATACGCCAGCCATGGAAGTCCTGTGACATAAGAATTATATCCATATCTATATGCATACTCCCACGAAGTGCTGTAATATGAGAATATTTACTATATATTTATATACATTAGTCTACGAAGTCTTGTGATATAAGAATTAAATCTGCATGTGTATCTGTATACATAAACCAACAAAGTGATGTGATTTGAGAATATTAAATCTATATATTTACACATTTATGGCCACAACAGACTTTCATAGAAAGCTATTGTTTTCCATAATATATAATGTTTCTGTTTGAATTATTATATCCACTGTTTTATAATTGGAAGTTTCATGTACAAACCGGTCTTGTTACAGAACAAGTCTCGCACGGTCAAGTTACCATGTTTAATTTCCTCCGCATGCAATTGCGTATAGAAATCGTTCAGAAAATAATGGCAACATACTTATTGTAATTATTTCCTTATACAATCACCACAACCACACAATGTTGGATTGATCATTACTTCCTTAAAAGGGATATGTAACTAACTTTTAAATTAATATTACTAAGGTACTTTTAACTTAATATTACTAGGACACTTTTAACTTACTACTTTTAACTTAATATTACTAGGACACTTTTAACTTACTAGTACTAAAATACTTTTAACTTACGATTACTACTTTTACCTTACTATTACCACTTTTTACTTTCTAATTTTAACTTACTATTACTAAGATACTTGTAAATCACTATTACTACTTTTAGCTTACTATTACTACTTTTAGCTTACTATTACTAAGATACTTTTAAATCACTATTACTATTTTTCACTTACAATTACTAAGATACTTTTAACCGATTATTACTTCTTTTAACTTCCTATTACAAAGACACTTTTAACTTACTATTACAAAGACACTTTTAACTTACTATTACAAAGACACTTTTAACTTACTATTACAAAGACACTTTTAAATTACTATTACAAAGACACTTTTAACTTACTATTACAAAGACACTTTTAACTTACTATTACAAAGACACTTTTAACTTACTATTACAAAGACACTTTTAACTTACTATTACAAAGACACTTTTAACTTACTATTAGTAAGACACTTTTAACTTACTATGATTCGATTCTTGATTAGAAACTGGCCGCACAGCACGTGGGACATTTCCATAAGTGCTCCGCCCTCTGTTCCAGCAGCCATCAGACTCGATGGTGTTTCGAGTCTAATTCTGCCGAAACAGACGTCGACATCAGGGCACAACTCTGGCCCTTGCGACAGGTTTCTTTGTTGTTCCGTCCACATACGCCGTGACCGTAACTAGTTCAAGAACAACATCGGCCTGTTTGAACAACATAGTAACTTTATCAAAAATTACGACTACGGGATTGTATAGATGACGTGCCATAAGGCTTCTATAAGAAAATAACCTCAATATAAAGGCATGTCATCTACTAAGGTTTCTATTACATGGTTGGTTTGTCTAGTGAGCCATTGGTGAGACCCACAGACGCAAATTACTATTACTAAGATACTTTTAGTTTACTACTTTTAACTTACTACTTTTAACTTACTATTACAAATGTACTTTTAACTTATAAATACTAAGGTAGTTTTAACTTATCACTGCTACGACACTGTTAACTTACTATTACTAATATACTTTTAAAACTTACTACTACTAAGATACTTTAAGTAACGTACCCGAAGAATTGTGAAAATTTGAGAACTCCTGTATGAAACAAGCACTCCCTTTTTTCATCTTAAAATAATTGTACATGTTTAAATAGTCGCTTCTATGCTAGCCCATATGTAAAGTGAGATGTGGGGTGTTCAAACCCCCATCACATCCCTCCACAATGATTTTACCCAGAATTGTCATAACATTGTACACAAAAAGAAGAAATTACACACAGTTATAGGCGGATTACCTTGTTTGAAATGTAACCCCACCCACCTAATTGAAGACCAATCTATGACCCTATTTTCATTATATACTCTCCCCCCCCCCTATCTTATTTATTCCTTATATCTTGATCGTATCCTAACTTGTCTCATTTCTTCTTTGTATCCTGACCGTATCCTAGCGTGTCTCACTTCTTTGTATCCTGACCGTATCCAAACGTGTCTCATTTCTTCTTTGCATCCTGACCGTATCCAAACGTGTCTCATTTCTTCAGCTTCAATTAGTCTATCCTGCAAGAATCTTCCTTAAGTTCTAGTTGCGCTTCCTTGCACATTCCTCGTTTCTTTTTATTCCGTTTCAAGCAGTTTCCCAATTCTGTCCATTATCTCTTCCATCAAGCGTATTTAACTTCCTTTCCGCTGCTTCCGTTTTCTCAGAAACGAAATCCATCTCTCAATTGAATGTCTACTTGTCATTACCGTTTCTGCTAAATGAATCGCTTTGAACAGCGATGCCTTGGTCGGCATACTCAATGATAGAGGCCATTCATGATCAAAGCCTCCTTGTTATGTTGTAGTAGTAGTACTTCATAGACTTATGTCATGCAGTGTTTCAGCTTGAAGTTTATTATTACCTACAACAAAGAACAGTTCAGAACGTTAATAACATTTCTTACTTGGGCGGAAAAATATCACAAGATGGAGATACAGCAAGTGAGTTATCTACTAGAGGCAACCTCTTCTGAGTAGAAGACTCTTCAATAGGAATTGCACTAAGCCGAAAGCTGAAATATCCTTGGTATGAAAGAAATATCAGAAAAACCACCCCACTGCACATAGGAAGTAAGAGCTAATCGCTCTCAATTCCTGAGGTTCTCAATAAATCAGTCAATCAATAGTTGGTAGACACCGAGTGCATTCAGTCACATAACAAACATCTGGAACTTTATATCAATAAGTAAATATATCAAATTGCCAAGGGCAGTGTAATATTTGTATTAAGATATGGCTGCGGTAGCTAGGAAATAACAACAGTACTGGAGAAGAAAGTACATTCATTTTAAAATACATGTCTTAGAACGATCTTAAATAATGGTTTAGAAAAGTTCAAGTCAGACAAGGAAATAAGAGATGATACTAAACAGCTATATGTTTCTACGACAAGAAGAAACACATGATTGATTTATATCCGAGAATATATACTTAGAATGAATAAAACGAGACTGTCCCTGCTAAAATGAAAATGGGTACCAAATGGCAAAAAAAAGAGATGCAGTCATATGAACCTCTTCGTATAACAACTATCAAAGAGAGTATGACTATGGGTTTCAGCAACATACGAAATAAACATAATATCACATCGCCCTAACTGAACAGCACGCTGAAAATAAACACAGTAATATCACATCGCCCTAACTGAACAGCACTGACGTGTGCCCTGTGCACTTTATTCGGTGCTTAAGGATCACTGATATATATATATATATATATATATATATATATATATATATATATATATATATACAACGTGACCATCACCTATATATCATACTTGTGAACTCAATTGGAAGTATCCATTTAACTTTACGCATTTAACTTTTCATTGGTTGTCGACAAAGTATACAGAAACGGTTCCAATGAAAATTGTAGGAAAAGTTAATTAGACGCCTGATCATCATTTCACTCAGGACATGTTCATAGAAGTTCCAATCTCCTCTTGAATGTATCCACTATTACAAGGTTAATGGCAGGTCCATTTCTCTGATGTTGACAAACAATCACGTAAGCCCAGAGTAGCTCAAATATCTGGAAGATCCACATTTCAAGCCCAGTTCCTTCACTCTGGACGTAAATCATAACTCTCATAATCTTCATTTGTCCGCGTTTTTCTAGTAAGATTTTCAAAATGTTAACCCAATCCACTATTCTATCATACGCTATGATTCTTCTTCTTCTTCTTCTGCGTTCATTCTGTAACTCCTGCAGATTAGCAGGATGTAGTCCGGATAACGAAATTCATTGTGTCATGGTTTACAGCATTGCAGTGAAATCTGCGCCTTTCGGCCTGACACATCCGATTTCAGCATGGCTTTGGGTCACTAACCCTATATGGGATGGGACAGCCAACACCATCCCATAACCTCCTTAGTCGTCTCTTACAACATGCATGGAAGGTAAACAGTGTTGCTTTTCTTTGTTCCCCTTTCGGGCCCCGGCAACACACGGGCGATACACTATGATATGTTCTAGAATGAAGAAGACAATAAACGTTTGCATAATATCCTTCATATGTTTCAAATTGCGAGTGACGTGTCAATAGGTAATGGATTCAAAAAAATATTACAATACATCTTTAATGTAGCATGGTAGCTACTTTTCTTTACGAAACCAATTGTAATTTGTAAGATAATAAAAAGTAAGATAATTTCTAGTAGACAGAATTGCATTTGTTTCTTATTTTTCCCCAACGCCTTCATGGGTTATTACTCAATTATTATTATTGGCAAGATTTACACGTTTTTAAAATGCTCACGGGCAAACATAATTGTTTACTGTACTTTATTACATTATAAAAATGTAACTAAATTCTGTGAGCAATGTTTTTATGTAAGTTTGTATTGGCGCCTGACCACAGTTGTGAAGTGGTTGTCATTGACAGTTCTAGGTCCCCAGGAGAGTCTAGAGTTCAGTACAGTCCCTTATAAGATCTGTTAAAGTCAATATAATAGTTTTAAAATTTCTTCTTCTTCTTCTTCTTCTTCTTCTTTCGTTCGATTGGAACATGCTTTTATCTGAAGTGTTTTCTTCTTCTATAAACTTGATTATGTCTTGTAACGCATACAGAGATCCGGATACTTTTATCTTGCGCAGTTGTTTCTCTGGGCCAGTGTATTTGCATCAGCATGTCATATTCCAGGCACTCCTGAAGACTATGATCTGCTGTCTGAGATGCCTGTCCACATGTACACATGGTCGTGTTGTCAATCTTGAACATTTTAGAAATGGGGGCTCTTAGCTGTTTTGTCCTGGTCTAAGGCGCAGAATGATCACTTAGTCCGATCTGTTCATAATGTGACAGTTATCCTGATTTAGAGTTGGCCTACCTAATTCCGCGACAAGCCTTCATGTGGACACCAGACGGTAAAATAAAACAGGGAAGACCAAAAAAAACAACGCTCAGAAGAAAATTATGAATGAATTGAAATCAACAGACATAAATGCACAAGACCTGCAAACCTTGGCAACTGACCGACAGGCATGAAGAACTATGACATCCACCCTATGTGCCAAACTTGGCAAAAGAGGAACTGATTGACTGACTTTCTAATTGCTTTAATCATCTGTTTCTTTTGATGGTAAACGCACCAATCAGGTTGCACATCTTGTTGATCATCTGGTTGATCATCAGCAGCTCTGTCCTTAGCCAGACGATCTGCTTTCTCGTTTGTAGGTATTTCACATGTGATGGTATCTACTGCATAGCTACTTTATGTTGATTGCTTAGTTCAGTCAGTAGTATTTGCAGGTCTAGTAGTTTTCTGGGCTGGAGCGCTTGGAGTACTGATCTTGTCTGTCAGACATACTACAGGCTGTGAACTAAAATTGGTGCTCAGCATTTTTTCAGT
Organism: Meghimatium bilineatum; assembly: GCA_034231615.1. Lineage (NCBI taxonomy): Eukaryota > Metazoa > Mollusca > Gastropoda > Stylommatophora > Philomycidae > Meghimatium > Meghimatium bilineatum. The sequence goes on along the minus strand of CM067298.1, from coordinate 123,570,681 downwards.
TGCCACCTTGATTGTCTAGATTTCTGCCTCGTAATTATGGCAGAATTTCCACGTTGGTACTTTAATTGTAACCTACCATTGTTTGGGTACTCTTTATATATTTCTGCTCCTCCATTTTTCACTGAATTATCTGCTTACCCATCTGTATATACTCTAATCCATATATGTTGGGAACAGTCATCATCCAGTACCCATAGAGAGTAAACTGTCTTACATTGTACACTATTCTGTTCATTCTCACTGAAAATTCCTTTCGTCTCATTTTGGATATGAATAGATAATCCACTATTCTCTCTATACGGGGTTTGCTCTGGTACAGACATTTGGGGGCTGTCAACTTCAGGCAAGTCTGATAGTTTTCTACTGAGTCGTTTGGCCTGATAGATAAAGGTATAAATGTTCCAGTGTAGGGTAACAACCCTAAACAGGAAGTAGGTGGCTGGAGTAACACAGGGCAAATGTCACGATATACAAAAATAGGTAGAAGTGTTTATGTTTTATTTTGGTATCACATCTACCTATTTTAGAAAAAGGTACTTCGTTTCAGTGGCCAAATGCTAATATTTTAAATCTGTATTTCGTTGGATGACTTGTCATACAGAGAAACATTTTGAATATATTAGTATTTTTGTGTTTCTATGTTCACTCAGTGTTTGCAGTCTCCACATTTTTTCCATCTCTATTTTTTATTTGAATAGTTGATTCCGACGAATTATTATTATTTTAACATCATGGTGTTGCCTGTTATATTCTTCCTGGTAGACGACTGTCACCTAAATGTCTATATAACATCGTTTCCATAACAAATAATCTTGTATGCCAAGAGAAATGTTGTGTAACATTTCAACAGAGTTTTTGAAAATATGTCCCAAGATATAGTTCAATGTTTAATGTTGGCTTTTACTTGAAAGTATGCAGGCCCAGATTTGTATTATATTATACCTTGAAGTAGTTGGCACAGTGGTATCGCAATTTTTTTTTCCTCACGAGGTCGTGTGTTCTATCCCAGGGAGTGAGGTCTTGTTTACATGTGCATTTAAACAAAATCCCTGGGGATTATAGCTTGAAGTTACGGAATCAAGTGTTATGAGTAGCACTCTTAAATGGCGTTGTTGAGAGGGAGGTGTACATATGGGGATTCCCCAGAACAATGTTGTAAATATACTACGCTATTTTTTTGGGCAACTTTACAACTCATTTTGTTGTAAATAAACTACACATTTTCATATAAATATATTGTCATTTGTAGCAAAAATACAACGAATTTCGATATAAATATACTATATTTGTATATTTTCATGTAAATATGCTACGTAATTTTTTTGTAAGTATACTACATTTTTTTGCTGTAAATATTACGTTTTTATATAAATATAATACGTCTTTTGTTGTAAATATACAACGTTGTTTGTTGTATATATACAACATTTTTTGTTGTATATATACAACGTTTTTTCTTGTAAATATACTACGTTTTTTGTTGTAAATATACTACGTTTTTTGTTGTAAATATACTACGTTTTTGTTGTAAATATACTACGTCTTTTGTTGTAAATATACAACGTGTTTTTTTGTAAATATACAACGTTTTTTGTAAATATACAATGTTTTTTGTTGTAAATATACTACGTTTTTTGTTGTAAATATACTACGTTTTTAATGAAATTGGAAGATAGAAAGGTTGTTTCTCAAGAAAGAGACTAACAAAGTTTAAATATGGAAAGTACGTGTTCCAAGAAAGAGAATAACAAAGTTGGAACATAGAAAGTGCGTATTTCAAGAGAGACACCGATGACATTGGTACATCTAAAGTTGAATTGGAAGACACTCAAGAAAGACACAGGCGCAATTTTTCACAGAAAGATACTGATGATGTTGGAAGACAAACAGAAAGATAGCGACGACATTGGAACACGAAAAATGCGTGTCTCACTGAAGACACTAACGTTGTTTGAACACATTAAGTACGTGTATCTAGGAACTATCACAAGTAGACTTGTTTCTGTATTAGTTCATTCAATTTGGTAGACATCAAATCGATACTCACAAAAACTGAAACGTGACTTACTGTGAGATGTGACTTTGTCGTGTTGTCAAGTCAGACCTCAAGGTCTACATTACCTCAAACATAAAGCATTCAGAGAGTGCTGTTCAGATCGAACATAGGATCGTTTTTTTATGATACGCCAGTGGTGGAAAAAATATATCGATCTGACAAGCCTAGATATAATTGCATGTGACATGAAACTTTATAATAATACTCTTGAAAAGTAATTATACGTTATAGTGCATCCCCTTGCAAGAAGTTGCAGTGACTATGCAATATGCATGAGCACTGTTGTCAATAACATGACGTGATTCTAACAGTGCTCATTGATATTGGACAGAAACAAACGTCTAGTGAATTCAGTATAAGATTGAAATACATACGTTACAAACCGTATATACACTGAAAAATAGATCTGACACATCAATCGAAAATAATTAGATGATTATTGCTTCCGTTGCAGGTAAAGTGTTAATGTCTTTGTTGTTTTTATAGCACTTTGACTTTTATTTACAGATAGGTTGTAATTAAGTGTGGGTTTAATGAAATTGTGCTGCACTTCGGTGAGTAATATTGTTTATGTCGTTTATAGTACGCGGTTGTTTAATGAGATCTTTTGATTTTATTGTATTTTGCTAGTTTTCTTGTGAACAAATACTTTATACATTGCTAAGAGTTCAAACGATTCTGGTCGATTATTTTTTTTTCACAATAGAAATTATAAATTTTACAATCTGGCAGTTCTGCCATTGTTAACTTCACATATGCAATATATTCGTGTCAGTAATACAAAGACATAACTTCCACATATACCACCTCACAAAAAATACCTTGCTTACTTCAGTGATCTTGGTTGAACTAGTGGGTCCGATTTATTTAATTGGTCACTTTGGGAGCAGATTGTTTTGCCAGTCAGTGAAACTACAAACCGCTGAAAGGTCAGTCAACAGGTGTGTCAAGTTATACCCCTATATAATCTGGTGTAAGAGGTAATAATAGAAGATAGTATTAGGTGTTTCTGGTGCAATTACTACGATACAATTCTAGGAAATATCTGTTGGTTTGATTAATACAACAATATTTTAGAAGATGCTAATTGATTTGATTAATACAACTTGATAGTATTAGCTGTAAATTGGTGCGTTTAATACAAGTTTATAGATGTCTATTGGTGTGATTAATACAACATTTTATTAGATGTCGATTGGTTTGATTAATACAACATTTGTATAGATGTCTATTGGTGTGATTAATACAAAATTTTTATAGATGTCTATTGGTGTGATTAATACAACATTTGTATAGATGTCTATTGGTGTGATTAATACAACATTTTTACAGATGTCTATTGGTGTGATTAATACAAAATTTTTATAGATGTCTATTGGTGTGATTAATACAACATTTTTATAGATGTCTATTGGTGTGATTAATACAACATTTTTATAGATGTCTATTGGTGTGATTAATACAACATTTTTACAGATGTCTATTGGTGTGATTAATACAACATTTTTATAGATGTCTATTGGTGTGAGTAATACAACATTTTTATAGATGTCTATTGGTGTGATTAATACAACATTTTTATAGATGTCTATTGGTGTGATTAATACAACATTTTTACAGATGTCTAGTGGTGTGATTAATACAACATTTTTATAGATGTCTATTGGTGTGATTAATACAACATTTTTATAGATGTCTATTGGTGTGATTAATACAACATTTTTATAGATGTCTATTGGTGTGATTAATACAACATTTTTATAGATGTCTATTGGTGTGATTAATACAACAAGTGTACAGATGTTTATTAGTGTGATTAATACAACAAGTTTACAGATGTCTATTGGTGTGATTAATATAACATTTTTATAGATGTCTATTGGTGTGATTAATACAACATTTTTATAGATGTCTATTGGTGTGATTAATACAACATTTTTATAGATGTCTATTGGTGTGATTAATATACCAAGATTACAAATGCCTATTGGTGTGACTATAGATCAATACGTTTGATGAGTCATATAACCAAAAAAATACTACTCAAGAATACTTGAATTAATACTTGAAAGAATTAAAAACAAAGATAAACACGGAGATCGGTGAAGAACAGTTTGGTTTTAGGAAAAACAATGGAACCAGAGATGCTAGCTATAGATAGTATCCGACTGGTGTATATCTGTTTCCAATATATATATATATAAAATCATTGTGATGTCTTGTCCAAATATGCCTATTTCATAGAGACATTCGATTAATTTTGCATGTCGAACTCTGCAGCAGATTCGACTGGAGTAGTGGTTGTGTCAAGCGAGAAATCATAACCAGAATGTTTTTGTTTCCGGTCGTGGTTTCCAACCCAACACGTAGTAACCCGGAGATAGTAAGCTCACCATTGACTAGGCCACCGCACTTCCCTTCCTTACATTATAATCGTGAACAATTCAACACGATCATAGGAAGTGTCTATAATTGTGCTTAATACAACAAAATGTGTGGAGATTAATATAACAAAATGTGTGGAGATTTATGGTGTGATTAATATAACATGCTCGTACGAGATCTATTGATTTGATTAATACAAGATTGTAGGAAGTGTCTATTGATGTGATTAATACAAGATTGTAGGAAGTGTCTATTGATGTGATTAATACAAGATTGTATGAAGTGTCTATTGGTGTGATTAATACAAGATTGTAGGAAGTGTCTATTGGTGTGATTAATACAAGATTGTAGAAGTGTCTGTTGGTGTGATTAATACAAGATTGTAGGAAGTGTCTATTGGTGTGATTAATACAAGATTGTAGAAGTGTCTATTGATATGATTAATACAAGATTGTAGGAAGTGTCTATTGATGTGATTAATACAAGATTGTAGGAAGTGTCTATTGGTGTGATTAATACAAGATTGTAGAAGTGTCTATTGGTGTGATTAATACAAGATTTTAGGAAGTGTCTATTGATGTGATTAATACAACACGATTATAGGACACGACTATTTATGTGATTACTACAACACGTTTGTAGGCGGCGTCTGAAAATTGATTGTATTTTAAGTTTGTTACTCTCAAGACTGTTGGACTTAACTCGGAACATTCATTTGTTTAAATTTGTGTTGTGCTCCTTATTGTATTGCTATCCATGTTGTATGCGGTAATAATTCGCTATATCTGTTCTGATATCCCATTGCTCTTTTAAACAAAACCTGCTTCCATGGCTACATGTTTACATGTACATCATTGTCACCTTGTTTATTTGTCAATAGTGTCTCTTGTGCCACAGTCGTGGTAACATTGTTTTTACTGTTTTCATTATTTTTTCAGTTTTTTTAAATATATTCTTGAGAAAGAACTAACGGTTCGAAACGTTGAAAATGTGTAATGTCATTAGTTCTTGTATATTGCTTATTCCCGATTGTGAACTTTCCCTGCTGATTTACGTAGTTCCTTTTGGGCGACTTACTTTTGTTCTCTGCCTTCCTCATGAAGACACGAAGTTAGTGGAAGTGAGTGGCAATAATATTTCAGTAAAATGACGTTAACAGACGGAGAATGGATAATCGAAGGAAACAGAAGTTCAAATGCATGACATTAAAAAAGAATTGATTGTCATTTATAGTCAGTCTCCAGAGAGACAGCACACGTGATAAGTCCAAGATTGGCTAAGCACTGTGAAACATCCTCTCGAGTGAGCGCTTCTAATAAAACATAGCTGTCTATTCAACTGTGACATTTGCTGACTAGATTGAAAGCTTTGGTCTGCATTCCAGAAAGACTTGATATTATGCAATCCTATAGGAACGTTAAATAACTATTCATTTCGTGCGACCACATAACCTAGAACTACAGACTCACTTTAGACAATAACATTTGATTAAAAGAAAAGAGGTAGCCAGTAAGTCGGAAAAGACCATCGGAATAATTAAAAACCATAGTACTTCAACTGACTACCAACTGTCTTAATGAATAGTTCTTTCTGGTTCTTCCGTTTGGTAAAGGGTTGGCTTAAGTTTGGATACGCGACACTGCTATTATCTAATGGTTATGATGCTTTAATCGATATATCAGTTTTGTTTGAGGAAATTAATGACTGATCATCTGTTGTCCAATAATAAAAGTATTGTGGTTGAATTTCTCTACACCAGTAACAGTATGGAGATTGAATCATTTTACATCAATAGCAGAATAGAGAATCGTCCGTGTATTGGAAAGGGGAGCAAAGAATAGCAACACTGTTTACCTTACATGCATGTCGTAAGAGGCGACTATGGAGGTTATGGGATGGAGTTGGCTGTCCCATCTCATATAGGGTCAAGGACCAAAAGCCATGCTGAAGTCGGATGTGTCAGGCCAAAAGGCGCAGATATCACAGCAATGCTGAAAACCACGACAAATCGCATTCCGTTCTTCGGACTACGTCCTGCTAATCTGTAGGAGTTTGAGAACGAACGCGGAAGAAGAAGTTTAGAGGATAATTCATTTTACATCAAAAACAGTATAGAGAATGAATCATTTCACATCAGTAAGAGTATAGAGAAAGAATCATGTTATATCAAAAACAGTATAGAGATTGAATCATTTCACATCAGTAAGAGTATAGAGAAAGAATCATATTATATCAAAAACAGTATAGAGATTGAATCATTTTACATCAGTAAGAGTATAGAGAAAGAATCATGTTATATCAAAAACAGTATAGAGATTGAATCCTTTCACACAAATAAGAGTATATCGTTTGAATTGCTGTACATCTATAAGATTATGGCTTAAAACTTGTCTTTAGCAATAAAGATATAATTCATTGAGTGGTTTTGCAATAACAGGGAAGTTCGTGAATGTATAAAAAGACTCAATTTGTCTATTGTCTATCCCCAGGTGGATGATGGTCAGAATATCCACACTTGCCGTTAAATGTAGGGGTGGTGAAAAAGACTCTGTTGTCTTTGAATCGTTTACTATAAAATAATTATTGATATCGAGTGGTTCTTCAGCAGTAATGGAATAGTTCCTAAGTTGTTTTACACGACGGTATATTTTTTAGTAGTTATACACGAACTTATAATTCTTGAGTAGTTTTACATTCGCGATGTATTTATAGATGGCATATTACTTATACAACCTATATAACTCAGAGATCATCTCCAGAGAACTCCTCTATCCCTGACGCTGAAAGGCAACATAAGGGTTTAGCGAATAGATGGATATTACGTATATGCACTTCAACCATTTTCTGTTTATTAAACATTCATGATTCTCTAAGTCTTACCTACATACCCAGCTGCATCTGCGCATAATTTTATTTGAATGTTCTGTGAAATAATGGCGAATAATATGAAGTGATCCCTTTAGCTGTGACTAGGTAGCTCTGGACAGTCTATATAATTTCGGATAAAAGCACAGGTGAGTAACAAGATGAGACCCTTCTCACCAGAGGTGAGACCCGAACTCGTGAAAGGTTTATTGCTTTAAATGCATGGTTATGTTGGACAGGTGGGGTAGGGGGCGGGGGCGGTATGGTTATTTAATCCTCAAAACAAGGAACTCTACTGTAGCAATATCCCAGGTAAATCGTAGCATGCATCTCTAGGCGTACCCATTCATCATTGTTCTATCAACTGTAAGGATACATTTGAGGTGATGTTACACCTAGCTTTCCCCGTTGCCTAGGAGTCTGAAGCAAAACGAGAAAGGTACAGCGTCAGTTGGTTTGCAAATCTTCGTCATCCATGTGGACCTTTAGACAGAAGACAAAAGTAAGAAATCCAGACAACACATCTGGCTTGACAGAGGGCAAAAGATGCCAAAAAGCAAATTCAGTGACTTATCAGCTGTCACAAATATTTAACACCCATCAATCTGCATGGCTACATAACGACAATTAATAAATATTATTTTTATACTATCTATGTGATACCAATGTCAAACATGGCCATTGACAAAGACACTAGCGAGAAAGATCACAGTTTGGGAAATGAGATGTTTGAGGAAAGCTATAAATATCACGAGAAGAGACCGCCGGAGAAATGAAGATATCAGGAAAGAAGAAAAGACTATTTCAAGTTAAGACTACATCGAGAGGCAGCAAACCAGATGGTTCGGTCACGTCATGAGAATGGAACCTGCGCAACAAGTCCTTCGGGCATACATTAGCAGAAGACCGCTCTACAAGGCATGAGGAAGACCAAGAACTAGAAGGGCAGAGACAATAAAAAAAGAAACATTAAATAGACACGGGCTTACCATGACAAATTCTGCTCAAATGGCCAAAGACATAAAACTCTGAATTATTCACGACGCTTAACGGCACAAGTGGAAATAACAATAGTTAGATAGACAAAAGTAAGAAATCAAGACATCACATATGACTTTTGACAGAAGACAAAAGTAAGAAATCAAGACATCACATATGACTTTTGACAGAAGACAAAAGTAAGAAATCAAGACATCACATATGACTTTTGACAGAAGACAAAAGTAAGAAATCAAGACATCACATATGACTTTTCACAGAAGACAAAAGTAAGAAATCAAGACATCACATATGACTTTTGACAGAAGACAAAAGTAAGAAATCAAGACATCACATGCGACTTTTGACAGAAGACAAAAGTAAGAAAATGAGACATCACATGTGACTTGTCAAGTGACAGGTTGTCAGCCTATTTCCTTAGTCTCGTCCTCCGTCCTGAAAAAAAAAATACGCCATCCATATTCTTTGCACCCTGACTTAGAAGTTCAATCCAGGTTGCCAACACGGTCGTGGATATATCGGTAGAGGATTAAAGCCCTTCTTTGATGATATGCTCTGTTGACGACGGATGTGTCGGCCCATATGCGCAAATAAAGCGGCGACACAACGCATTTAAATTCTCTGGACTACATCCAATTGGAAATCTTGTAGGATTATTGTTAAGAGAAACACAGCGGGAGTTTGAGAATGAACGTTGCAGAAGAAGATGATATACATCGTTTTCACGATGATCGTGAGACCACATTTGGTTTTATTGGTGAGTTGGACCATATTATAATGCATACAGAGTTAAGACAGATCACAAATAAGAAAAATCATGTAAATAGGGGTCACTGCATGGAAGAAGAAAAGTTGAACAATTATATTTCTCTAAACAAAAGTACTTACACGATGGACAGATTTGATGGCCAACGGAAGATTTAAAAAAAACTTGAAATACACCACAATGATGAACCAGTAATATTGAAATTAGAAGTAGAAAACGCAATAAAAACAATAAAATGTGAAAAGACTGCAACCTCCAACAACATAATAGCAAACACAATAAAACATCTAGATGGATTTGGTGTGGAAACTATCATAGAACTTTGCAACGCCACATATGAAAGAGGGCACATACTTAAAGACCTAAAGTCATAAATATTCATACCATTTTCTACGAAGCCCAGCGCTGTGGACTGTACAGAATATATAACAATAAGTTTAATGAGTCATATAACCAAAATACTACTCAAGATATTACATGAAAAAAATTAAAACCATGTTAGACACTGAGGTCGTTGAAGAGCAATTCGGTTTTAGGAAAAGAAATGGAACAAGAGAAGCTATACTTAATATACAACTATTGATGGCTAAATATATAGAAGTCCCAAAAAGTATCTATATTTGCTTCATAGACTACAGAAATATCTTTGACAGAGTCCAACATGAAAAATTAATTTAATATCTTCAAGAAATAGGCATATAATGGAAAATACAGACTGATTAGGAATATATATTGAAAACAGACTGCATCAGTAATGTGTGAAATCAGTTACTCAACATACATAGAAATAAAAAGAGAGGTACGACAAGGATGTATTTTATCCCCTAGCCTATTTAATATCTAAACAGAGAACATCTTTAAGCATAGAGAAGTAATGTCAGGACTCAAGATCAGAAAGAAAATAATACAGCCAGAAATGTTTGTTCTAAGTAATTGATTCACAAAGTGGGTCCCCATGTGTCAATTTCGACTTGCATGTGGTCCATGTCAGCGAAAATAAAAACTGTGGATGCACGAGATGTACTCTTTCTAATAAAGTTATAAATAACATGTGTACATATTCTTCTTTTTTTTTTTACAATTGTCCACTCTACCATAACCCAATCAAAGTGAGCAGTATAGCGTCAGTGGTCAAAACAAACATATTGTAACTTAATATGTTAGAAACATTCATTGTTAGGTAAGCAGGGGATCTATGAAAACCAAAAATTGGTGAGGTGTCTGCGGGGCAGAAACGTTGAAATTCACTGCTCTAAATCACTGGTTCTCAACCTTTTTTTTTATAGGTCAACTTCCAAGTTACATGTGTTTCACTAGTAAGCATCTAAGGAACTAAAAAGAAAAGTCAGCTTTGTTCGATAATTGTTAATAATTATCTGACCGTAAATAATCCAAATATTTTCTGAAATTTACCATTCTGTACACTCATCAGCATAGTCTATGGTCCTCAATTTGTCTATATTTTGTGTTCAGGGCCTACAGAACAATGATGTGGCCCATACCTGTAATGCATTACGTCCAAGTTGAGAACCATTTTATATATATATATATATATATATAACTTACAAGACTTATGTAACTTATAATATCTAACTTACAAGACTTATGTAACTTATAATATATAATAATCGATCTTATAATATCTAACAAGATAGAAATTATCGATCTGGAGTTTGTATGAGCTTCTGACATTTGCAATTTGTAAAACAAGATAGATACAATATCGTGTAATATATGGTAATAAAGATATTCGACATAACGAATATGATAAGCAAACCAAACGCAGACAGCACTGTAACAAAATATCAGAAATCTAGAATATAAATAAACGAATATGCGCTAGATGTTTGACCTGGGAATGATAGTAGTTGTCAGGATGTCTCCACTTGTGATTTCACAAATACAAAAATAAAAAAAATAAAAAAATAGGTCTCGAAACTCTTATATTATTCATAGTTTTATATTTGTTATTTGGCTGTAGGCGTTTACCGGTTCCTGGAATTATTGGTAATGTCGATCAGGCTTACTCTTATGGAAAACTGCGACAAAGTGATGTTAAATCGTTAACACCATTCTAAGTTATTTCACCTTGTTGTCCAAACTATAAACGGCCGAATTACAATGTGACGTAGGTGTGCCCGGCCATTCTTTTCCATCAAGTGGGATTTCATGGGAAGGGATTTACATCGGAGAAACCAATAGCTTTGGCGTTCAATAAACGTGAACTGATGATGCCAGATTGGCTTCAGAAGCGATCCAGCGTAAGAGTTCTCTGCCATTTTCAGCTTTATTCTTTTACAGTTTGTTAACTGAATATTTTCATCAGTACCTTACTTTCTTCTATTTCACTTAGTACTATCTACCAATCGTTAAATCACAGATTAGTGTATCATTCTTTCTGTCTCTTATCCCACAATGAAAAGCAACTGCCGCCCATCACAGACAAAAATTGCAACAATTTCAGACTTGTGCTGTTGTCATCTCTTCTAGTATTTGCGAAAATTACAACAATTTCAGACGTGCTGTTGTAATTTCTTCTAGTATGTGCGAAATTCACTGAAAATTCTAATACTGGCATAGAATCCCTGCCAGATTTGGACAAGTGTGATCAGAGTTCTGTGTGTTTGGTGTTCTGCTCTATCACACATCACGTTTTATTTGTATCTCGGGTTTCATTCTTCTCAGCCATGCGAACACATTTACTGGTGTTGCTGATTCGCATTGGGTGATTCCCAGGATATTACATCGACGTTGAAGTTCTTTAGAAATACTTTAGAAATGGTCTTATCTGTACATTCTATCCGAGAGCACTAGTAGTATAACAATGGCAGTGACCATGGCATTAATGTGGTTGGAGTATCATAGTACTGCATGTGTCTGTTTCCTTACTGATTCTACGAGTATGCTGTGAAAGATTCAGTCGGGCTATCTACGCTGTCAGCAACTAGAGTCAGTGATGAAGTCTATGTGGCAGAGAGTTAGCTTCATTTTTTACCTGGGCATGTGGGTGTTGAGAGAAATGAAAGAGCAGATATGCCTGCCAGCGTGGCCACAGTGTCTAGTAGTAGTTCGATGGACTGTGCTGATATTTTGAATGCAAGCTAGAAGTGGGCCAATTGGATGATATGTATAAGAGAAAGGCATCTAGGATTTATTCAATCAATCAATTAATCATTCACGTTCCATGTCGAATGGCGTAGGCGATCATTTTTCTCCGCAACTCTCTGTCTCTTGTGTTGTCAATAATCTCGGTTGGTGAAGTCCTTACCGTGCCACAATACTAGTCCATCTAACAACTTTGCTCTTTGTCGTCCCCTATCTCTTCTCCCCTTGATATTTCCAGTGGTTAGTAAGTGTTCAAGCTGTGATCTTCTTAGCACATGCCCTAGACATCTGGACTGACAAATATATTGACTTGATATATTAAAGACAAATCATAATGTAGCAAAGGCGATTTAAACCAGGTCACGCATAGTAGAGTATCATACGTGTGAACCTAGTTCAAATCCCCTTTTGTTGTGTTATGATTATTAAGTTGTTTGCTATGTGGTGTATTTCTTCATTTATGGATATGTCTAGAGTTCAGGACTTTGTAGTGAAGTTTAGCGTTGCAAGAAACGAGCAACTTATTGGAATCTAAAAAAAATGTTATCAAACACAGAACCAGAAAATTCAGTTACCATACACTAAAGGACATATTTAGTTTGATTTCGGAGCGTCAATATACATGTCAGTGAGAACACATAGGCACTGAGGGCATGATGAACTGACAACCAACCAACCAACCAACCAACTAACCTACTGACCAAACAACCGTCCAACTAGCTCTATTTATCACATATTTGCCATGGTCATAATGCACATAATCCACTCTATAGCTGTACTCTTCCCTCGTCTGATATCTTGGTAAAGCTGTTCGCTTTGCGCGCAAGATGTCGCAGTTTCTAATCCCGCTCGTAATATTTCTCTTATTTACAAAGTAGATGTATTCGGAGATTGCATGGAATTATCGTTTATTCTTGTCTCAAATAGTGACTTGAGAGATGTTGTTTGTTTTCGAACCACGGGAATTACAAGCGATTTGCTCTTGCTTCATATGTGCAATTCGAAGGTTTCTCCGAGATTTCTTTCATACTCAGGAGACATCAGCTTTCGACTTGGTGCAATTTATATTGAAGGAACCTTCAAAACAGAGGGGGTACATGTCACGAGACCAGCTGATAGTCAGACCATGCGTCACCCATTGTTTGTTTTTCCTTTGTCGAGGCGCTTCGCAGCCAATGAGTTGTTCCTTGTGTAGGACGACCATTCTATTACCATCCTTCGCGTCCCTAGGTCCAAGACCTCATTTCTTCTGTATGAGCCGTGTTGGGTAACGGCGACAGTCGAATTAGACTCAGCGTTGATAGACCTTCTTAGACGAGGTGCTTCTTTGCCAAACACGTCAGGGACTGGGGTTTGACCTGTGCATCTCTCACGCACTCGCCTCGTAAGCGTGTGATGGTCTTCTAATTCATCCCAAGACGTGACCTGTGTTTTTTACTCTTTGCCATTGCGTATATTACCCAAAGAAGCAGATAGAGTATACCTATCTCAGACGAGGAGCTTCGCAATCCGCCCTTGGATATCGAACATAATTATCTATGTACGAGCCGTGTTGAGCAACGTCTAACGAGGGGGACCTGCTTCCCGTCTACAGTGCCCACAGCATTTTTGAATCCGCGTCTTAACGCTGCTATGGACAAAAGTTCTGAACAAAGTGCTTCCTGACATTTTGCACTGTTTGTCCTGTATGCAATAGGGAGCTATTTATATTTATCTATCTAGCAGTTCATTTTTCTTTGTATGCCTGCCAACATTTATAACTGCTTCCTTTGTCTAACTATAAATGTGTTTCTTTCTTTATTTCTACCTGCCCTTCACACAATCTGTGCATATCTTTCTTTATATTTATCGGTTTATATATATATATATATAAAATCACGGCAGATGCAAGACAGAAATTAAAAGGAGAATAGGAATGGCCAAAAGTACATTCGATGACATGAGGAAAATAGTAACATCTAAACAAATTACAAAACAAGTAAAAAATTAGAATGATGAATTGATACATCTATTCTATATTAATGTATGGCTCAGAAACATGAACAATAAACAAACAATTAAAAGACATAATTGATGCCTTTGAGATGTCGGTATACAGAAGAATAGGGAGAAAATCATGGAAAGAGAATATATATATATATATATATGTAACTATACATGTTCGTGTATTTTCTCTGTTTGTTTATCCATGAATCCAGATCTACATCCATCAAAGTACTTACCTGCAATACCTGCATGTCATTCTATAAATCTATTGATCTATTCTGCCTATCTATCTTCATCCATATCGACTCATATAAATCTCATTAATGTGATTTCAAAACTCAATGTGATCTTTCATTGGAACTTACAAGAGGATGACACTTTTTTACTCGGAATACCTGTACAATAATACCTAATCCTGGGGCAGGTTGTGCTATACCATGAGAAATGTTTCGCATGATCTCACACAACAGCCAATAAACAAGATCAATATTTCAGATACTGCAACTTTTGTTCGCGTAGAGGATGAAGTGAACTCTGTAGTTGAGTACTATATCATTAATACTAAATACACGGACCAAACATGACACAATAATATTGATTGGATTCCGAGTATGTACAATAATATTAATCATCATCATGTGCCTGGCATGTGAGCGTATCAAATGACTTTCAGATGCTATATTTTAGTGTTTCAGTAGTTCAATTTCGTGCGTGGATATTATGCATCGATAATCGTTAGGTCAACTTAGGTCAGTTATGTAAATATATTTTGTGTGCGGGTATATTATGCCTTGATAATTGTTAGGTCAACTTAGGTCAGTTATGTAAATATATTTTGTGTGCGGGTATATTATGCCTTGATAATTGTTAGGTCAACTTAGGTCAGTTATGTAAATATATTTTGTGTGCGGATATTTAAAGGTATATATTTTACATGTTGTTCTGTGTTGTATTGCACAAGGGAGTGTCCACAAAATTCGTCAGGAATTTGTGGTTGGAGAATTAGTGGGTTTGTTTGTTTGTTAAGTAGGGGTTTATGCCTCATATGGTCGAGGCCCGCCTTTTCAACCTAGGACTGGTGTCCATATTGGTTATATCGAGGCGGTTGGGGACCTGTGGTTTTTGTGGCTTGTCTGCCTGGTTGTTGCTAGGATGTGGCTCTGTTAGCCGGGTTCGCTGTTGGGCCTCCTAGCTGCAGTCCTTGTATGGACTATTTTGTGGCTCTGCCTGTCTCTGGTATTGATGAGACTATAAGGTGGTAGTCCTTAGAAGGACTTTTTGGTGATTGGTTGGAGCTCTTTCTTCTATTCGGAGCTATTTGCTGTGTTGTTCCTTCGCTGTATCGGTCTGGATTATAAGGTGGTAGTCCTTAAAAGGACTTTGTGCAGGATTGGTTGGAGCGCTTTCTTCTGCTTCTTTCCTGTGCTGTTAATTCGCTTAGTGGGTCTGGAACACATGTTGTCTGTAGTTGTCTATGCTGACATTGGTTGTGCAGTATCGGCTGCTGATTGTACCTGTGGAGAAAGATTTTTTTTTTTTTTTTTTAAATTATGAAATGAAGTTTATAGCCCGTATAAGGACTTTATTCTGTCTGGTTGGTGCTCTTTGTTGTGTTGTGTCATCTCTGTGTTGTTCCTGTCTGGGTTGGCTGTTGATTATATGGTATGTTGCTTGCCTGCTGGTGTTACCTGTGAATTTATTATTATTTTTTTTATTTGTTATTTTTTTAAATTTTAGATTCCCCCCCCCCCAAAAGTGGCTTTGAAAAAGTTGGACAATTGTTAAAAAGGGGGAGGTGATTGACAATAATTGACGTAACAGTACTGTCCTTTTTAATACAAAAAAAAATTGTTTCAATTTTAAAAAAAAGTTTTATTAATTCTGGACAGTTGTTTTCAAGTTGAGAGGGGGTCAAAAATTGATTTAAAAAAAAATATTGATTTCATTTATGAACCTTCCTTTAGGTAAATTGGTGTATACTTGACACATGGATGTTACCATGCTGTCTCAGATTTAACCACAGTTTGTACTTCATATATGAACGTTGCCATAATGTCTCCGATTTAACCATGGTTTGGGACTGAATTTTGTCTTTCAGAAGTACAATAAAAATCATTCCTTTCTGCATTTTGGCACAGAATTTCTAAACATACTTTCTGTGCTTCATAGATTACGCAAAAGCGTTCGACGGCGTCGCACACCAAAAACTATGGAAGATAAGGAACGGCATGGGTTTCTCAAGACAGCTGATCCTTGTAATAGAAGAACTTTACCAAGATAAAAATGATGCAGTGATGTTAGATGGTGATTTCTCATAGTGGTTTGAGGTACAGAGGGGAGTACGGCAGGGATGCACACTCTCCCCATACCTGTTCAACATCTATGCGGAAAATATAATGAGGAATGTGAGAGAAGACATACACAACGCTGACTATCACGCTTTAAACACCGGTGGTTCTGAAATCCCCGAACTACGCTACGCAGACGACACTGCTTCTTTCAAATCATTTACTGGGATTAGAATAACTAATCAAAAACACTTATTTTTCTAAGCCTTCCATAACATCATTTGTTATCCTACCATTAACATCTTGTCTTTACCTATTCATAAGATCCTTTCTTGTGATGATGTTCCTACTTCGCAAGCAAAGATGAGCATGGTATGAAAAACAATAAATGTGATGAACAAGTAGAAAAACAACAAAACATTTGTGATTATCTAATTTGGTTTGAGTTCCCAGGTGTCCGATAAGTCCTATTCGTTCCAGGAAAGTTCTATTGCAGTACATGCAGGAGTGTAGATGGTGTGTGGTAGGAGAGCTTTCGGATTTGTCCGTCCGCTTCTGTCGCTTGTAAATTTCCCACGGTGTTTTTTCTTTTTCAGATTTAGTGATGCCAACAGTGGCATGGGTTTACCAAGCTGAACGATCAAGGTTGTTAGGTTGTGTTATGTTTTATTTTGGTAACACATCTACCTATTTTTGTTTATCTTGACATTTGCCCGGTGTTACTCCAGCCACCTTCTTCCTGTTTAGGGTTGTTACCCAACACTGGAACATTTATCTCAAGGGCTTAAATCCTTTCTTGTACTACACTTAACAAACTGTCATGTCCTACCCTTACAACCTTTCTTCAATCCATCATTCCAGTATGGCTCTCAACATTACCAAGTCCCGTTATTACTAGCTCAAAGTAATTTTTCAAGTCTGTTAAATCTAATATCTAGCTATATATGAGTCTCAGCAGTATTAAATTTTGATTAAAATGTTATTCTATATATTCGAGGAATACTGTAATTTATAAGACAATCATCTCGAGTACCTTCGATAAGATATTATTTCAAATCGATTGACGATGCACAAGAACAATAATTAATTATTGCTTTTATGATTCATGCATTGATCACAACGTGATGAAAAATGAGATCAATAATAGAGTAAATATTTTTGTAAGCATACAAACACATACTTATACTAGGCTTTTATAATTTACGTCAAGTAAATAAATTAAAAGTAGAAAATAAACAATAATATGCAGTGTGTAAAGTACTGTCATAAAGCAGCAGATATAAAGAAACGTGCTGTCATAAAGCAAGAGATATAAATTGGTGTACTGACATAAAGCAGCAGATATAAAAAAAGTGCTGTCATAAAGCAAGAGATATGTATTGGTGTACTGTCATAAAGCAAGAGATATAAATTGGTGTTCTGTCATAAAGCAAGAGATATACATTGGTGTACTGTCATAAAGCCAGAGATATAAATTGGTGTACTGTCATAAATCAAGAGATATAAATTGGTGTACTGTCATAAAGCAGCAGATATAAAAAAGTGCTGTCATAAAGCAAGAGATATAAATTGAGTACTGCATAAAGCAGCAGATATAAAAAAGTACTGTCATAAAGCAAGAGATATAAATTGGTGTTCTGTCATAAAGCAAGAGATATAAATTGGTGTTCTGTCATAAAGCAAGAGATATAAATTGGTGTACTGTCATAAAGCCAGAGATATAAATTGGTGTACTGTCATAAAGCAAGCGATATAAATTGGTTTACTGTCATAAAGCAGCAGATATAAAAAAGTGCTGTCATAAAGCAAGAGATATAAATTGAGTACTGCCATAAAGCAGCAGATATAAAAAAGTGCTGTCATAAAGCAAGAGATATAAATTGAGTACTGCCATAAAGCAGCAGATATAAAAAAGTACTGTCATAAAGCAAGAGATATAAATTGGTGTACTGTCATAAAGCAAGAGATATAAATTGGTGTACTGTCATAAAGCAAGAGATATACATTGGTGTACTGTCATAAAGCAAGAGATATACATTGGTGTACTGTCATAAAGCAAGAGATATAAAGAAAAGTGCTGCGATAAACCAAGAATTATAAATGAAAGAACTGTCATGAAGCAAGAGATATAAATTGGTTTACTGTCATAAAGCAGCAGATATAAAAAAGTACTGTCATAAAGCAAGAGATATAAATTGGTGTACTGTCATAAAGCAAGAGATATAAAGAAAAGTGCTGCGATAAACCAAGAATTATAAATGAAAGAACTGTCATGAAGCAAGAGATGTAACTTAATGTTTAGAAAATTAAAGAATGACCATCTGTTAATGTAAGGTTTCCCTCATCGAATCTCAGTGCCTTTGACTTTGCAGAACATATAACGAGAGACATATGACCACAACGTTTTCGCAGATGTGTGCACAGTCTTATACATTGTTCAGTCCTAAAAAGTCTTTGAAAATTATTTTGAATTTGCAAGACTAGAGGCTTAAAGAGGGCTAAAAATGCATAGAGGGCTGACTTCTTTGTGCTCTGAATCACCAGGTGTTGTGACCCTTGTAACAAGACAGCCCACATCGCGCCAATTACCACCTATAGCACATACTCCGTAGCTCCAAGCAATAATCCCAAGGAATCTTCGAAACAAATACACTTTGTATACGAGACGCAATAATCGAATTCTAAGCCGAAAATTATTGAGCACAAGACAAACTAACAACAATCATCTACTATATAAGACATACTGGTTATTGCAAGTAAACCTTCTTAATGACTTACTTGAATATTCCCGTGATTTTCATAGGTCACTATTATTATACTTTTTGTCACCATCAAATGATAATCAAGGGAATAGTCAAATGAATCATTTTAGAAGGTTTTATTTTCTATTCGCCAATAGGTCTAATAATGTAAACGGTCATGGGTTAATCACTGCGCCGTGAGAATTTCCATATAGATTCACATGGAATTTAACCGTGACCAGTCGCCAAAGAAGACTTACCAGTAGATACATAATAAACCTTTTTTTATGTAGAATTTTCGATTATTTTCATGAATTTCGTTTGTAGGAGTTAAAGGGGGGGGGGGAGACAAAGTGTGTAAATAATGACAAAGAAAAGCACGATAATAATCAAAATAGTCACGCATTAAGTCTTGTTTTGGTTCTTTAAGTAGGTCTTTTTGGGGGATTGGTAAAGTTGTAATACAGTGAGTTTATACACAAGTTGTTTCCTTGACATGGCAACCAACACCAAATCTCGCAACCAAACAACATGTTTTAATAAAATAAATCAGCAATGAAGCTGCCACATACATAACATGGACAAAGAATCAAATACAGACAGAACATAAATAAAGAATCAGGAACATACAGCAAATTGATAAAAACTGAAAACTACTTACAATCAAACTACTGAAACTATCAAGTTTTTAGTAAAGTTGTTATACATGTTCGCGAGAACACAACTAAAATATATTGATGTTATTAACACAACACAACCACAATATATTGATGTTATTAACACACCACAACTAAAATATAGTAATAAAAGTCACCACTATTGATATAATGATTAGTTACAATTTATAAGAGAAACATACGAGGGTACTCACGGGCCAATCACATTTTGTCGAGCGATGACATTTTCTCTCGGATATATTTGCTATATATTTGCTAGGATATACGACTAACTTAACTCACAACAACAGTTGAAATATCAATTTTTAAATTGGTCACAGGGCATGAACCCATGGACCGCTGGATCAGCAACAAATCATCAATTGTTAGGAGTTCTCTTTTCGAAACGCTGACATTGTCGAGGTGAATTCATGTGCTAAACAAATGCTAAACAAATTCATTTACTTAACTTATTAATTGGTTCTCTCCATTGCTTATTCGCTTAATCACAACATTCTTCTGCAATACCATACCCAGATTAACTTGAGAAAGATTATTGATCCGTTTTATGAACTACCTTTGGATGTGGGAAAATTGCACAATGGATCAAGAGTATCAACTGGAGAAAAAAAGATCACAGGATCCCCAGCAGATGAAGCAATCACACGCAACGTGTCAGATGGTCAGTAGGAAATAGCAAACACAATCTGCCAGGAAGATAAAACATCGACTAAACAGACGGTGATTTAAAGGAAGAGTAGGAATGATAAGACACGATCACAGGAAACATACTAACATCGTCTCAAGTCGTGACATGTTTATGAATCCTACTGAGACAGAAAAAACCGTCTATGCAAAAATATGAGGCATAGCAATAGACGAACCGTGACCTTCTACAATATACTCTTTGAGTGCTAAACAGAGTTTACGTCACTGCGTAAGGCCAATACGAATATTTCTGTGATTTTCATTAGCTGGCGAAACGAAATATAATTAAATGACCTATGTAGCTCGTGGTAATAGTCCATGTGGCTTGCTGCAACTACGCGGCTCTAGAGCTCGTTATAACGAAGGTCATGAGACAAGCTTATAAGAGAAAAGAAGACTGCTTGATTTTTATGTGGATCTAAACTCTTTTTTAGCATGGTTCCTCATTGTTTGACACATTTTCTTCCATGGAACCCACTGGTATCCTCATTGTTTGACACATTTTCTTCCATGGAACCCACTGGTATCCTCATTGTTTGACACACTTTCTTCCATGGAACCCACTGGTATCCTCATTAGCATGTGACATGTTCTTTCCAGAACGTGGCCTTCTTATGGGTTCTCTGAACATCCCGGATTCTGGGTGAGTTGGCCTGCCGCAGCTAGAGACATGTTTAAGCAATCTGAAATATCTCTGCACAATCGTCGACGTGCGCCTTTTTGCCCTGCTGCCATTAACTCTGCCTTCAACTATCAATTTTTCCCTTATGTCTCTTTATATGACCCCAAACAAAAAAAAGTTTTCTTATTTGATGATGTTAAGAAGACAGCCTTTTGCGATGTTCATAATATCAAAAATAGAATTACTAGGCATATTACTCCTGTAGTTTGCCATTGCTTCCAGGAAGAAATCCGTTTATCGAATAGCACACAAAGAAAACACATTCATTTTCTACGCCATATTTTATTGTAATATTAGTCTTACTTCGCTACTTTCTTAGTTTAACCAACTCTTTTCCTAACTTCTTCATTTCTTATTTTATCTAGTTTAGTAACCATTGTAGTTTTTCTCAGACACTTCATTTCTTATTTTATCTAGTTTAGTAACCATTGTAGTTTTTCTCAGACACTTCATTTCTTATTTTATCTAGTTTAGTAACCATTGTAGTTTTTCTCAGACACTTCATTTCACATTTTTTTAAGAAATGTAAAAAAAATGAGTAGGTATGCTATTATGTATTTGCGTATATCGAAAATCAAGAACGATCCAGGGAAAAAGAGATAGGGATGACAAAGAGAAGTTGGTAGATGGACTAGCATTGTGGCACGGTAGAAGTTCACCAACCGAGCTTATTGACAACACAAGAGATAGAGAGTCCTGGAGAAACATGCACGCCTACGCCTTTTGGCATGACACTTGATTGGTTGATTGATATCGAAAGACAAGTAAACTAGCAGGGTCACCTTATGAGAATAAACACAATCCAAATACTCAGAAGAGCATATAACAAAATAATCAATCAATGAACCCGTAACCCTTCAGTGTCGTAGGGGTACCACACTGGATGCTTCAGCACACTTAGTCCTCCAGCGAATTCTATCCTCAGCGATGCGGATGAGTGTGGAAATATCTTTTCCTATCCATTCCTTGATATTGTCTGCCCATGCCTTTATTTGTCCTCCTCTGCTTCTTCCGCTCTCGACGGTTCCCTGCAGTATTGTTTTTTACAAGGAATCATGCCTGCATATATGTCCGAACCATGCTAGTTTTCGTCGTTTCACTATTGAAAGCAATGGTTCATGGACACCTGCACACATCTCTACTTTATTTCTTACGAACACATTGGTCGTATGTTCCCTATAGGAAATTCGTAGCATTCGTCTGTAGCATTTGTACTCGAAAGCCTGTAATCTTCTCTCCATGTCCGCAGTGAGTGTCCAACTCTCACAACCATACAGCACAACAGAAAGCACAAGCGACTTATACAGTTTGATTTTCACTCCAACACTGATGTTGCTTTTCCAAATCACAGTTAGCCTTGACAAGGACGCTAAAGCCATCTCCAGCCTTACTTTTAGTTCTGCTTTGCATTTACCATCGCTGCCTATACTGGATCCGAGGTATTTGAAGATATTCACCACCTCAAGCTTATGTCCATTCATCATGATGTTAGTCTATCTTTCTGTGTCTCTTCTGTTAACCAAGATTTTGCTCCTATCTGTATTGATTTCCATTCCGTACTTGCTGGTAACTTTTTCTAACTTTGCCGTTAACTCTTGCAGTTCTTGTTCTGACCCAGCTATAAGATCAATATCATCAGCGAATCGCAAGTTGCAAATAGGGCGACCTCCGATCGATATAGACGTGTTGTAATCATGTAATGTCTCTTGTATGATATGCTTTAAGTTTATGTTGAAAAGTACTGGAGACATTATGCATCATTGTCGAACTCATTGTCCTACATTTGTTTTGAAGAACTCACCAATTATATTGTTTGACAAAACAGCACTATTTGCACTTTTGTATAGCGCTTAAATAATGTCTATGATTGTAGTGTCAAAATTAAATTTCCTCAGTATGTGCCACAGACCATCATGCCAAACACGGTCAAAGGCCTTTGTAAAGTCAATGAAGTTGTGGTATAGATCACGTTGGTGCTAAATATGTTTTTCAATTATTGTGTGAATGTTAAATATTTGTTCAACAGTGCTTCTGTTTGCTCTGATGCCAGCTTGTTCTTCTGAAATTATTTCTTCCGACTTGTGTTTTATTCTGTTAAGTAGTATTTTGAGCATCACTTTACTGGGTTGCGTTATAAGGCTAATGGTTATGTAATTCGTACATACTTTCAAATTTCCTTTCTTGGGAATTGGTATTATTAGTGATTGTGTCCAATCAGCGGGCCATTGTTTTGTGTACAAAATAATACCTGGATATAGAAGCAGACACAGAAAATCATGGATAGAAAACATCAAGACAACCTTGAACTGAGACCGTCACCAGTAGAGACCTATGTACAGAAAGTAAATATGACCTGAAAAGCTGAGT
This sequence comes from Meghimatium bilineatum, assembly GCA_034231615.1. Taxonomy (NCBI): domain Eukaryota; kingdom Metazoa; phylum Mollusca; class Gastropoda; order Stylommatophora; family Philomycidae; genus Meghimatium; species Meghimatium bilineatum. The sequence continues at coordinate 123,547,077 of CM067298.1, read as the reverse complement.
TTTGATTATAACCATGTATTCCGTTGGTCAGCATTTTTTATTTTTTTGGCAAGTGACATCACGCATATAAATTGTGACCTACGAAAAGCACAACATAATCGAAAACGGTCACGAATGAAGTCTTCTTGTTTATGTTATGTGGACATGTCTATACTTGGCCCCAATGATACTTGAGAACACATAGACTCAACACAATCAAGGCGACAAATCTGATCTTGGAATAACAACTGAACCTCCCAACCCTTACGCTTAACGGCAAGTGTGGATAAAATCCACCATCATTCACCCGTCTAAAGCGTGGTTATCGCCAGTATTACAGGCTTTCTAACTGAATTAATTTGGACCCAACTCGTTACGTTTTCGATAAAAGTTGAGCTTTTGATTGGTCGTTATTTACATACTTCTAGACGCATGTAAAACAATCCACGGCAAATCGGAAACTAGTTCATGTTTACATTTTAGTTGACAGGTCTTATATACAGGCTATTGGTCACATCTAAAGACACTAGACCAGGGGTCGGGAACCCATGGCTCGCGAGCCAGATGATGCTCTATTGATGGTTGCATCTGGTTCGCAGACAAATCTTCGATTATAAAAAAAAATGTTTCTTTAGACTCCTTTGATCTACATATTAATTGCATATCAATATTTCATTCTACAAATGAGCTAAACTCTACTGCAGCTCAGCATCAGAAGTCGCATTAATGGTAAGAAATACTCATTATTGATTAGCAACAGCATAACAATGTTATTAAAAAGAATTCAGAGACATAATTATTGTACTTTTAGTGTTGAAATTACACAAAATGTACGCATTTACTTGAATTTTTAGTTTTAAACATAATGTATGACTGTCACAGAATTATTTTTCAAAATATGGCTCTCTCTGGTCCATGACTCTCTCAGACAAAAAGTTTTCCGACCCCTGCACTAGACTATAGATAGACCCCCTGCTAACAAAAAAGGTTCCCAACCCCTGCACTAGACTATAGATAGATCCCCTGATAACAAAATAAAATGTATTTGACATGTTTTACAATTCATCAAAGTTTTCTAAGCTTATCGCTATAATTATTGTTTCCAAATGGTTACCTTCCTATATAGAAGGTGTAGTAAATAAACTTCTCTTGAATAAACTTCACTCTCATCCCCCTTCCCGGACAAACCCTTGCGCCCCCAACTAATTTCAATTATTTCCGCCCTTGTCTCCTTAGTATATTTGTACTCCCCCCTCCATGAGAAGTATATGACCTGCAGTGGGAACCTTGCTAGATTGCTTTATTAACTAATATTGATGTAACAGTTACACATATTTCTGTTCATTGTGATAATTGCCTTCTGTTGCCTCAGGACTCCCCCCTCTTCCAAGTTTCGGCTTGTTTCCCGAGTCTCATATAATTCAGTGAGGAATATTTTTCACAGATTTGTATTCCAGGCATATATCAACAATTTAGTGCAGTCAATAAACTTCACTCTCATCTCTTGAATAAACCGCACTCTCATCTCTTGAATAAACTTCACTCTCATATCTTGAATAAACTTCACTCTCATCTCTTGAATAAACCGCACTCTCATATCTTGAATAAACTTCACTCTCATCTCTTGACTAAACTTCACTCTCATCTCTTGACTAAACCTCACTCTCATATCTTGAATAAACTTCAATCTCATCTCTTGAATAAACCTCACTCGCATCTCTTGACTAAACTACCATCAGATCTCTTGAATAAACGTAATGTCATCTCTTGACTAAACCTCCCATGTCCTAAATAAACATCACACTCATCTCATAAATAAACTTCACTGTCATCTCTTGAATAAATTTCACTCTCATCTCTTGACTAAACTTCACTGTCATCTTTTGACTAAACTTCACTCTCATCTCTTGACTAAACTTCACTGTCATCTCTTGAATAAACTTCACTCTCATCTCTTAACTAAACTTTACTATATTTCGCCACTCAGAGAGAGATCCATAGAGCTTTGATTATAGTATAATTTCTCTAGTCTGGTATGAATGTCTGAGTGTATGAATATCCAGGATATTATCATTCTGGTCTGTTGATAATTGTATAGTGATTTTACTTTGGTGTTCGCGTAGTGCAGCTGGTGGCTTAGTTCAACTAACATAAGCTAAAAACTAATGTCGTACAATCCTTCATATAATACAACAAGACAACAGTCTACCCTAGATAGTAGATGTTCGGAAAACGAAGACAACCAACCAAGAAACGGATAACAGCAATAATAATGTCAAGAGTATACGCAAGTGAAATATATATTTAAATACTCATCTGTGATGTTATTACATGATTGCCGCGGAGGACAACAATGATAAATTTATGTTTTTTGAATAATTGTTCAATGAATTTCTTGATAAATAGCTATATCTGAAACTGTACATCGCAGTTAAGCTATGCAGACTACTTCAACTCAACATTAATTTCAATTATTTAACTCAAATTTGCCAAATGTTTCACTATTTCTCTTAATCTAATCATCATTTTATCTCCAAATTTCTTATATAAACGTTTCCTGACAAACGTTCCCCCCCCCCCAAAAAAAAAACACATAAAAAAGACAACAACAGAAACAATTTTCATCCCTACCAAAATGTATCAATGGAGGACAGGAAAATAATTTCGTAGATAATGCGTTAGTGTTATGTTTGACAATGAGCTTAAAAAATAATTGCGTGACAATAAAACAAGATGCTTGTCAGGCGTTGCAGACAAGATCCTTTCAGGAACCTCTGGTGCTGTGGCCAGGTCTAAGCCTGTGAAACTCTTCTTGACATCAAATAATCACAAATACACTTCTTGTCTCAATATAAGAACCACGTTTAATATGAATATCAAATTCCAGAGTAACTACAATCTCCGAGACGAACGTCAGATCATGAATATGAAATGTACAACGTTAAAGCATTAATGGAACGACTCTAACACTCCCAAATGAATAAGCACATGTTACGGTATAAACTTAATGAGAATAATAAAACATCTCAGTTTCCAGCTCTAATCTCACTTTTCCAATACTAGTTCTAGACAGTCCTATGACTATACCCGTGGGTTTCACGCTTTTGCGGTTTAGGAACTGTTTCCTCAGGAGCGAATGCGACCGTCCGGCTCGGCAGTCGATAATCGAATCCTCTTCCTCACTCAACTTCTAAGCTCTTCCAAACTTCCAGAAACTTCCAACCAATCAAAAATTTCATTTCACCAGAGGAAAACCTCTGGTGAAATGAAATTTCAATCAGAAATTGATCCTTCTGGTTACAATAAACCCACGTTGCCCCAGACCAACCAGAAAGCTTCTACCTGGTATGATTCCCGTCTGTCTATTATCTGACATGTTCTTAGGTAAACAAACGTTGCACTTGATCATAGCTTGACGCGTTATTATAAAAGCACAAGTTTGGGTTTTATCGTCGCTTGACACGTTCTTAGATAAATACACCTTTGCATTTTGTGCCACCAGCGTCCGTAGTGACAACATTTACACAAGAGCAAAACATTCAATGTGTTGCATTTCACGCCGTCCATCTCTTGCTATATGTGAAGGGTCCTCACTTATTACTGTGAAACGCCCTGCCTGTGAAGGGTTGCGTAACCCGATACTATCACAATTCAACCTATCAATCTAATGTATCATTCATAACAATTTATTTTTCGAGATGCGGTTAGTCAAGTACGTAAAACCCGTTTACTCCACTTGCAACGCAATTCGGTGCCGTTAAAATGGACTGGTTCAGTTCTTGTTAGGCACACCAGAGTGCACTGACTGGCGCTTTATAACTGGTCGATCATCAGGGTCAGTGAACCACAGCTGGCCAAGACCCTCAGTACACTTCCACGCATTGGGCCTGGAAACAGGAGTGCAGCAACCCTGCTGTAGCCTGGCCAAGTACTAGGGATCAAAGATACGGGAATGCCAACCCGGCCCAAAAAAATGCTGGCTGAAGACGGATGTGTCAGATCGAAAGGCGCAGATAACGCATTTTTCTGTAAAACATGACACAACGCAAATCACCCTCATACGTCCTTCTTAGGGCGGTCAGCGGAATGCTTTCAGACGGTCAGCCGCAGGGCGTACGACGAAGAAGAAATTCTTGTTAGTCAAGACTTTTTAATTCATTCTCTTACTTCCTACTTGAATTCATTCATAACAAGATGCAACTTTGAATCTATCATCACGTCTTCTGTCTTCATTCTTGTCGATTCACATTGTATCTGTGAAACTCGTTGCCAACTAATCCCTCTCATTCTCCACACTCTCAAATCTCAGGTCACTGCTGTCAGACCTTGTCACTTATTCCAAAGCGAGTACTCACTTCTTATTTTCTGAGGTTGTTGATTGGCCATCATCGTGTGGTTTCAATTAACGTAGTAATCAGATGACATGACTGACCCCCTTTAGAAGTCTGATCGTTTAGTCTTTCAACCTCACAACTCAGTTTCTAGACATAAACATGCCCTGTCTGATCCTGATCTTACTGGTATTACTAAATACCGATGTCCCATGGCATTTATTCAGAGTTCCTTCTCTTGTTATGTGACTTATAGAGCTTCATAATTTTCCCATATTATCCATTTGTGTGTGTGTGCTATTCCTCAGAATATGGACATTTCTACAATCGTTTATGACACATATAATTATTTAATTTGTGCCTTGGAAGTATTTTCTCAATTTATTTTGTATTATAATACTTTCTCAACAGGGATTCTGACGTTTGAAATATTTAGAATTTCTACGTTTTAACATATTCACTCATTTCGGATACATGTGTTTAACGTATATTTCCATCTCTGGAATATGAAATATGAAAAAAAAACCAGTTTCCTCATGTGTGATTCATTTGTTGAAGTGTTTTGTCGTCACAAATTTCACATGCTCATATAATTCATTTTCGACGTCGAAGTCAAATGTGTTGAGCAATGACACACAAAAAAACACCCAAAAAAAACAGCGACACAACAGAATCACCACAAAATCATTTTCATCATGGATTACCTGTGTATAAAGTATATTATCAACTTGAATATCCTGTTTCTCAAGCATTGTTGCACCATAAATCCCAAAGTAAATATTGAAATACCGCAATCTCCCCTTCATTAAATGTATCACCGATTTGAGTTTATCAAGTATTTTCTCCTTATTGATTTCTGTTATTAAAGTATATCGAAGCACCGACCTTATCTGTTTCAATAGTTTTATTCTCTCTCTTAGATTTAATAGACTTAAACTTCAAATGTTTCACAACCATCGGTTTAAATCCATACACGCGGTAACACAGACTTCGTGTCAAGAAACAAGCTGTGCACATATGCTCCTTTGTAAGAAAACAGAAAACATCTACGATTTGCTTTTGTTAAGAAAACATCTACGATTGGCTTTTGGTAAGAAAACAGAAAACATCTACGATTTGCTTTTGGTAAGAAAACAGAAAACATCTATGATTGGCTTTTGGTAAGAAAACAGAAAACATCTATTAGTGGCGTTTACCTATTTTCATTTATTGAAAAGGATTATTTTTATAATGTTATTTCATCCCGCTACCTACACATGGTTTTCTTACACATACCAGTACGTGTTGAATAAATCAAGTGCCGTGCCGAGTGGCGTAGTCGATCATGCTTCCTCACAACTCTCTGTCTCTTGTCTTGTTAATATGTTCAGTTGGTGACATCTTTTTGTGCCACGGTGACAACCCATCCATAAATGTATCTCTTTGTCTCCCTCTGTCTCTACTCCCCTTGATCTTTCCAGTGGTTACTAAATGTTCAAGTTTTGTTGTCCTCATTACATGTAACAAAAATCTTGGCTGTCTGCTTCTAATTTTTGCTATACTTTGTCGCTTTACTCTATCCTCTCTGAGAACTTCTACATTAGTTTCCTTGGCAGTCCATGAAATGAACATCCTTCTTCCTAAAAACCACATCTCAGTTACTTCCAGCTTATCTTGTATTACTGCTCCCGAAAATTCCAAAAATCGTTTTCAAGTATACATTCCAAAACGGTTATTTTCTTCTGCGACTCCTCCGTGGATCAATATTCCCCACGCGCTACATTTAACATGAGAGATTGTGACAGACCATAGGCCCTAGTCATCTCTTATCTTAAACTGTACTCATATCACCTCGTTGAAAATTATTGAGGGTCTAAAATATGAGGATGCATCATAACCATATATGGTGAAGATGCAAAGTTGTTGTTTGGAAGAATATCAGCCGCTTCAAGCTATAATAAAGCAATTATATATTCATATAAGATGTATACAAAGCTGTTGTGCACTGAATTTAAAAAGAAATATATACGTTAAATATAACGTTATTAATAGTGTTGTATCTCTAGAGTCAGGGCGTACAGCGTGACTAAAGCAGATTACTGTTAGTAGCTGTATATTAATGACGTCAACATTCTTGTGCCAATTATTTACCTCCAACCCGCGATAAAGACTTTTAAGACTTAACGAACCCCTTTCATCACGCCATATTTCTAAGTATATCAAAATCTCCGTCCTTAAAAAAATGTGTTAACACAAAAAAGTATACAAATAATACATTGACGTTATTTAGATTTTTAGAAATTTTTTAAACTTTTATTTAAAAAAATATAAGTGGTACATGAAATATTTCATTGTCGGTGTCATCTTTTCTCAATTCCGCCCCCCCCCTTTTCATTTTGTCAACAACTGTGAATATTTTTATGAATATTTGTGATACAGACCGCATTCAGGAAGTCCATGTGTGGCGTGTTTGATAAAAACCGCATGCCCTTGTTATTGTCACATCATCTAGTGGGTGAGTTTTTTTAATTTACCTTCGGACAAAAAAAACACATATTCCTTACCCGGACTCGAACCCTTGACCTCACATATATGAAACCAACGTTCTTTTACTTTGCTAACAATATACTAAGTAAGGACCGACACAGAAAAACAAGAAATAGATTCAAAACCAAGTTCCATTAACAATAAGTAAAAATGGAGTGGGTATGTGTAGGATAATCTACGAGAAAAATGCATCAAAGAATTATAAGACAAACCATAAATACCATAAGAGAAAATAATAAGGTGAAGACAATAAATCCACCACAAAAGGTACGTATAATACGACTGATAAAAGATACTAGGATTGGGGAGTCGACTCGCTTCTTGAAATTGGATAAATTACCCAAAACTGAGATGCATGACGAGATACTAAGAGACCCGAGTGTCTTCTAATAGCACTGCAAGAATCCCTAATAAATGAACGAATAAACTATTCTGTGTAGTTTGATGGTATCTAATAAGGGAAGTAGATTGATGACTTGTACTGTCATAGCATCATACACTATGCATTCATCATTATCTATGATTATGTACTGTGTTATTAAATTGTAACTACAAAAGATAAATAAATAGCAGTGTATCAGGGATACAAATAAATGTAAATATAAGGGCTGCGTTAATACTATATAAAAATCCACCCTGCCCTTGTCGTGGCCACAGAAAGGCCTTACGGCCCAGCTACTCCCTGCAAATTATATGAAGTTATAACTGGTCTTTTTTGTAACACTGAACGTCGTATGTCCACGTATTTTGCACTTAGTATGTCGTTTTTACTATCGATAACATTTTAACGTGTCTATTATTTGTTCATACTCTAATTTTCAATGGAGTATGTGAGGAAGCATGATCGATTACGCCACTCGGCATGACAGTTGATTGATTCATGACGTACTGGTATGTGTAAGAAAACCATGTGTAAGTAGCGGGATGAAATAATATTATAAAAATAATCCTTTTCAATATTTAACGAAACCAGCCGAATGTTGGAACGTAAAATGTAGGAAATATAGAACACAACATTTTCATTCAGTTGAGACGCTGGTTGTGTTTTTTCAAATATGTTATTTCAAATACAACAATATATTATATGTATGATAGATGCCTTTATTTAGTTGAGTACTATAGCTGATGTTTCTATACCTCAGATACATTCATCTATTGTAAATATGACAATCAATCAATCAAGTGCCATGCCGAAGATCATGCTTCCTCACAACTCTCTCTTGTGTTGTCAATAAGTTCGACCTTGCCAGAATATCAGTCCATCTAGCAACTTTTCTCTTTGTTGTCCCCTATCTCTTCTCCCCTTGATATCTTTCCCGTGGTTATTAAGTATGATAACTTTCATTAAAACACATGTGGGATTTAGGTAGGGATGCTTCATGTCTCAGAGCTTTTCAACATATACCGAGAACACATAATGCAGGAGACTCTTCCGGATTTCATCATGTTTATATAGATCGATAGTAGCTGTATCTGCAATTTGAGCTTGGCTGATCGTTATTTTATATCTGCCTGAGAATGGGAACTACAAGAGTTAACTGGAAAGCAAAGTTCGAAAACAAATACCATCATGTACTGAATAGACATCAAAGACATAAAAATCACATCTTCGTTAGCAGAAGAGACACATATCAACATCATGATGAATGGGCAAAAGCTTGAGGAGGTAATACTTTCACATTCGTGGATCTGGCGTCATCAGTGATGTTGTTGTTCGTCTATCACAAGTGATGATGGCCATTTGTTGGATTCACTTTTGAAAATTCACTTAGAGTTATGTCCTTGATTATGAGTTTGTAGATAGCTAACGAGCTATAAATAGATGGATAGTTCGGGCATGGAATGAGGACTGTAGACGGATCTTGGTCTATCCGTGACTTTCTAGCTGCTATCCACTGTTGAGCTAATGCATTTCTCCTCTTTTTACAAGATGGTGCGTTCTTTTTGATTTTAGAACGCCATGTAGATCTGTTTTGTGCAAGTTCTTCCCATGTATCGTGGTCTATTTCAAAGGCTTCAATCAGTGATGGACAGTTCACAGCAAAATCTAATACTGGAGATGTCTTTAGCTTCGATTGTCTAGTGTCTTTCCCCAAGTGAATGATGTTTCATAGTATCCACCCTGTTAAGTATAGGGGTAGGGGTCTCAGTTATCGTTTCAAGGACAGATGTATCTGATGTTTTCTATCCTCCATTTTCTGGTCTACCTTTGTCTTTATTTTAGGATATTCCTTTGTTATACGCTATTATTAGTTTTTGGTTTGGGTTCATTCTCATAAGGTGACCGAACCATTTTATTTGCTGCCTCTTGATATATTCAGTGCATAATATTATATTCTATTTTAAATATTGTAATGTCTTATTTGATCTTGTTTAGCAACCATTTCAGTTTTTCTCAGAAAAGTTATTTCACATGTAGCGATGTTACTCTGATGCGAGACAGTTAAAGACTATGTTTGACATTGGTTGCGCAGTGTTGATATATAAATCGTAGATGTGCTGTCTTTTGATTTCCATATTCATCTTCTGGTAGTGGAAGTTGTTGTTTGCTTTCGAACACCTTGTTACTGTTTTCCTGTTTAGTCTACCATTTTCGGAAAATATTTTGCCTAGATATTTAAATTCGTCGTCTTGCTTCCCTTTGGCGTTATCTATTGTTATATCCACTGGTGCTTGTTAATGGATATACCATCTATTATATATATATATATATATATATATATATATATATATATATATATATATATATATATATATATATATATATATATAAATAATGGACAGACTTGTTAATTTTCATAACCTCTGTTTTTCAGTCTCATCTGGTTACTAGTATATCATTTTTATTAGTCTGCTCAAGGTTGCAATTTCATACGGTTTTTTTTCATTGGTCACTTGTCCTAACTCTATAAGAGCATTTATAACATCAGCTCGGTCTATTGCATGAGAGTCCACATGATTGTGTTACCAGCAAACATGTCGGCACGTTCATTTTTTTCGTACATCAGCAATGCCCATGTACAAAAGTTGATACTTGTTCTATTATACCTCTTCACCGACTCCAACCACTGACTTCGTGCCTAGCCATTCTTAATATTTCTAAGCACACGTATTGTGTCGCTGAGAATGAATTCGCGAGTGTAAGTTTGGGATTCCAACCGTGCCATTGTTCTGGTTACTGCCATTATCTCTATGGTCAATCTGCCTGTTGTTGCAGCAAAAGCATCACTGCCATCCCTCACAACTCTCTTTTCAACATGTGCCGCACATATCCATTGATTGCGCGCATTCAGAACAACATAATCATTTGCATACATTATATGTCTCCCTCTGATGAATTATCATAATTCCAGGCCTGAGGTTCTACTCCCCCACCAAGGGGTTCTGTAGCCGATACGATCTTTCAAGACTGATGCCCACTGAGAAAGCATTACCTAGTTCTGATGGCACTTTCTCCACTACTGGACCACGATCTATGTCATCAGGTGGCATACATGTTGATTAATAACTGGAACAAACGCTATGGGTGGCATCAAAATCCGAAAACCACCCTTTGTATTAGAAATTGAGGATTTAACAAAATGAAATTATCTGAATGCAGAACACTATTCATGGCTAAGTGGTTAAACCATTTATCTAGTATCACATGGTAGAGAGATCGAAAAGTGGTTAAACCATTTATCTAGTATCACATGGTAGAGAGATCGAAAAGTGGTTAAACCATTTATCTAGTATCACATGGTAGAGAGATCGAAAAGTGGTTAAACCATTTATCTAGTATCACATGGTAGAGAGATCGAAAAGTGGTTAAACCATTTATCTAGTATGACATGGTAGAGATCGAAAAGAAGGAGCAATTTTTTTCCACACAAATATATTGTTTCGGAAGTCACTGATAATTATCGCGTTACTGAGTTACGTGCGCCATGTGATAAAATCGACATACGGCGTTCTGCTTTATTCAGAAGAAAGCTGTACTTATCGGAAAATATCATTACAAATACGTCAATCGTCGCAGACGAGTTAATTTTGAGTTGCCAATGAGAATACACCCACCTCCTCTCCCCTGTACCTCCAAGAATCAAGCATGTCGTGCAACTAGTAGTAGATGAGGAAACAATAAAAATAGAGGATTTCTGACGTTATTAAAAAAAAGATATAAAAAAGTTTATAGTAACGAGTTTTCTATAACAGAATAATATCGGAGTGTCAATCAAGTAAATGATTAATGAATCTGAGCGAGTCGATAAGGCAGTTTTGTTCTCATTTAGTGATTTCGTTGTATTCTTGATGTTCTGGTATGAAGTTCTGCTGTGCCGTGATGAAGTTATATTCTTGATGTTCTGGTATGAAGTTCTGCTGTGCCGTGATGAAGTTATATTCTTGTTGTGGTGTGTGTTTTTCATTATTGACAATATACTCTATACCTGATATGTGCACGATGTTCTTGTACATTTTCGAAGTATCCGTTTCTCGTAGAGCACTAATCTCTGAAGGAAATTCTTTAATCTCGCGTCACATTTTCGTGTAAGAGATGTTTTGAAATGTTGTAGATTTCTAAAGAACCTTGCATGCATACAATGGAATCCCTTTATAACAACTTGGTTCGGACCGACATAATATGGATATAATAACAGCAATTCGTTATATGCAGTACAAACAATACATAATACATAAATTGGAGACTTTGACAAGTGTTGTTATATATAGAAATTTGTTATAAAAGAATGATCTGTAAAGGACACTATATTCCGTGCCCACCTCGTTCCACATATTTTATATTCGATCAATGTGTTGTTATAAAACAAGTCAATCGATCGCTACACTATTCTGCTGCTGTAGATATTGATGCGTATTGCGGGAGTGTGCTCACGTGCACATTTTAAATTGAATGTATAAACACAATTCTGACCGAGAAGCTCCAGCTTCGATACTAGGAATATAGGCACCCAGAGCAAACCACGTCACCTCTCTCTATATAACCTAACTTAATTTCAGTTGTGGTGCCCTTATATATTGATTTTGGTATTTACTAACTGCGCGCCACCTCGCTAATGGTCCTTGCTTAGTTTCGGCCCTTGGCAAGACTCACACCCGAACCTCCTTACTCGCCTATTATGACACGCATGGCAGATCATGTTATTTCTATTCTTGACTCTTTCAGGCGCCAGCTTCACACAACCGAGAACATAAATTTTGAAACCATAGACAATTTCATGAGATTTCCCTAAAGTCAAATTGTCTTTGCAATACCCCTTGGTCTCAATTTGATCTCATTTTGATATTCGTCAGTTTCAGCTGAAATTTAGTGGTACCAAAGTATTAAGTAGAAATAAATGCGACGGGGATAGTCCTAGAGTTTATGGTTGATATTTTTCTTGTAAACTGTCTTTGAACGAACAATGAATGATATATGTTGATCTTATCTTACATTCACAAGTCTATAGAAATTTAAATAAAATGGGCGTCTAGATGCTAGGTCACTTTTATCAATCTTTTTATCGAGCTTAAAGTTAAAAAGCAATATACAAAGTAAACAATGAAAGACACACACCAAGAGAACATGTAAAGTGATACGACAATATATATTCTTAAAAGTGCAAAAAACATTTAAAAAATAAAAAAAATCTTATTATCCGCTGGTATTATTTTATTACTACATTTTGGATAGTTCAATACTTGAAAACTAGTGTGCGTCTGTGTGTGTGTGCGCGCGCGCGCGCGTCTACGTGCGTGCCTGCGCGCGTTAGTATTCTCTCTTATAGCAGGAAATCCAACTAGATTCTCACGAGGATATACTACAGAGAACAGTAAATGTGTATCGCCAGTAATTTTTTGGCCAAATGACCCGACACATCCAACTTCGGCATTCTGAAACTAATATTGGTGAAAATGTGATAACTATTAACATTTGTGTTAAGTAATACTATTATAGGGTACACATGTACATACTGGACGGGTCATGTGGATGTTCAAGGCAACGGAAGAGGTGAAACATTGGCGGCTAATGTTATAGGAGATAATAGGGTTATGAGACAAGATATGGCTTCAATATTTGGACAGGTGTAGATACACTACGAATATGGATACGGATACACTATTAATTTGAGGATGAAAGAAATAATCTACATGTTCAGAGAAAGATAAAATATAGTAGTTACCAGGGACGAAGGGGGGGGGGAGTAGTGACTAGAGACGAAGGGGGGGGGGGAGTAGTGACTAGGGACAAAGGGGGGGGGGGTGTAGTGACTAGGGACGGAGGGGGGGGGGGTAGTTATCAGGGGCGAAGGAAGAGAGTGTGTTTATTTTCGTTGTTCATCTAACCTTGCTTCCCAAATTATGTTTTCCACTTCACTGATCACATTATTAGAATTTATATCGTAGAAATATATAGTTAGAAAATGTCTCTCTTGTGTCTTTGTCAGTAAATAATGGTTTTAGATATTTAACTATTGGTGTTACACTCGTATGTAAACTTGAATCCTCCTTGTATATTTAAAAAATCTTTTTCCAGTATTATATGTTTTTTGACTCAACTTTTGACAGTAACGTTTCAATCGAGTTTTCGTTGCTTTAAATATAATTCTATTGGTTTCCTTTATATAATTTTGTATTGCTCCGGTACTTCATTCGTGTTTGATGTATATTTTGCTTAACTTCCCTAAGATATCTTTTCATCATTACAATCATATCTGAATAACAAAATATTATCGTAGTGAGATGCAATTTTTTTAACATTTTCTCTATCCATGTTTTTTCATAATTCAAATCAGACAGTTCCTCTTTGAATGCTTGCCAATTTGCTTTCTTGTAAAGGAAAATTGGATTCTTATCTTTTCGTCCAATGCATTCTTCAAATAGATTTGTTTCTATCGGAAGATGGTCTGCATTTGTGTCTTATATTGTGAACCAACTGACCGATGTTAAATTTCATATAACTAAGTTAATATCGGTACAGTACAAGTAGACGCCACCACATGTTTAATTATTTCCCTTGTCTATGCTTGTACATTTTTCATGTTCATCATTTCATAATCGAAATATGTATTTATTTAGGGTTAGGGTTAGAATTAGCTATGTAAAACACAACTTTCGCAACCCTAAACGAAATCCTAAAATAAATACAGTAATATTTAAATTATTAAATTATGAACATCAAATTTACAAACATAGACAAGAGAAGTAACTCGACTATGTGGTGGCGTCCACTTGTACTGTACCCTAATGTCTATATTACTACTCTTTCCGTCGTTATTTGGATGTATTATTTTACGTCCCATGATTTAATTTCCATATTATTATCCAAACAAAATTTGTAGCGTGGTTTATAATGCTTTATCGTTTATATTATCTCCCCATGATCTGTGATTAAATCGTAGATGCTTTACAATCTGCATCTATACTAGCTACTTTTTCATACCCATAATATCATGTAAATAAAATATTCCACTAATGTTATTTATACATATTAAGTATTTTCATTTAAGCTTTTCTACATTCAATTACTACATTAATCCCCTTGTATTTTATAATATTTTCTTTTTTCTTATCCACATATTTTATATTTATTGTTTGCTAATATATCTGTACAAATATATACTGCGTCACTCTCCATTTTGTCGGCGATATTTTAATTATTTATATTTGTGTTCTAGACGCGACCTTACATCGTTTTCTACTTTCTGTTCTTTCTCATTTTCACTTAGTATAGATTTATTACTATATCACTTCATCTAATTCTCAATATTTTTATGATTTTTTTGTTTTTGATTGCTATTTTTTTTCTTGAAAAAGGTCCCGGTTGGATTTCAACGTAGACAATTATTCTTGTTCTATATTTTATTGTTATTTTTGTGTCTTTATTTTACAATTGTTAGTTTTGTATTTTATAGTAACATTTCTACCTCATTTAGTATTTCGTACAAATACAGATACGGAATATTAAAGACATTTTCAATATGACACTAGAAGAAACAAATCAGGAAATGGAGATTGCTTACAAAGTTACAGTGATAAAAACCATACATAAAGTATACATCACACAGATGTAATATAAAACATTATTTGTTGCATAATGAAGCACACAGTATGGACCAAGGAAGACATGGCTGAAACTAGCCAGACGTTTTCACAGAACGACGATAGTGGAACGACTTTGAGCAATCTTGTTCCACTGGAATATAAGCTGTAGTGCATGAAGAAGCAGTCATAGATCAAGCATACATACCTAAACAGTCAAGATATACAACTATTTTTGTATATCTTGACATTTGCCCTGTGTTACTCCAGCCATTTACTTCATGTTTAGGGTTGTTACCCTACACTAGAACATTTATCTCTAAACAGTTCTATAATGAACACCACTTGATAGTATAAAAAACATCATAGGTTGAATGATTGCTGTCGTTTCTTTGCTTTTATACCGATGAATGAGCAGAACACCATGGGAACTACGGATGATCAGACTGGTTTAGTAGTTAGAACGTTCTCTTTGTGCTCACGAGGTCGAAAGAGTAAATATTGATAGCATATTGAATCCTCCTACAACGAGTCAGAAGTTATTATATTTCGTCTCCGCAACAAAGGTTGGCTGTAATAATTGTTACAGTAAATACATCTACTAAACAGACGCTTATAATCTGAATAATACGTACAATATATCAATTCGAGGTTGTGATCCTACGACCTTCTTCATGAGGAAACCACTATTATGAAAAACAAATAAAGTATATAACATATAGATATTATACTTATTTCTTTAATATATTGCTAAGAAGCAGCTTTATAATCTTTTATATATTGCATAATTTATTGTGCCCTTTCATGATTATTGTTTCGTTGTACAAACCTCTATATTTCTGTTTAATTGTATAATGAAGTGTGAAATTGGTTAACATGTTATCTCACATTTAGTGTTTTTATTTTTCAGATGATATGGACATTCTCATTGTCATTGAACTAAGAATATAGAGGACATAATTTTGCACATTCATCGAATCATATACAGCATACTTGAGGCGCATATTGAAGAGAGTATGCAGGAAGAGGGTTTTCAATCAGACAACAACCATAACTTACAGGAGTTGGACTATCTAGCCAACCGTCAATTGAGTTTGCAGGATGCTGGTTATCTCTCACATAGTCAACAAAGTTTGCATGAAGTTGAGTATCTCTCGCACAGAAACTTGAGTTCTCAGGAAATTGATTCCCTTTCGTATGTTCAACGAAGTTTGCAGGGTGCATGTTGTATGACAAACAGCCAAATGAGATTACACGAAGTTGATTGTATGTCGCACAGTAACCTAAGCCTGCATGAAGTTGATTCTATTTCCCAGGGTCAGCAGAATTTGCAGGATGTTTGCTGTCTTTCGCATAGCCAGCGGAGTTTGCATGAAGTTGGCTGTTTGTCGCACAGTCAACGGAGCTTGCATGAAGTTGATTGTCTGTCGAGGAGTCCACAGAGCGTGCACGAATGTTCTTTGCCTCACAGTCCACGAATCTTGCATGAAGAAAATCACTTGCCGCACACTCAGCGAAGCTTGTGTGAAGACTGTCACATCTCTCGCAGACACAGGAGCTTGTTAGAGGCATGTCTCCGATCTGAAAGTCAACGAAGCTTACAGGAAGTGGGCATTTTTCCAGAAAATGAACGGTGCTTACAAGACGTGAATAAGATGCTGCAACGCCGTCGTATCATACAGGAAGGTGGCGGATTGCTGCAACGACAGCGAATAATGCAAGAGCACGGACGTCTGCTTCAGAGGCAACTGAGCTTACAGGAAGGAGTTCATCTGAGTTACAACCAAAGAAGATTGATAGAAGAAGACAGCCTGATGAACCGACAGCTGAGCATGCAGGGAAGCGGTCAACTATTGAGCAGGCAACCGATAATGCAGGAGGTTGATTATCTATCGAGCAGTGCGTGGAGCTTGCAGGATGTAAGCCATAATTCGCAGAGTCGGCATAGCTTGCAGAATGTTGGTAATCTGTCTTTTAGTCACAATAGTTTGCAAGGTATGAGCCTTTTGTCACTCAGTCAGCAAAGCTTACAGGAAGATAGTCATCACAATCATGGAAGCATGCAGGAAAATGGTAATCAACTCCACAATCATAGTAACATGCAGGAAGAAGGTGACCTCATTAAAGAACATGAAACGTACAAAAAAGAGTCAGACTGACTGCAAAACCTGTAAAATGTGTACTGGATTCTTCTTATTCTCTTCTTTCTTTTGTATCCGTTCTCAAATTCCTAACGGTTAGCAGGATATAGTCCAGAGAACGAAATACGCTATATTATAGTTTGCATCGTGCCTGTAATATTTGCATCGGTCGACATGAGACATCTGAATTCATTATGATTTCTCATTTTGACCTATTTGAAATGTATTTTTGGGGTATTTAACCAAATGTTTCCTAGGAGAGAGCTCACAATTTTACCAGATGTGGGACGAAATTGATGAAAAAAATGGAGAATATAATTGTTCTTCGTGTTTTTATGGATAAATTCCCTGACATTCAATACTAAACACCAACTTGGTAATTATTATTTACCCTACCTGCTCAATATTAGCTCAGCGTTGATTCTTTATACTGCTCATACGACAGCGTAGTAGCATAGTGGAACACTTCTTGCAACGGTAACAACGATTTTGTCGGTCGAAAGAAAGTTCAGTACAATTACGGCAGCCATTTTGTAATTTCGAATGCAGCAGCTGAGTGACGTCACATATTAATTAAAATTTCGGATTGGCACAATTTCTTTAAAAGTGTGAAATGCAGCGCCCCACCCCTTCCTAGAAATAACCATTTAACCCTATGCCAATCTTCTTAGTCGACTCTTACAACATCCATGGGATGTCACACCTTTATTATTATTTTCTCATCTTGTAGAACCAGTGAACACACTAGCCAAATGATCTATAAATCTATGTAACAAAGACAACAGAAGATAAGCGATATTAATTGAAAATATATTAACATTGTTCAAAAAGAGATGGAAGTGCAGGACAGCACTCTGTTGCTGACAATCAGCTAGTTTCCTATTGTTCTCCAGGGTCTGGCGTGCTGATGTAGAGCCCTATACAAATCCTAATAATAATAATAGTAATTTAGTAATTTTAATAACAGAAACTTATGAAAAAGACCTATAAAATATATAATAGTGTGTTCGTACATGTACAGTTCTTGATATATGCCTGTACAATATCGTTGAGACATACACTTTCAAATAGAATGCCTTCATGAGCCGTTATAATGATACACCTAAAGACCGGATTAGTATAAAAATAATATAAAAACACGAAATAACATAGGGCATGCACAAACGATTTTTTTCATAAAATTAAAAGCATCATGTACAACTGTTTCCTTTTTTTCGTCAGGCTAAGATGACTACTTTATTAAATACATTAGTTGGTTTGAGGAATTATCAAGCTACGTGTGTCTTAAATAGATGACGGATTTGTAAAAATAAAATAAAATATTTCCAAGTTAGCATGGCTGTATTAACTCTTTATTAACTCTTTATGGCTGTGTTAACTCTTTATTAACTCTTTATGGCTGTGTTAACTCTTTATGGCTGTGTTAACTCTTTATTATTGCTGTAGGTTGAAAAGAATATCTGGGCAGTTCTGTGCGAACGATTTTGAACCAGAGAGTGTCAACAATGAGATTGTTTCCCCTTCTTAGTCTTTTTTTCTTATCATCATTACGTGCCGTGCCGATTGGTGTATACGATCGTGGATCTCCACAACTCTTTATTTTCAGTATCTTTTATGAGATTTGTTTACTCTTTTCCATGCCACGACATCAGATTATCATTTTTTTAAATCACATTGTCCTACTCAATGTCTTTTGCCCTCTAACTTGTTTGTTGTAACTATGTTCTCCAGACCCCAATCTGCTTATCATAATTATGTTTTATTTGTAAGAATGTGAATTTAGCTTTTGGTTATTTCTACTGATCTTGTGTTACCGGGACCAGAAATAAAATAAGGAATAACAACTCTATAACGCACCATATAAGTAGCAAGAGGTAACTTAGGAGACTTGGTGTTTAGTTTAAAATTCCATCTCATTGGGAAAAAACATAAACTTATGCAGACATTGGATATGTCAGAAAGAAAATCGCAGATATCGAAGCCAAAATTGTTACCCATGATACATCGAATTCTGTTCTACAGACTACAACGAGTTAACGAATGGGAGTTTGAGAACAAACGCACAAGAAATTAATGATTGCTGTACAGAAATTATTGGTTCCAGACATTACTGTTGCCCAGACATTATTATTGTCCAGACATTATTGTTGTCCAGACATTACTGTTGCCCAGACATTAATGTTGTCCAGACATTACTGTTGCTCATACATTATTGATGTACAAACATATTGCTGACTAAACATTACTGTTCACTAACATTACTGTTGCCAAGACATTATTGTTGCCCATACATTACTATTGTCCATACATTATCGTTGTCCAGACATTATTGTTGTCCATACATTACTGTTGCTGACAAATTACTGTTGCCCAGACATTAATGTTACCCATATATCACTGTTGTCCAGACATTATTGCTGTCCAGACATTATTATTGTCCAGCCATTATTGCTGTCCATACATTATTATTGTCCAGACATTAGTGTTGTCCAGACATTAGTGCTGTCTAAACATTATTGTTGACTAGATATTATTGTTGACCAGACATTATTGTTCAGCAGACATTAATACATTTGTGTGGCCAGGAATGACATCGCTAATGTTTCGGACAACGAAATAATGAATTGACAAGGTATGAGTTCAATATTTGTGAGGTCACAGCACATGTCCGGTAGACTTTATTTATTTTAAATTAGAACTCGAGGTCATTGCACTCCGGGAAAACCCATAAGTTCTGACTCAGCAGCTGAGGGTGTGCATATTGACGATTTCAGTGAGTCGATGGCGAATATATTCATCACCTCATATTCACATTACTAATTGTGCTTCAGACAGTTGAAATTCACTCAATCCCTGGTCACATCCAAGAACTTTAGATAATCCTTTATTCATCAACGTTATACTGAACAATCATAATGTAACAATTGGGATTGTGACGGTGTTGTTGAAGACGAAACGTGTTTACTCAAGTTGCGAGGCTAATATGTGCCACCTGAGCGGATCTGTTTCAAATCCTGCTTGCCACAATATGATGTTTCTTTTTTTAATAATAAATAATTGATGATTCTCAATTTCAACCTTGTATTGATCTTTGACACATTAGGTGCAAGTATGTCTGCTCGCTTATTATCCCTAGCATTTGTGCATATAGAACAATGACTTTTTGGCCAGGATCCTGAAATCAACAATAGATGAAAATTATGGTTGATAGTATCCACACTTGCCGGTAAGCTTAGGGATGGTAGCATTAAGTCCACGTTTGTTAAAGGTTATTTTGACGTTTTCTATCCACCATTTTCCCCTTATCTTGTCGTGGTCTTCCTTTGATTTTATGTCCGGATATTCTTTTGAATACAATAAAGGATGTTGTATGTAAAGACAAGTGCTGGAAAGAGCAATATTTAACCGATATAATGTGTGATATTTCAGGAGAGGCGAACCTCTGCAGAATACACTTTCAACAAGTCACATCAACTGCACACGAGACACAGTTCAGAAGGAGAAACCTTTTGATAATCTTGGCGCAGAAAGATGTGTACTTTACAAACCGATATCTGAAACTTGGAGCAATTAATTAAATAATATAGAAACGTCAAACATGTATGTATGTTGTTCGTGCATCACAAGAATCATCGACGATGTATTACTAAAGGAAAATCATAATATAGCAAATGGGATTTGAACCAGGTCAGCACAGATGGCATCTACTCGCCTCGTAACTTGAGTAAACACCTATTCCGCTTGGACTACACCGAATCCTTAAAACAAGACATGCGAATTTAGTCAATATTTCCAACGTGTAAATTCTCAAGCAACTGTTAATATTGATCGGTCCCACGACACACAGGCAACAACAACATACACACTGTATAAGAGTGCAAAGTCCTAGAGAGCCACATACATTTAACATTAGTATGTGTCAGGAGTTCTTAGTACTTGAAAAATAAATTGGTAGCATATTCTATTCAGGATGTAGACATCAACCCTTATTTCTATTTAGCTGTAGTGATTTACTAGGTAATATAAATACTTTCAGTAGAGACCATTGCTTTCTGAACGGTTCTGATGCACAAATTGTCTGCGGCGGGAGATAAACCCAGTGCCGTGGCCGTCACAACAGCGCTCTGTACTACATCGCCATAGAGCGGAACAAGGGCATCCGTACTATAAGGAGAAATTATTGCCTGCATGTAAACATAAATAACACAAAAATATAAACATGTTTGCCTTATATGTGAAATGGGTAAGAAGGTGACATATGTGACATGGGTAAGTAGGTGACATATGTGACATGGGTAAGTAGGTGACATGGGTAAGTAGCTGACGTATGTGACATGGGTAAGTAGGTGAAATATGTGACATTGGTATGTATGTGACATATGTGGCTTATGTGTGACATCGGGAATTAGGTGACATATGTAACATGGGTAAGTAGGTGACATATGTGACGTGGGTAAGTAGGTGACATATGTAAGTAGGTGACATATGTGACTTGGGTATGTATGTGACATATGTGACTTATGTGCCATGGGGAATTGGTTGACATGTGTAACACGGGTAAGTAGATGACATATGTGACGTTGGTAAGTTTGTGACGTATGTGCCATGGGGAATTGGGTGACATATGTAACATGGGTAAGTAGGTGACATGTGACGTAGGTAAGTTAGTTACATATGTGACATATTGACATGGGTAAGTAGATTACATCTGTGACATGGGTAAGTAGGCGACATATGGGTGGTCATGGTTCACATCCCGTTTGCTACATTATGATTTTTCTTGAAAATTGGAACAGAAAGATGTCCACATGGCGAACTAATGTATAATCTAATTTCTGAAACAAGGGACAGAAACTTGTCAAAATCCAGATTTCTGAAACATGGGACAGAAACATATCAAAACCCAGATTTCTGAAACATGGGATAGTAACTTGTCAAAAACCAGATTTCTGAAACATGGGATAGAAACATGTCAAAATCCAAATTTCAAATAGGAAACTTGGAACAGAAAGATGTGAGCATTACGAACACAAATCCTACACTTGGGACAGATGTTTGTGGAGTTCTGTTCACACTATATATGTTTCACGACATATGAAATAATTATCAAAATGCTATGTTGTTTTCCTGTATGTTATTATTGTATGTGCCCACATTATGTAGTACTATATGTTGCATTTGTTGTTATTTATGTTGTTACGGAATAAACTTCCAAAGTTCGTGAGGTGTGAACTTTAAGAAAATATATATATTTTAATTTGTTGAATTCATTATTTCATATTGAGTATACATTCGTCATCATCAAGTGCCGTCTCCACCCCAAAGGTTCGCTGAAACGGACCGCCAGCATTATCTGTTTCTTGTCTTGATTATGCAGTCTTCTCGACTGTATTCTGTACATTTCATAATACTCCTCTCTCATATGTATCTCTGTATATCTCTTTCTCGCTTACTTTCAAATCTACCCTCGTGTAAGATCTTCTACAATGTGGCGTGTCCTTCATTATGTACACAGTATGCTTATTCCCCCTTTAATTGTTCCTTATTCATACACAGTGTTGCCAATATATCTTTTTTCGTTGTCTTCTTTTTTATAAAGTTCTCGCTATTCTTCTATATATCCACATCTCAAACGCATCAATTCTGTCTTCTAGTTTTTTTGTTTATTATCCCCCTTTCTGAGCTACACATTAATGTAGAGTAGATGTAACTTTTTATAATTTTCATTTTAAGTTTGTGATTTGTTTAAATGTTAATAGTTTTTTCCTTATGTTGTTAAATGTACATCTCCGTCCCAGAAATGTTGGGTCACAGTGTATGAACCCATGGATCGATGGATCAGCAACCAAAGAACTTCTTGTCATGCATGTTCTCCTTTTACCTTCTGTTTCACATCTACCATCATGTCTGATTGTGTGTTCATGATAATACTGTGTGAACATGTAGATGGCAATAGGTTCTATGAATCTTGAGATTTTAACGTAGTGACGTGTCGGAAAATTGGTAAACAATCTATGAACAATCAATTTACTACCAATAATTTATACATATATTGTTGTTTCGACCTCACGGAATTATGAGAGATTAGCTCTTATTTTCTACGTATAATGGTTGTTTTTTTTCCCAGTGCCTTATTTTGTATTCAGAAGTCTTCAAATTTCATTAGTGTGCAATGCGTTGAACAGCGCCTACTCAGAGGAGATACATTCTAGGAGGTTTGTTGCGTTTCTGTCTTTTCCAAACCTGAAGGGTTGAAGTCAGGTGTCATGCGATTCAGATACTATCACAAGCATTCTTTCCTGTCAGAGATGTTACTACGAGATGTATGAGTCGGGTGGTACAAAAGCTGATGTTAGGAAGATGTGAAAGTCGGGTACAAAAGATGATGAAAGGGAGATCTAAAAGTCGGGTACAACAGTTGATGTAAGGGAGATGTGAAAGTCGGGTACAACAGTTGATGTAAGGGAGATGTGAAAGTCGGGTGCAAAAGTTAATGTGAGGGAAATGTGATAGTCGTGTGCAAAACCTGATGTGAAAGAGATGTGAGAATAGGGTAAAAAAAAGGGGATGTGAGATGTGAAGGGGATGTGAGATGTGAAGGGGATGTGAGATGTGAAGGGGATGTGAGATTCTGGTACACAATCTGATGTGAAAGAGATGTGAAAATCGAGTACAATAGTCGATGTGAGTGTAGTGTGAAGATGTGTATGTGAAGAGGTGATGTGAGGGAGAAGTGGGATTAGTATCAGAGAGTCGTGTACAGGAAGTGATTTGGAGGATATATGAGAGTAGTGTGAAAAACGTGTACAGTATGTGATGTGAAAATAGTGTGAGAGTGCTTTACAGGACATGTGTCGGAGATGTGAGATTGGAAATAGAGTAATGTACATCAGGTGATATTAAGGAGATGTGAGATTGGAAATAGAGTAATGTACATCAATAGAGTAATGTACATCAGGTGATATTAAGGAGATGTGAGATTGGTATGAGAACATTGCATACATGTACAGCAGGTGATATCAAGGAGATCTGACGTTTGTATATAAGTGTCGAAGTGAGGGAGATGTGAGATTGGTACGAGAGTATTGTACAGCAGGTGATATCAAGGAGATCTGACGGTTGTATATAAGTGTTGAAGTGAGGGAGATGTGAGATTGGTACGAGAGTATTGTACAGCAGGTGATATCAAGGAGATCTGACGGTTGTATATAAGTGTTGAAGTGAGGGAGATGTAAAAATCATGGTCACGAATTTGGCATCATGCATTGCTGTTTGACATTGGATTGTACAGTATTGCTTAGCTAGATTGTGGTCTGAGCTTAGGGACCACTACACGTCGTAATTGTAAATAAGCCTCGCAGCCAGAAAAAAATTGTTTTGGTGGCCGAAATTTGGCGCAAATGCCATATTTACCCATCTCTGCTCTAGAGACAAAAGTATGAGCGACATGGGCTGGTGAAGTAATATTAGATCGAGGTCTAGACTTCATATATCAAAAGAATTGAATCAATCTTTGGCGCCAGACTTTGAATCAAGTCGCGACATTTCCGAGAAATACTCTAAACATAACATTCAGGAGATTTGCATCCTGTTTTCTTGCCGTTATTCCTTATGGCAATCCTTATGGCAATATACATTACAATAACCAGATTGTTTATTTTTGTGCGTGCAACATTCATCACCCATATTTTCTTAACATGAAATAGGCAGATCGCTTTTATCATCCAGGCTGGATCTTTTTAGACATTTCGGCTCGTGTTTTTCACAATTTCTGAAATCAGGCTAGGTTTCAATGTGAGTTAATAATTTATAAGAAAGAAGATGCCGAGTCTAACAACAGATCGTGTAGATATCCAAGCACACATCACACAATATGTCCCATAAATTTAAACGTCACGGACATGGTTGATTATAAAACAATATTGACAGTATTTTCCTTGCAGTAAATCATTGGTAGGGCAAATAAATCCTGCGAGCCAAATCTGCCTACTGGCCAATTTTCTTACCCCACCCCCAGCCAATTTTCTCTATTGCCCCCCCCCCCCCAAGCAAATTTTATGAACACCAAGCCAAATTTCTGAGCCCTGGAGCTAATTTTAGAAACATACCCCCCCCCTTTTCCAAATAAAGTCTCTGACCCGTAAGAGAATTTTCGCACTCGCACTGCAAGCCACTTTTCTGATTCCTCTACCAATGTTAATTATCTGCCCCCCCCCTTTCCAAGTCAATTCTCTGACCCGCAAGCCACTTTTCTGATTCCTCTACCAATGTCAATTATCTACCCCCCCCCCAAGCTGATCTCAAATACTACACTGGTTGGTCCTCGAGGTCAAAAACACAACTTGGAGCTCAAGGGATTAAAACACATTTCAAGGGCCTCATACCATACTGAAAAATCTTATCCGCCCGCCGACTCAAAATGGTTGTCCCATCTGTAGTAAATGTATTTACCATATAAACTGTTGAAAGTTTTGTCTAGAATGTTGTAATGACCGGTTGGATGATATGTGATGTATTTCTTATTTGTATGACTGAAATGAATGACCTGGGAGTGAAGCCTGGTGTTGCAAGAAGCTAGTGACATATAAGAATCAAAAGCATATAGGAATCCTGTCAATCAACACAGAAACAGAACAGTTAGTACTACATGCTGAAGGTTATGCGGAACATGAAGTCGGACTTACCTATTGGCGTGTCTGGGTTGCAATAATGTGATGGGAATAAAAGTTAATTGCGGAATGATTTGCTTACATTGTTTACGATACAAAGCATACATTATTTAACTAAACGAACTTTCGCTTAAGGCACATACAACGCAGCATCTATCGAACTGCGTACAACGTACACAGCAACCCACCCCCTTCCTCTGGAAGACACTTGGAAGGCGGCACTCTCATTGCATTATGTGCATATCGAATGGTCGATAGCAGGCGCTGCATGTTTTCATCTCTGCGTCACGGAAGCTGTATGCAATCAAGCCTTATATTAACACGTTGGATTGTGTAGACACATCATTCCGTCACGAACCGGAATGAATTCCTGAAGTTTTTCTCAGTCGCTGTTTAGCGAAGTGTGACATCGGTTTATGATGACACACCTGTGGATGTCAGGAGCGTGGTAATGAACATTAGGTGATGCGTATTTACTGTCAGGAGATGACATGGGCTGTCAGGAGCTGGTAATGACTGTCAGGAGCTGTTAATGAATGTCAGGATCTAGTGGTGTAACTGTAAGGAGCTGGTAATGTGACTGTTAGGAGCTGGCAACGACTGTCAGGAGCTGGTAATGTAACTGTCAGAAGCTGGCAATGACTGCCGGGAGCTGGTTGTGTCTGTCAATAAAAAAGGTAGGTCCCATGGCATCTGCCGTCGGGGATGAAGATAACTCTTCATGTACTAAGCCGCAGCAACTATTAGGTGGGGTGGCCAGTTCCCTTCCTTGCTGTTTTTTACCTTCCCTAACTCATGCGTCAGGTACTCATTTACAGCTGAGTCGACTGGAGGAGTGGTCGTGTCAAGTGAGAAATCAAAACCCGGATTTTTTTTTAATGTCCGGACGTGGTTTCGAACCTGGCACGCTGTAACCAGATGATAGCAAGCAAGCTCACTATCCACTAGGCTACCGCTCTCCTCAATAGCGTGTCAATAGCGTGGCAATTACTGTTAGGAGATGGTAAGAAATGTGAGGAGCTGGTAATGGCTGATGATAGATAAGTAATGACTGTCAGGAAATAATTATAATAGAGTCATCAAATGATATGAGTTGTTACACGTGACAAACATTAAATTAAGTTAATTGGTTGGGTTTGCTACGCAGTATTAAATTCATAGTAGACAAGAGACAATATATATGTCGTTTCTCCCTATATATCCCTATTATTCCTGGTTCAGTAAAGCTAATGTTAAAAATACTTGCTATGTTTTTCAAGAAGTTGGTAGGTGTCGCTGGATCGCAATATTCAACAATTGTTTTAATAGCATCATCAACACGTTGGTAAACTTTTCGTGTGTTTGTAGTTAATTGAAACCATTAGAAATTTCACTTAAAACAGTGCAGATGTATGTTGTTGTTGCTGTAACTTTTGGGCAAGTCTTGCGGCTGTTGGATGAGATACGTTCACCATTGAATTAATGCAATGTGCCAACCTTCAACAGCGTTGTTGCTTTTTGGCAGTTTATTCTGGACACGATTGGGTTGATTCCAAAGGCTCACTGGAAATCGACGTTGCGAACGGCGACCACGACGAACCCATCCAATGTAGAAATTGAAGTAATTGATGAATAAATCCAGGTCTGAGAAATTATAAATATTGGGAAGATGTTCGAAAACTGTAATGACAACAATTTCTGGTGTAAATGCCAAAGCTATCAGTTGTTTGACTTTGGTTGCATAATTTTCATCAGATGTACAACGACGTTTGTAGTTCAGAGTGTAGTTTTCGCCAAACGTTCTGTCCAAAATGAAAATAGCATCCTGATTGAGCTAGTGAAAATTCACTTTCAAAAGCTTCAATAGCAGCTAATTCAAAATCAATAACTATTGAAGTTAGAGCTGAATTTTCATTATTTCAAAGTTCGATGATATGCTGAGGCAAACCGTGTTTCTCTGAGCTGGAAACCTAGTGTCAAACCCTGTCTTCCTTTTTTTCTCTCTCTGGACCATTCAACAAATGAGTGTGGGATTTTAATTTCATATTTATCATGTAAGACAATGTATATGATTTGAAGACTTTATTATAACAATTTACTAGTTTTATTGTTCATTAATATTTATTACAGTTTGTATAAAATATTTAATGTATTATCTTTATTATTTGAAGATATTTTGTCTGGGGATATTTTGTCTTGGGGATATTTTTGCATGGGAATATTTTGTCTTGGGGATATTTTTGATTGGTGATATTTTGTCTTGGGGATATTTTTGCATGGGGATATTTTGTCTTGGGGATATTTTTGCTTGGGGATAATGTGTCTGGGCATACTTTGTCCGTTATATTTTGTCCGGTAGAATATGCCTGCGAATATTTTATCATGAATGGATAGAGTCTTATAATCCTTGTTATGTCTAGAGAGATTAATTTAGTGGTTTTTGTTTTCTCTAGAAAGATTAATGAGAAATTTTTGCACTAGCCAGACAATATCTATAACTATCTAGTCCTGTGTATTTTAGGATACTTGCCTTCAGAATTAGTGGGCGGGACAAGGAGAAAAAAGAAATAAAATAGAAAACAGTAAGGTGGAATATACAAGAGAATGGGAAAGCAATGAAAGAATTAAAATGTACATTGTATTTGGAATGGACAACATATAAATTACATAATACAAATATGTACGCGATTTTATAATGGTGTTTCTCAGCCATTGTTCGGAATATGGCCCAGTTTGAGACACGCACATTTTCTGAGGCCGTCCATGGTGCCTTATATACAAGTCATTATCTATGAAAGTCACAGATCGTTTGGAAGATTTACCTGTAGAAATCTTGCTGGTTATTATCCATATATTTTTTATCCTCTGGATAGCCTAGGTGTTCCAACCAATTTCAATATTCTTCGCCGTGGTCCCTTGCAAGTCTCCGTTGTCCCCTTGCAAGTTTCTGTGACCCATAGATGGTTCTCATGTCCCTCATTGAGAACTACTGTTAATAATAACAATTACCTACATAAAAAAGATTATGGAAACCAAAAAAATTATAAATATTACTTGAATCACAGTGACTGGATTACCTGAACCATGACTGCCAATATTTTTTATGGTCACAAATCTCCGTGACAAACCAAATTGGACTCAGGTCCACTATTTAAAGATTGATACTGCGCCACGAGAGATACATTTTTATATAACTATACCAAAGAAAACTACATTTTCATAGAGATTCAATGTCTAGAAAAAATGTGTATGAATTAAAAATATTGCATATTCGTAAGGAAATTGTGGCTAATAGCTTATTTTTAAAAAAAAATCGTGATTTAGAATTGTAATCATTAGAAGTATTGCATCCAAAAACCGTATATACTCATAATGGGTTGGTCTAAGGGGTTCAAATTATTCTACTTAGAAAAGTAGAACACAACGTTTTGCTTTGAAATACACGAAAATTAGACAGTAAAACACCGTCCGGCCTCATCCGCCCCCTCCCAAATAACAGACAATAAAAGACACTAACAACCAGGGATTAACCCATCTTTAATGAAAACAAAATCATCCTCGTCACCCAAGTCGTATTTATGATAATGACTTCATCCTATTTCATACGTTGTATCAGACATTAGAAAAAAAAAACCCTAACACCACCAACAGCAATTTAATGCGGTCTTTACACAAAAGCATCACATTGCCTCCCTTCAACTCCATAATGGAGAACATGAAGTATTTTTTTTCTTACTATATTTTTTTTTTCTAAAAAGACATTAAACTTTTATTACGTATTCAATCCACTATAACGGAGAAATAACTTCTAACTATGTAACCACATATCTGCATATAAACATGAAAGATATAATATACCGGACTATGTATATAATATATATAGTCCTAGTCTGTGGCGGATTAGTACAGAGCGCGGCGATGAGCAGGATTAAATCCCACCACATGCAACTATGCTTTCGGCTCGTTCAGAAAGCAATGACAATCTACTGATCGTATTTATACTGTCTAGAATGTGACTGCAGCCAAACAATGCTGGGTTTATGGCTACGATATGAAAAGAAAGAAATGCTGCAAAAATCACTTGAGTAGTGACCATTTTGTGCCTCCACCAATTAAAATAATTGTATCAATCCTCTGCATATAAATGGATTGCACTTCGTCAAACCTATGACTGGTAATAGAGTGAAGATTGGCAGCATTCTTAAGAGGGCAACGGAGTCAAATCGATGATTCTATTCTCGGTTGTAGGCAAAGCGAGCTTACCTCCAAACAATGTGAAGAGCTGATGATAACGCATTATTGTATGAACGTGGGCAGTGTCGTTTCTTACTAACTGTGTGTTCCTGATAAAGACATTTTAGTCTAAATGTCCAAAAGATATAATATCATAACACAAATATTTGTGTATATTATTGATGTATTAGCAGTGTTTAACGAAAATAGCAGTGATTAATGTCCTTTATGTCCGTGCCTGGTGTTGCAAGTGAAAGTAGCTAACTGTATGCCCACTCCTGTGGTATGTGTCCTGTCTTCAAACTTCTGTTGAAGTCTTGTGTATATTTCTTGAGCAATTCGTCTCTATTGTCTTTCAAAAGGCGACGTCCTATTCCGTTGAAATCAGAACACCGTCTGATGTCTGCTTTATGGCTTATTTTACGGCCTCGGAGGATACTAACTCATTTTAATCATTAGTTCAAGAGATGTTATTGGAGTTTGCAAATACAACCTTGCGTTCCTCAAAGTTAGTTTGATTTTGTTTTTCTGCACGTACGTCGAAGAAAGCACATCCCCTTCAGTTCATCAGAGATATAGAGGTTCGGACTCGTCCCTCAGGCATATGCTTCATTTTATTTGAAGTCAGTTTGACGGTTCATTGTCTTATGCAAGGTTCAAAATTTGTACAGGGTCCTGTCTACTGCCATTTCTTGGGTAAGATTCTCCCAGCGTGGCCACTTCTATTTCCTTCGATAGTAGCATGAAACCATCAGTGTTTTTTTCATCCTGGACTCTGTAACCCATTTGCTATCTATAGTGGCATGCGTATGTCTTGTCTTTTGCTGTCACTCCCTAGCGCTTTACTTTTTTACTGATCCATGCAGCCTCAATCTCATCAGACCACCATAGGAACTGGCTAATATTCGGTCTCATAGTCTTTCTTTTGCCAGTTTTTAGTGGCTAGTCTTGTCATCCTTTCACAGTTACCAACAGTGAGCCGAGTCTCTTGGAGTGTCTGGTCATTAAATGTCCTTGTAGGTTATTCTTAACATTTTAACACAACATTGCGCGCGTTAAGTCTGAACAGCCCAATAGTATCTCCTCAGGCATATCTTTCAGTTCACTTTGAAAATTCTGGTTCGGATTTTGTGTGTGAATCATTCTGAATATAAATATTTATAATTTTAGACCGCCTGTTGCGATACATATTTATAATGTTAGACCACCTGTTGCGATAAATATTTATAATGTTAGACCGCCTGTTGCGATAAATATTTATAATGTTATACCACCTGTTGCGATAAATATTTATAATGTTCTACCACCTGATGCGAACTGAAATATGTACCTCCTGCTTCAATATGTCTCCACTATTCTAGACTGTCAGATTAAGTAGACAGTATAAAAGATTCTGTCTAACATGGATGTACTCACCATGATACATGGATACTGTTTGATATGATATAGCTCATGATACATGGATCCTGTTTGATATGATATAGCTCATGATACATGGATCCTGTTTGACATGATATAGCTCATGATACCTGGAGTCTGTTTGACTTATATAGCTCATGATACATGGAGTCTGTTTGACTTATATAGCTCATGATACATGGAGTCTGTTTGACTTATATAGCTCATGATACATGGAGTCTGTTTGACATGATATAGCTCATGATACATGGAGTCTGTTGGACGTATATAGCTCATGATACATGGATCCTGTTTGATATGATATAGCTCATGATACATGTATCCTGTTTGACATGATATAGCTCATGATACATGGATCCTGTTTGACATGATATAGCTCATGATACATGGATCCTGTTTGACATGATATAGCTCATGATACATGGATCATGTTTGATATGATATAGCTCATGATACATGGATCCTGTTTGACATGATATAGCTCATGATACATGTATCCTGTTTGACATGATATAGCTCATGATACATGGATCCTGTTTGACATGATATAGCTCATGATACATGTATCCTGTTTGACTTATATAGCTCATGATACATGGAGTCTGTTTGACTTATATAGCTCATGATACATGGAGTCTGTTTGACGTATATAGCTCATGATACATGGAGTCTGTTGGACATATAGCTCACTAAACATTGATATGATATTCTATCGGCTAGCGTTTCTTGCATAATAATTTCATGGAAGCAGAGTGTTAAAATCTCAAGCGCTTCATTTCGAAGCCGCACACTAATGCAATTCCAGCATCAGATGATGATATTCTTAAGTCTATTTCTGTTTGATTTGCTTTTATAAAATGTGGCCTCTATTTAAAAATAATATTAGGAATCTGTGGTATAAATCAGCGAATCCCTAAATATAAGTTCGCTGAACGTTGTTTAGTAAATGTTAAATCTCAAAATGTTTCGTTATGCCTTCGTGAACCACTCCGTTGATCACCAGTTGTCCACAGACCACAGTTTAAGAACCGTTGGTATATATATATATATATATATATATATATATATATATATATATATATATATATATATATATATATATATATATATATATATATATATATAGTTTATTTAAGATCTTATATTAGTTAACATCTTAAGACGATTCATCATCAGATTATGCGTCAATTTTTGTCCAAGCGTCAGAAGTTTTGCCAGACTATACATCTTTATTGTCTGATCCGGTTTTGACATTCAGATGCAATAAATGCAATCTGGCAAACCATAATTCAATCATTTTTTGTGAGTCACTGATGCATTATACGGATAATTCTAGTTATGTGTTAAAGTGTTTTGTATCCCTAAAAAATGGCATCACAGACTCTAAGTGGATATATTCTGGTTAGGAGACTAGAACCACTTATCATATTTGATATTTTTGATCATGTATTACGTTACACAGAAATCAACAAAACTTAATCATGGCTCCATTTTTCTTCAACTATCTGGACACGTAGAATATCTGTTGTCTGTGAAGTGGAAGCCAACGTTTGGATAAGTTTGCCTTGCATTAGAACAAGCTATTCTCAAAATTGAAATATTTAGGTCAAGTGATCATGCTTTTTGCTTGTCATGAGGAAACAGTGGACATTTGTTGTAATAAAGATGGATGTACAACAATTTCGCAATTTTAATATAGCTGATGAGGTAAGCGTGAATTAAGCTCTAGTGTTGGTTCTCATGAGGATGAAATCATTTATTCGTGGCTATCAACAGTAAAGACATGTATATATATATATATATAGTAAAGACATATATATATATATATATATATATATAGTAAATACATGGCTATCGATGTTAAGTAAAAAAAGTAAAATAACCCATAGCATTTATTAATGCCGTAGGGGTGTGAGATGTTAGCGATCTCACATTTCAGAGGCTCTGCAAATGAGGGCGGTAGCCATCTCCTTTCCCTCGCAGTCTTTACTTCCCGGATTAATCCGGGAATGAACCCAGGACCACTCATATGTGAAGCCAGTGCGCTAACCACTGCACTAACGCGGCTCCCTACTATCAATGTTAAATACATGGATATCGACATTAAATGCATGGGTATCGATAGTAAATGCATGGGTATCGACTGTAAATATATGGGTATTGATAGAGAATACATGAGTATCGATATTAAAACATGGCTATTGAAAGTAAAAACATGGGTATGAACTGTATATGCATGGCTATCGACAGAAAATACACGATTACCGATATTAAATATATGGCTATCGATAGTAAATACATTGGTATCGACAACAGAGTAAGGGGGTTAGCGACAGTAAGTGCGTGATTATCGATAGTAAATGTATGGGTATTGGCAGTAAATGCGTTGGTATTGAGAGTAAATTCTTCGTCTTCTGCATTCGTTCTCAAACTCCTGCAGATTAGCAGGATGTAGTCCGGAGAACGGAATGCGTTGTGTCATGGTTTACAGCATTGCTGCGATATCTGCGCATTTCGGCATGACACATCCAACTTCAGTATCGCTTTGGGTCACTGACCCTATATGGGATGAGGCAGCCACTCCATCCCATAACCTCCTTAGTCGCCTCTTACGACATGCGTGGAAGGTAAACAGTGTTGTTATTCTTGGCTCCCCTTTCAGGCCCCGGCAACACATGGGCGCTGAGAGTAAATGAGTGGGTATCGACAATAAATGCGTGGTTATTGATATTAAAAAGCATGCATGGCTATCGACAGTAAATGCATGGCTACGACAGTAAATGCATGGCTATCGACAGTAAATGCATGGCTATCGACAGTAAATGCATGGCTATCGACAGTAAATGCATGGCTATCGACAGTACATGTATGGCTATCGACAGTAAATGCATGGCTATCGACAGTAAATGCATGGCTATCGACAGTAAATGCATGGCTATCGACAGTAAATGCATGGCTATCGACAGTAAATGCATGGCTATCGACAGTAAATGCATGGCTATCGACAGTAAATGCATGGCTATCGACAGTAAATGCATGGCTATCGACAGTAAATGCATGGCTATCGGCAGTAAATGCGTGGGTATTGACATTAAATACTTTAATATCGACAGTGAAGGCGTGGGTATTGGCAGTAAATGAGAGTGTATCGACAGTGAATGCGTGGGTATGGACAGTAAATGAGAGTGTATAGATAACAAAGGAAAATATGCAGAATAAAAACAAGCCTTTAAATATGACTGATTATTTCCGTTTATTCCGTTGGTCACTGTGTATATAATTTGTGTTGACTTCCAACACCGACCAATGAAATGAATATAGATAATCAAAAACATGACGTTTGAAGGCTTGTTTTGATTCTGTTAGTGGGCATGTACTATCAATAGCCACGAATCATTTCTCTAGATCGAGAATTATTGTTTATTTCTCTCAGAGATTACCCTCTATTTTCCCTTTATGAAAAAAAAATACATTTTGTTGATTAGAGCTCATGTATTTATTTTAGAATTTCTTTCTAAATTGATGAAATTCTCTCTAAAGCTGACAAGGGCAATTTAATCTGATTGATAACTTCTTTCATATGGGGAGTTGTTTTTATCCGTAACCACATTGGCTCTCAAGCTAACAGTCAAATGGTTCACACCATATAGCCGATCAGTCGTCATGTATACATTCACACCATAAAGCCGATCAGTCGTCATGTCTACATTCACACCATAAAGCCGATCAGTCGTCATGTCTACATTCACACTACAAAGCCGATCAGTCGTCATGTCTACATTCACAGCATAAAGCCGATCAGTCGTCATGTCTACATTCACAGCATAAAGCCGATCAGTCGTCATGTCTACATTCACACCATAAAGCCGATCAGTCGTCATGTCTACATTCACAGCATAAAGCCGATCATTCGTCATGTCTACATTCACACCATAAAGCCGATCAGTCGTCATGTCTACATTCACACCATAAAGCCGATCAGTCGTCGTCTACATTCACAGCATAAAGCCGATCAGTCGTCATGTCTACATTCACACCATAAAGCCGATCATTCGTCATGTCTACATTCACACTACAAAGCCGATCAGTCGTCATGTCTACATTCACAGCATAAAGCCGATCAGTCGTCATGTCTACATTCACACCATAAAGCCGATCAGTCGTCATGTCTACATTCACAGCATAAAGCCGATCAGTCGTCATGTCTACATTCACACCATAAAGCCGATCAGTCGTCATGTCTACATTCACACCATAAAGCCGATCAGTCGTCATGTCTACATTCACAGCATAAAGCCGATCAGTCGTCATGTCTACATTCACACCATAAAGCCGATCATTCGTCATGTCTACATTCACACTACAAAGCCAATCAGTCGTCATGTCTACATTCACAGCATAAAGCCGATCAGTCGTCATGTCTACATTCACACCATAAAGCCGATCAGTCGTCATGTCTACATTCACAGCATAAAGCCGATCAATCGTCATGTCTACATTCACAGCATAAAGCCGATCAGTCGTCATGTCTACATTCACACCATAAAGCCGATCAGTCGTCATGTCTACATTCACAGCATAAAGCCGATCATTCGTCATGTCTACATTCACACCATAAAGCCGATCAGTCGTCATGTCTACATTCACAGCATAAAGCCGATCAGTCGTCATGTCTACATTCACACCATAAAGCCGATCAGTCGTCATGTCTACATTCACATCATAAAGCCGATCAGTCGTCATGTCTACATTCACAGCATAAAGCCGATCAGTCGTCATGTCTACATTCACACCATAAAGCCGATCAGTCGTCATGTCTACATTCACACCATAAAGCCGATCATTCGTCATGTCTACATTCACACCATAAAGCCGATCAGTCGTCATGTCTACATTCACACCATAAAGCCGATCAGTCGTCATGTCTACATTAACACTACAAAGCCGATCAGTCGTCATGTCTACATTCACAGCACAAAGCCGATCAGTCGTCATGTCTACATTCACACCATAAAGCCGATCAGTCGTCATGTCTACATTCACAGCATAAAGCCGATCAGTCGTCATGTCTACATTCACAGCACAAAGCCGATCAGTCGTCATGTCTACATTCACACCATAAAGCCGATCATTCGTCATGTCTACATTCACACTACAACGCCGATCAGTCGTCATGTCTACATTCACAGCATAAAGCCGATCAGTCGTCATGTCTACATTCACACCATAAAGCCGATCAGTCGTCATGTCTACATTCACAGCATAAAGCCGATCAGTCGTCATGTCTACATTCACACCATAAAGCCGATTAGTCGTCATGTCTACATTCACACCATAAAGTCGATCAGTCGTCATTTCTACATTCACGTTGAAATGCGCTTCATATGCGTAGGTGATTAATTTCATTGTACTCGGGTTTTCCAATATACACCCCGCCCCTCTCAAGGAAACTACACGCTGCTTACAAAGTGTATCATTAGAAACACCAAACTATAGCTGCTTCAGTCGATAATTCTCAGTCTTCAAGTATATAATACTCTTTAAACAGACTGCTGCACACGGAGGGCGAAAAGTATGCGGAGTCCTGTCTATGTAACATGTCCTTTACAGAACCTTCTCTTCACAGCCACTCTATAAGCCTCTCATTGCTGTGTCGTAAGCTGCCCAGCATTTTCCTGTGTTACGATCAGAAGATCTTAAATGTCACCTACCTCTTGTTCTCTTTCGTGGAACTTTTGCCTCCATGATTAATCTTTCAAAATCATTTGGCCGTTTATGTTATCCAAAATATGTTAGCTTGCATTTTTTGATAGTTTTGTAGACGTGAAAACTGGTCACATAATCTTCTTTACTGAATGTTACACGCACCCGCCCCACCATTCAGTTCCCAGTAAGTGTGGCTAGTGGCACTATTTTGTATGATTTGTACAACAACGATTGAATTATAATCGCAATTCGTGGTTATTAGCTGTAACGCTGTATACAGGCGCTCACGAGCATTTTTTAACTGCCATGGCCCGAGCACAAGATTTAATATTCACTGAACACCAAATTAGGAATAACTGACGTACATCTAATCACGTGGCCTTTATGTCATTCTGTGAGTGCACAATTCTACGACTACAACTCTTGTGCTAACTATTAGATTGTTATGTCATTACAACTGAAGAAATGAATTCATGGAGCTGCGTAGCGCAGTGGCTAGCGCACTGGCTTCGCATATGAGAGGTCCTAAGTTCATGTTTTTCAGATCGCAACGGCTCCCGGGTCGACCCAGCCTTAAATGGCTACCGGATTAATCTGGGAAGTAAAGACTGCGAGGGAGAGGAGATGGATGCCGCCATCAATTGCAGAGCCTCTAAAATGTGAGATCTCTAACATTTCACACCCCTACGGCATTAATAAATGCTATGGGTTACTTTACTTTTTACTTTACTTTTTACAACATATTGCCATTGTGGGTATACATTTATACCCCGGCCTAGAATACATTTATAACAAAGTAACCCGTTATAGAACACATTTATAACTACAAATCCGTTCTAGAATATAACAAATTAACCCATTCTATAATATATTTATAACTAACAAACCGATTCTAGAATACATGTATAGCTGCTAACCTGTTATATATCACTGAAAAGCGCTGATGACTGAAAATATAGAAAGCAGAATTGGAAATCAATATAAATATAGCGGATGAGATGTATATTAGACATCAGTTTGTACTCCAATACACCTTAACAACTCAGTATGACGGACGTTTGATTCAAACATTTCTATTTATTAAAATTAACAATTATATTTGACAAGTATGTTTCAAGTGAAGCGCTGTACAGTGGGATTATCCCATATGCAGACCAGACTTACATGTGGCTGACATGGAATCATTGTTTTAAAACTTGTCGAACACGGTATCGCGTTCATGAAACAATTCTCACCAGTATAACAAGGAAATGTATTTACTGTTAGGTATATCCAGAAACTAATCATATCCATCCATCTATTGTTGTTTCCACTAGCTATGCGTCGGAAGGGGGGGGCGGATTGG
Organism: Meghimatium bilineatum; assembly: GCA_034231615.1. Lineage (NCBI taxonomy): Eukaryota > Metazoa > Mollusca > Gastropoda > Stylommatophora > Philomycidae > Meghimatium > Meghimatium bilineatum. The sequence goes on along the minus strand of CM067298.1, from coordinate 123,508,730 downwards.
AAAAATGGAAGGTGAGATGGTTGGACGTTGTTTGTCTTTGGTAATTTGGGTCGCATTAGCCATGGTGAGTCCGTTATCTTTAAGATTTCTCTGATTTTCTCCACGCATATATTTCTTGGTCTTCTTTATGCCTTGCAGATTGATTTTCTACTGGTGTATGCACGAAAGAATTATTGAGATTTTTCTTCGTCTTCTTCTTTCGTTCACTTGAAACATGTCTATATCTGTAATTCTGTCTCCTGTATAAAACCCACTGTCTTTTGTAGTTCAACACAGTGTCCCATAGAGCTTTGATTCCAGTGATGTTTCCTCTTGCCACTATGTCTGCCTCAGCATTTCATACTCTGAACACTCTTGAAGTATATGTTTGGCACTCTGTGCTGCCTGTCCACATGTATACATGGCCGCATTGCCATTCTTGAACTGTGTGTACATGTGACTGCGGTGTCGGTTGTTTCCCGTTCTTAGGCGTAGAATTTCACAACTGGTTCTGATCTGTTCATAATGTGATAGTCATCTTGTGTTAGTGTTTGTGGCTTTATTATTGACTTGATAATTTGTTTTTTTCTGATGGAAGGTGATTGGTACATCTGGTTGGTCTTAGGCAGCACCTTCCTTAGCCAGTTGGTCTTAGGCAGCACCTTCCTTAGCCAGTTGGTCTTAGGCAGCACCTTCCTTAGCCAGTTGGTCTTAGGCAGCACCTTCCTTAGCCAGTTGGTCTTAGGCAGCACCTTCCTTAGCCAGTTGGTCTTAGGCAGCACCTTCCTTAGCCAGTTGGTCTTAGGCAGCACCTTCCTTAGCCAGTTGGTCTTAGGCAGCACCTTCCTTAGCCAGTTGGTCTTAGGCAGCACCTTCCTTAGCCAGTTGGTCTTAGGCAGCACCTTCCTTAGCCAGTTGGTCTTAGGCAGCACCTTCCTTAGCCAGTTGGTCTTAGGCAGCACCTTCCTTAGCCAGTTGGTCTTAGGCAGCACCTTCCTTAGCCAGTTGGTCTTAGGCAGCACCTTCCTTAGCCAGTTGGTCTTAGGCAGCACCTTCCTTAGCCAGTTGGTCTTAGGCAGCACCTTCCTTAGCCAGTTGGTCTTAGGCAGCACCTTCCTTAGCCAGTTGGTCTTAGGCAGCACCTTCCTTAGCCAGTTGGTCTTAGGCAGCACCTTCCTTAGCCAGTTGGTCTTAGGCAGCACCTTCCTTAGCCAGTTGGTCTTAGGCAGCACCTTCCTTAGCCAGTTGGTCTTAGGCAGCACCTTCCTTAGCCAGTTGGTCTTAGGCAGCACCTTCCTTAGCCAGTTGGTCTTAGGCAGCACCTTCCTTAGCCAGTTGGTCTTAGGCAGCACCTTCCTTAGCCAGTTGGTCTTAGGCAGCACCTTCCTTAGCCAGTTGGTCTTAGGCAGCACCTTCCTTAGCCAGTTGGTCTTAGGCAGCACCTTCCTTAGCCAGTTTATCTGCTTATTATCTTCATGGTATTCCACACTGAGAGGGTATCCATAGGTGAAGCTAACCTATACTGGTAAGACAGTTCATCTAGTTTATTAAGTTTGTTAGTTTTCCTATCTCTTCAAGCATGCAGACTCTGAATATGCTATCTTATGCATTTGTTATACAAGACCTTCCTCAAAGACACCACATTACAAAGTGCCTGACAGATGCTATTGTACCAGGGTGTGACCACACATGGTCTTGGAAATATCACTAGGTAAGTTAGAAGCCATCTCAGCTAATGTACAATATCACTAGGTAAGTTAGAAGCCATTTCAGCTAATGTACAATATCAGTAGGTAAGTTAGAAGCCATCTCAGCTAATGTACAATATCACTAGGTTAGTTAGAAGCCATCTCAGCTAGTGTACAATATCACTAGGTAAGTTAGAAGCCATCTCAGCTAATGTACAATATCACTAGGTAAGTTAGAAGCCATCTCAGCTAATGTACAATATCACTAGGTTAGTTAGAAGCCATCTCAGCTAATGTACAAGGAAAGAGAGGCTGTTTTGTTGTCTTGCAGAATGTTTTATAGTAATGACAATACTATTACTGGCATATTGTATGCCGCCATATAGTGACAGACCAGACATTTATGATAATGTTTAGTGAAATAAATAGTTTGTTGAACGGGTTATTGTGAATGAATGGTTAGAATATGAAACGCACCTAAAATGTTTGAAAGTAGTGAGAATTGTGGTTGGACGTGATCACGCGACCAGAGAACGGAGATTGCACAGAACAGAGAACGGACCAAAAATGATAATTGGAGGTTGGGATTTGAAGAGGAGTTTGATATTGGAGGTGGACAGTCGAGGTCGGGAGATAGTCCAGTTCGAAGTTCAGACTGAAGAGATAGTCCAGAACCTAGAGAGACGGTAGAATCTATATTTGGACTGGCATCTAAAGTATTATAGGTATTCAGTATATGCCTTGGAAGATTGTTGGTTGATGCTGTAATCTTCAATATTGTGAATAATAAATAAACTGTTGTTATATGTCAAAGTTTAAGAGTTGAGTTTCCTATTTTCATATAAATTGGACTTTAGTGAAAAACCACTGTTCGGTAGAGGCCCACGGTTTTTGGTAATTGAATGATGGTAAATTGACACTGTATATATTGATCTTATTACGGTAACAAAAAAAAGGATCATTTACTGATACAATATACAATTTTACAGCCTTTTCTATCTCTTCCAGCTCGCAGACTCTGTCTGAGTAGGTCATCTTCTGCAACTGTCATTCAAAACCTTCCTCGAAGATAATACATTACAAAGTACCTGACAGATGATAGAAAATTATACCGACATTTTAGTCAGCCTTTCTTCGATTATTACATTTCAATTAAATTCCTACAGAAACCATTGGGTATTTGTGGAAACCCGAAACGACGAACACCGCTCTACCTAGCCCTGATAAGAGGTAATCACGGACAAATAATTATCAACAGCACGGACAATACGTAACTCAAAACTCGAAAAAAACAGTAACTGTAAACCAAATAAGCCGAATTTTGGATGTTTCATATAGCCAGCAATCTGTCTGCGAGAGAAGTGAGGATGGTGTTTGCTAATCATAAATGGCAACATAGCTGGTTTCAGCAGTCAAGATTTACCTTATCTGTCATTACTCTAGTATATATAAAAATGTTTGATCGTTTGACATTAGCAATAAGACGTTTTTCTCTCTGGTATATGATTACTTGATTTGATGAAACACAATGTGGTAACATATCACATTCGGCGTGTAACTACAAAATGATGTATATCATTTACATCAACATTATAGCGTTAGTTTTTGATCCCATTTCTTGTCTCTGTCGAGAATTATCTGGAATTATTTCAAAATGTTTAAAGAAAAAATAATCCAACAGAGAAAGGATAACTAATTATTTATATCGATAACAAGTATCAAATAATTATCTGTATTGATAATAGATAAGAACAAATTATCCATATTGATAACATGTAATACATAATTTCACATATAGAAAATAGGCATTAACTAAATATTCACATTTATAGATAGATAACAACTAATTATCCATATTGATAATAGGTAACCAAAATATAAAACACCAGGGGTGGACAGATTATCGTCCGAAATTATATAAGCAAATGGAGAGTATGGCATCAAATGGCTACACAGAATATTTAACGCAGTATGGGCACAACAAAGAACACCTAAAGATTGGCAACAAGCAATAATTAGGCAAAATGTACGCCAAAATTATAGAATATAGGCTAAGACCTATTATAGAACCACATATATCCGACAAACAGATGGGATATAGAAAAAAAAAGAAGCTACACAGATGCAATTTTTATTTTCAGGCAGATGGTCGGCACTTGATTCTGATGAACAAATCTTGCACACGTTTTAAAACCATTTTGTTTTTTTCTTGTTACGAGTAATTTCTTATTGAGATAACTACCGCAATAATATACACTGCGCAACACATAAAAAATTACAGACATGAAAATAATCATTTCCTACTGAAAATGTGGTGAGAAAAACGAATATCACATTAAAAATTCTCAGTTTGCTCTTATTGTTGTGATATTCCTTGTTTATTGTGTCGAAAAAAGTGGAAAATTTTTTCTGACGAAAAATTTATTCAGCGACGAATGCATGTTGACACCGTGCGACTTCTCTCAATGGCCGCTATATTGTTTAAATAGTGTTGATGTAAAAAAACAAAACCACATATTTCAGCATGTGTATATAATTAATATTTTCAAGTAGTATATATATATTTTATTTTCCAGTGCTATAAATGTCTGAATTTGTATAAAGATTGGATTCCATAATGTCACGAAAGTGCGTTAATAGTGCTAACAATTTTTGCTATGTTTGTGGCGAGGGGACGTTGTCGTCTCAAAAACGGAAAATTACACCTTTAATTAAAACTGCATATCATCTTTACTTCGGCTGTAAGATAGGTGATCAAGACAAACCCTGGGCACCTCACATTTGCTGTATTACATGTACTGTGAAACTCTGTGGTTGGCTGAATGGCAAAGTGCGGTCAATGCCTTTCGCGATTCCTATGATATGGAGAGAGCCGAGAGATCATGTAAGTGACTGCTATTTTTGTATGGTGCCTCCTCTCCAACACGGAATATCTAAAAAGAAGAAGTGGACTTTGAATTACCCCAATATTCCATCAGCTATACGGCCAGTACCACATGGAAAAGATCTGCCTGTTCCTACCTCACCCAACCAGAAAGTTATAGAGCTTGATGCAGATTGTAGTCAAGAAATACAACCTGAGTTTGAACAGGAAGATACTCAATTCACACCAGTAGGTTCTGTTGATATTCTACATATAATTTCTCAAAATGAACTAAGTGACTTAATTCGAGATCTTGACTTATCTAAAACAAAAGCTGAACTTCTTGCATCAAGACTTCAGCAGTGGAATCTCCTGGATAAAAATGTTAAGGTGTCTATGTACAGAGAACGTCAGAAATCTCTAACTCCATTTTTCACAATGAATAATAGCATTGTTGCTTGCCATGATGTTAATGGGCTTATGGAAGCTTTGAAAATAGAGCACATACAACAAGAGTGGAGGTTATTCATTGACTCATCAAAGTTAAGTTTGAAAGCAGTTTTGCTACACAATGGCAATTCATTACCTTCTATCCCTATAGGCCATGCTGTCCATATGAAGGAGACTTATGAAAATATGAAATTACATCTTAAAGCAATAAAATATGATGATCATCAGTGGCAGATTTGTGCAGACTTGAAAGTTATTGCAATTTTACTTGGCATGCAATTAGGTTACACAAAATATTGTTGCTTTCTGTGTGAATGGGACAGTCGACAGAGAACTTCTCATTACATTAGGAAAACTTGGCCTGATAGGAAGGTTATGGAGCCTGGTGAAAAGAATGTACAGCAAATTTCTTTGGTTGATAGAAATAAAATAATTCTACCTCCTCTTCATATTAAATTGGGGCTAATGAAGAACTTTATTAAGGGCATGAATAGGGAGGGAGAGGCATTTAAGTACTTTAGGAAAATATTTCATTACCTTAGTGATGGTCAAATAAAGGAAGGATTATTTGTAGGCCCACAGATAAGGGAACTGTTGAAAGATGAGCATTTTGATGCCATTATTCATGGGAATGAGAAAGGTGCATGGCAATCTTTCAAATGTGTTGTACAAAATTTCCTGGGCAATCATAGAAGTGAGAACTATCCTGTTGCTATTAATGAACTTCTGACAGCATATCAACAATTAGGTTGCAACATGTCACTTAAGATCCACTTCCTGGATTCTCATCTTGATTTCTTCCCTCCAAATTGTGGTGCAGTAAGTGATGAACATGGGGAGCGTTTCCACCAAGACATTGCATTGATGGAAAAAAGGAACCAGGGTAAGTGGAATACATCCATGCTTGCTGACTACTGCTGGAATGTCACAAGAGATGCTCCAGAAGTGGTATACAAGAGGAAAAGGAAACAATAAGAAATAGGATTTTTAATACAAATATTGAAATTACAGTAACTCAAAAACTAGAGCTAATAAACATTTTCTGATGTCATATTCGTTTTTCTCAACCCATTTTCAGTAGGAATTGACTAATTTTATACTTGTAAAGAAAAAACAACTTTTTTTTGTTGCACAGTGATAGTTTCGCATGAGCAGCACACATAAACAGTGCAATTTCAAAGTAATCTTCAATCTGTTGCTGATGTAAGGATGATCTGTGTATATATTAGGCCCTGTAAAAATAGTTTGGTAGGTCGAATTAGGCCGGCGGTCTGTATATTGTACATTACTAATCTAAACAATTGTTTAGTAATAGCTGGATATATGTCTCAGAAACTACAATACATTTTCCCAAGTTATGTTTTGTATTATCAGTGACATGTTTCAACGAATGAATACAGTTTTTTTGTGTGATTAAACATCTCATGTGATGAAACAAGCAGAGAGTGTAACATCTCATGTGATTAAACAAGTAGAGAGAGAGAGAGAGAGAGCGACATTTCAAGTGATTAAACAGGCAGAGAGTGTGACATCTCATGTGATTAAGCAAGCAGAGAGTGACATCTCATGTGATTAAACAGATAGAGAGTGTGACATCTCATGTGATTAAACGGGCAGAGAGTGACATCTCATGTGATTAAACAGGCAGAGAGTGTGGCATCTCATGTGATTGAACAGGCAGAGAGTGACATCTCATATGATTAAACAAGCATTGAATGACATTTCGTGATTAAACAAGCAGAGAGTGTGACATTTCATGTGATTAAACAAGCAGAGAGTGACATTTCATGTGATTAAAAAAGCAGAGTGACATCTCGTGATTAAACAGGCAGAGAGTGTAACATCTCGTGATTAAACAGGCAGAGAGTAACATCTCATGTGATTAAACAGGCAGAGAGTAACATCTCATGTGATTAAACAGGCAGAGAGTAACATCTCATGTGATTAAACAGGCAGAGTTTAACATCTCATTCACAAAGTATTCCTCATCTATAATCAATTGTTAAATGATCAAGTCCAAAATTGTCATATAAAGAGCGATTTGTTTTAGGTAATATCTGGTTCTCCACATCTTGTTTTGTCGAAAAGCATATTTGGGGCAGATTGGTGTTCTGTGAACAGTGACATTGGGACGACAATTATTTAGTATGTGTTCTGTGAACAGTGACAGTTTGACAATTATGTAGAATGTGTTCTGTGAACAGTGACAGTTGGACAATTATGTAGTATGTGTTCTGTGAACAGTGACAGTTGGACAATTATGTAGTATGTGTTCTGTGAACAGTGACAGTTGGACAATTATGTAGTATGTGTTCTGTGAACAGTGAGAGTTGGACAATCATGTAGTATGTATTATGTGAACAATGACAGTTGGACAATTATGTAGAATGTGTTCTATGAACAGTGACAGTTGGACAATTATGTAGTATGTGTTCTGTGAACAGTGACAGTTGGACAATTATGTAGTATGTGTTCTGTGAACAGTGACAGTTGGACAATTATGTAGTATGTGTTCTGTAAACAGTGACAGTTGGACAATTATGTAGTGTGTTCTGTAAACAGTGACAGTTGGACAATTATGTAGTATGTGTTCTGTGAACTGTGTTACTACTCCAAAGTATCAGGCCGCAGATTCGATGATACCGATTCGCTGTTTGGGTAGTGTTTGTTTTCCTAGATGAAAACGTTTTATCTGTGATCGTGTTTTGTTCTTGTTATCTCCATTTAACTATTTGAAACACTTTATTTCAACTATTACCGTTCGTATGATCATGCACACACACGTTTCATGTTCTACCATAGTCTCAAACCATCCATATTTCTATCACCATTATCTAATCCTTGATACTCTATCGATTTCATCTCCAATTCTAAGTATTACTTTCTATCGATTTTTCTATTCTTTTCTGTGTTTGTTTACTCAAGCTTGATACAGATTTATTTATGTGTGTTTATAATCTATTAAAGGGGCATAGGAACTTCGTGCATGTGTTGTAAAAGCTGCAACACTTTCATCGAATCATTATTTAAGCAATATATTTAAAAGACAAATCGACATGACCGAAAAAATCTAGGAACCACTTGCTAACAACTGAAGAATAATTGACAAGATCCTGCCGTTTGGAGAGGGTTGCCACTGGATCTCTTGGTGATAGAGCCTGCTGAATTGAAAGAAGACATGCTTTTGATAATCGTTCATGGCTTCCTTGTGCATTACAGGAATCAATATACACCCGTAGCATGTTCAGGTTGAACATACATAAATATATATTTTCGGATTATATTATATAAGGAGTCTATAATATCGCTGTGCACTGCTTTCGCACAATTTCGCAATTAATACTGACAATTCAAAGGATGTAATGTCACCAGCAATATTAATGAGCGCACATTAGGTAAATTTTATTTATATAACATTGGAAACCACGATAATAGAGTGGAATCAGACTGATTAGAAATATTTATAGTGGGAACAAACTGCATCAATAAGGTATGAAAACAGTTACTCACCATACACATAAATAACAATAGGAGTAAGACAAAGATGCATTTTATCATCAATCATTTTTACTATTTAAACATAAATTATTTTTAACATATAGACGAAATACCAAGTCTCAAGATCAGGGGTAAAATAATAAACATCCTGAGATAAGCATATGACACATATGGTTGAACCCTGGACCTCACGGATGTGAGACCAATGTTAAATTTTCGGCCAGAAGTCACACTTAATAGAGACTAATACATAAAATTGATAAATCAAGTAAAGAATATGGATTCGATATAATCATTAAAAAACATGGTTATCAGCAAAATCTCAGGGGAACAGGCGTTAAACATAGAAATACATGAAGAGATGGTACAAGTAGACCATTACCAATATTTTAGACACACAATCACAAATGATGGTTGATGTGAGATATAAGTTAACCCCTTAACTGCGGAGGTATTCTTTAGGATAGGATGGCAAGACACTGCCATTTTTCAGAGATCCTCCTCTTCTTAGCTTCCCAGGGGAAAAATCCATCTGAATGCTTATAATAAAGCATCAAGACGAATTGTTTCCCTGAGAAACTAAGTAGAAGAAGATCTCAGCAAAAAGGCTGAAACTCCTCATCGTATCCTTAAGGATAACTCCACAGCTGGAACGGAAAGCAAAGCACTTATGGGAATGTCCCACGTGATGTGATACTGGTTTATTATACTCTAGAGCCTTTGATATTACGTTTCCTTCATTACATACTCGATATAGTATAAGTCGATGTTTAAATATATAATGTTAGTTATCATGTTGCATGGATACCTGCCATATAACATGTAGAATGAATGTTCAATTTCTTTATTTTATTAAATTCTCATTTAAAAAACGTGCTAGGTATGTAGCATTAGGAAATGCAGTTAAACAAAAATTCACTCAAATAATTTAAAATGTAATATTATTTACATTTATCATGAAATAGACGATTCAAGATACATAAAGAAATGTTGGTCGAAACGTAAACTTCGTGCATCTGTGTTCACATAAAAACTGCATTTTTACCCGTTTTTATTTCTTTCTTAAGTTTTTATTTATTTCTTGATTCTTGATTAAGTTTTATTTCTTTCTTGATTCTTGATTAAGTTTTTATGTCTTTCTTGATTCTTGATTAAGTTTTTATTTATTTCTTGATTCTTGATTAAGTTTTTATTTCTTTCTTGATTCTTGATTAAGTTTTTATTTCTTTCTTGATTCTTGATTAAGTTTTTATTTCTTTCTTGATTCTTGGTTAAGTTTTTATTTCTTTCTTGATTCTTGATTAAGTTTTTATTTATTTCTTGATTCTTGATTAAGTTTTTATTTCTTACTGGATTTTTAAAAAACATTTCTTTGTTTATATTCACTTTTTTTGTGTACACAATTTAACTGCAGTGACTCCTTCATGACTTCTTTGGTGTTTTTTAGAAAATTAGATTCTTCAATCTCCACACACGACAAAGAGATGCACCAAACACAAGTCTGATGAAACTGTTGTCGTTGCCTGCAGTTGACAGCTATTATTCCATGCAAGGCAGAACAAGTAAATCGAGGGTTAAAACCTGCAGTTTTAACTTGTAGGTGCGTACATGAAAGCCAGATAGCATCGTAAATAGAAGTTACAACGTTACTTATTGTTTTGTATCGCTCATCCATCACAAGTCATTATTACCATCTGTTACTTGTGCTTCATGAAATTCAGTTAAAGTAATGTCCCTGACTATGTGATGGCTAATAAGCGCACAATGTTTGTGGACAAACCGAACATGGGATGTTTCATTGCATATTTTCTTTGATCTATCCGTGATTATCTAGCTATTCTTCACTATAGAGCCGCTGAATTTCTCTTTTCACAAGATCTTTCGCCTTTTTTATGTAGTTTGTCAGGTAACTCTGTTTTGTGTAGTGTATACCCATGTATCATGGTTTATGTCAAAGGCTCACACGATGTCTTTAAAAAGTAATTGTATCTCTTTCTTGGCCACATTGAGAACGTTTGCCCTTTTGTAACTCACCATAGAAAATTATCTTTGGCAAGCCATTATCTGACATACATAGCATATAATCTTCCCAACAAATCTGTGACTACATCAGCATACTGTCAGTGCTGGTAATATCATCTCTGTCAAAGACAGTGATATCCGGAATCGTGGCTTACCATCTGATGTATTTAACGATTCTGAGACAAGTTGTGTGAAAGTGATTGAGCTTCCTCGCATGTCGTCTATATGCTGTTCATGTGTTACCAGCGTATAACAGCACTGGAAGTACCACTAGTTTGTAAACTTTCAGCTTAGTCTTTAGGCAAATGCCATTTCTAAGCCAGAAATTTGCGCAACGTTTGTCGAAAGTGCTGTTTTCCGAGGAGATCCAAGTATAAGACTTAATCATTTTGTGATAGCGTATTTCCGAGATGTGTGAATCTATTCACCGTTTTCGGATCACACCTCCATTTTCCCTTAAGATGGAAAAAATTATTTGCACTGAAGATTTTGATTTAAGTGAGCAAAAGTTGTGCTATGCGTCAACCTCGCTCTCTTGTCGAACCTCATCTTAAACCAGTTGCAGGACGAATCTAAACAACTAGGCATGAAATTAAATGTAGTGGATTAACTTAATCTTTTTATGTGTCTCGCTATGCTCTGAACTATCCACACCGCTTCATTAAGAATATATTTCTTCTGTATTGTCTTATATTGAGTACATGAAAGCCAGATAACAGTAAATATACGTTAAAACTTTCCCTATAGTCTTTTAGTCAGTACATGAAAGCCATATAACAAAGATATTGCACGTAACAGGAATGAGTAATTGCCCATGACCCCAGGTTTAATAGAAGAATTGGGTTCTGTTTTTAAGAAGAGAACTAGATTAACCTGGCTGATTACGTGAAGAAATGAAATTAAAGGGGTGTTACTGCTGTGTGGTCTGCTCTCAGTCCAAATGTCTAGGCCAGATGAATAAATGGGCCGGCACGTATGCCATAGTTTAACATGTACTCACTTGACAGAGAGAAGAACTAAGAGATTACTTTTAAGGACTGCACCGAACTCAAATAAAAGCTTCATTTCACAGTCTGAGACTTTCTTCAGACAACCTGGGTTTGCAGGCAAACCTTTATCTGGAGAAAGAAATGAGAGAAGGAGACTGATGGACGTTTCTGCTTGTGTGAGTTGATAGGGAGTTAGTAAACGTTTCACGTTTTTCACATTACAACATAATATTCCATAGTAGATTCGGTTTTTGTGAACATTACTATAGGTCTATGGTGAAAAGATACACATATAGTGCTATTAGTTATTATAATATTTTGTTGTTGTTTTCTTGGAAATTAGTCAATATAAACAAAAATAGGTAGATGTGTTACCAAAATAAAACACAAAACAACCTAACGACGAGATACAGGGACAGACGACGTTTCGACTAAAAAACCTTCGTCGGGACAAATAAACAACCACAATAAAACAAATCTTACATGGAGACAAATAGGGTTATACATAAAAATAGACATTAGCAGTCTAAAACCAGGAAAACAAGGGAACGAAGGGACGACGAAAACAGGGATAAGTAGCAGTCAAGTGGAAAATCAAGGGATACATTTTCCAGTGTAGGGTAACAAACATAAGCACATCTACCTATTTTTGTTTATCTTGACATACTCCAGCCACCTTCTTCTTGTTTATTTGATTCGAATACTGTAATATTGCTTATATCTATATAAATTCCTAAGTGTAGAACCAGAACACGCCTTCATACATGGTGACTTTGAATTATTTCTTTTTTTTCGGTGGTCACTATGTATTTACTTTGTATCGTTTGCCTACGACGGCCAAGGATGGTGACGGAAATATTAGAAAACATGACGCATGAAGTGTTGTTTTGATTCTGTTCGTAGGCATTAACTGTCGATAGCCAAATTAAAATATATGGCTATGCCCCATGTACAACAGATAAGACAATTATATGCCTTATTAAATAAGTCTAACCTAAACTGGACTCAAGATTTGCTAGTTGTGAAAGAGACTGTGGAACACGTAGAATTGCACTAGCAAGAAATATCACACTGCTCACAATGGTACATTGATACAGTGGATCTAGTGTGTGGAGGAAATATTGAAAGATGGTGTCTTACTAAACAGCACGTAAACTCTCAACCTTATCGAATTTAGCACAGAATCAATCAAGGAAATCACTCAGAACATAATGTACATCTATGACTAGAGGTAATCTTTGAAATAGTTACACTGTTTCCGTCTCCAGCAGTTCATACTCTATTATAGACCTGTTCAAACTTTATCATAGACCTATTCAGACTATCATAGACCTATTCAGCCTCTATCATAGACCTATTCAGACTTTATCATAGACATATTAAGAATGTACCATAGACCTATTCAGATATAGACCTATTCAAACTATCATAGACCTATTCAAACTATCATAGACCTATTCAAACTATCATATACCTATTCAAACTATCATAGACCTATTCACACTATCATAGACCTATTCAAACTATCATAGACCTATTCAAACTATCATAGACCTATTCACACTATCATAGACCTATTCAAACTATCATAGACCTATTCAAACTATCATCGACCTATTCAAACTATCATAGACCTATTCAGATAATCATAGACCTATTCAAACTATCATAGACCTATTCAGATAATCATAGACCTATTCATACTATCATAGACCTATTCAAACTATCATAGACCTATTCAGATAATCATAGACCTATTAAAACTATCATAGACCTATTCAAACTATCATAGACCAATTCAGATAATCATAGACCTATTCAAACTATCATATACCTATTCAAACTAAAATAGACATATTCAAACTATCATAAACCTATTCAAATTATCATAGACCTATGCAAACTATCATAGACCTATTCAAACTATCATAGAACTATTCAAACTATCATAGACATATTCAGATAATCATAGACCTATTCAAACTATCATAGACCTATTCAAACTATCATAGGCCTATTCAGATAATCATAGACCTCTTCAAATTATCATAGACCTATTCAAACAATCATAGACCTATTCAGATAATCATAGACCTATTCAAACTATCATAGACCTATTCAAACTATCATAGACCTATTCAGATAATCATAGACCTATTCAAACTATCATAGACCTATTCCGATGATAACTAAATGTACAACACGAACACACATTATGTCTTTTTTTTGGTTGGAATTAATGTTTATCTGAACCGATGGCGGGGTGTTTACTCCGGACATACCATACAATCTCCCCGGACATACCCATACAAAATCCCCGGACGTACCCATACAATCTCCCTGGACATACCCATACAATCTCCGTATTTTTCAGTAGATGACGATGTGTATGTATGCTGAGATTTCCCATGGGCCTCTGATTGTATATTTTCTTACTCCTTCCCGTCAATCTTCCCCTTCTACTATCTGCCCACGAAATTCCAAACGTCATCAATATCTTCATTACAGTATCATCCACCATGTTATCCTCGTCCAAGGAATGCATCTATAGGGAATTGACAATTCTCCCTCTCTATTTTCCTCTGCCCCACATCTCTATTGTCATCTGCCCTGATACCTCTGCACCTGACGCCGCCAGTATGTCAGCTTTCTCTTTTTCCTCAACTCCAGCGTCATTCATTCATTTTCCGTTAGCGTTGAAGTTAGCGCATATGGCAGAGGTCAGATCTCTCAAATTCTGTATGTTTAAAGCTATTCTGTGCAGTTCTTGAATAGTATGTATATTGATTGTTTTACTTTCTCTGGGTATTGTTCTTACAACTCCAGTATGACCTGAGCAAATATCCACATAAGCCCTAGGAAAATGACACATAATTATACCTTAAACATCTATGCCGGGGCTATCCAGTGTGAATCTTGGTGATCGTTGATTTTTGGTGGAATATATGATAGCCCTCTATCATAACCTAATGAAAGAGTTTCATATTGATAACGTTCTTAGTTTTTGCATTTCTCTGGTGTGTGCGCAGATTGAACAGTTAACATATTTATATATTAAAATTACTGTACATGAAACCATATTACTATTGTCAATCCACATGAGGATGATGGGTGACAGGATCCATACCTGCCGTTAAACGTAGGGGTGGGAGCTTCAGTTGTCATTCCAAGGCCAGATGTATAGCCTTATGTAAATTAAGTCTATGTTTGTTCGTTGTTATCTAGATGTTTTCTAGTCATCGTTTTCTTGGCCCACCTTTGGCTTTATGTCCTGTTATTCTTTTGTTACATGCTCTTAATCGTATTTCGTTTGGGTTTATTCTCATAAGGTGATCGAACCATTTTACTTGCTGTCTTACGATATGTTAAATGTTATGTTATATTCCCCCAGGGCCATAGGCGGCGCATAGGGCAGAAACCATAGCTTTCCATTTCTGTCTTTGTGTTGCCAGGTCTTTCAATTGTTGCGTGTTGTTTAGGTTCATTGACATGCCTTCTCTATTAATGGTTCTTCGTAGAGTTTCTCTAGGTCTCCCTCTTCTTCTTACTCCAGGTGGCACCCAATATAGTGATTGCTGGGGAATTCTTAGGCTGTTCATTCTGAGAACATGGCCGATGTAAGTCCAACGCCTTTGTCTAATGAAGGAAGATATATAGGTTTGTTTGCTTTCCTCTCTTAAAGTAGTGTTAGATTTAAAGTCACTCCACTTAACGTTCAGAATGGTACGTAGGCATTTGTTTTCAAAGGAGTCGAGTCTTTTATATGTTGCTTTTGTGGCTTTCCAACTTTCGCATCCATAAGATAGAATAGGGATGATGTTGGAGTTAAATAACTTGAGTTTTGTGGTGTTTCTTAGTGTGTTTGACTTCCATATGTTGCGTAGTTTATTGAAAGCACCCGCTGCAAGGGCAATACGGTGTAAAATTTCTTTTGATGAGTCTCCATCCAATGCTAGATTAGTGCCTAAATATGTAAAATTGTTGACTTTTAATAATGGAACATTTTGAATTTCTATGTTGTCGTTGGATCTCGTAAAATATAGTATATGAGTTTTTGATGTGTTGATTTTCAACCCTATCTGATTTGAGTAGTGTTGGAGATTGTCAATCTTAGATTGAGCATCTGTGTGGTTTGCGCTCAAAAGGGCTAGGTCATCTGCGTAGTCAAGATCTTCGAGAACGGTATTATTAATCCATTTTATTCCTGTCAGCTCATTTTCAGTGCTCTTTCTCATGACCCAATCAATAGCGACGCAGAAAAGTAATGGGGACATGATACATCCCTGTTAAACGCCCGTAACAACTTGGAACCATTCTGACTTCTCAGTGTTTGTTTGAACACAGCAATGTGAGTTGGTGTAGAATGCCTTTATAACATTGATTATTTTAGTAGGAAAACCGTATTGCTGTAGAATATTCCATAACGTAGGCCGATGAAGACTATCAAATGCTTTTTCAAAGTCAACAAAGTTGATTATGAGCGGGGATTGAAATTCGAGTGATTCTTCAATGATGATGCGAAGAGAAAATATGTTGTCTGTGCAGGAGCGAGCTGATCTAAAGCCTGCTTGTTCTTCTCTGAGTAGTTTATCGACAGCATTCTTTAATCTTTCCAATATGATGCTTAGGAAGACCTTGCCTATGACTGATAATAGGGGGTGATACCCCGCCAGTTTGATAAATACATGATATTAAAACAATTTTCCTAATTCCTTTATTTCTTATTTTATCTAGTTTAGTAACCATTGCAGCTTTTCTCAGACGAGTCATTTCACATGTAACGATTTTCGTCTGCCGCGAGACTGTTAAAGACCATACTTTTAATACCACAGAACGATATTCCGACTGCAACTATTTATACAAAAACTTGACACGGGCGGTCCAAGAAGACTGAAACCTAGCAGATTTGGGTAGAAAAAGAAAGGATATTACACACACATTACTCTTCAGAAATCAGACGACAAACAATAGTCAGCTAGTAAAATCATCTTTCTGTTATTAATTTCTCGGAAGAATTATATTTCTAAATCATTAACAATAATTAATAACATGAATGTCGCAATGAAAGAACAGTATTTTAGTTGTAAATGATAAAATGATTACCATTTCAGATATGCGATATTAGCTATGCAAAGTGGGATACGACCTATCGCAAATGTCATTTAGAATTGGTGATATCAGCTACATTTCAGGAGTTGTGCAGTTATAACGTCACTACCGATGGATAAAGAGATGAGCCCAAAGTACAAAGTAAACACTGTAACTGCTTGAGCTGAAATATTAAATCGTTGCTAGGATGCGCGCCGCGGTAACTATGCAGACGGCTGCTAACTTTATTTGTTGACATAGCTTCAATTTTTTCGATACAATATTTCTTTTAATGTAATTTTGGTATCGAGGTCCAGTGCATGGCTAACCTCTCTGAGTTGGAGATGTTTTAATATATATTAATTATCGCTGAGAGTTCAGTCTTATAAGTATGGCACAAGACTACAAATAAAACAACACAATGGACTAAAATGTAACAGTTTGAATGTCATTAGCATCACAACAACAATAACATTGCCCACTACTACCATTATGGGAGAATGTACATATATTACTTATAAATGTTGTGCCAACATACAACTAAGGACGTTTCAACTTTTACTAGTTATTTTTACTAGTTATTGATTTAGAAACTAAGGGTATATATATATATGTAAAGTGACCTATTCGTTCCAGACGTTGCATTTGTCGTGGATACTCTGAACGCATCTCTGTTCCGGGCACGCATTTCTGCATTGGCCAGGGACATGTGCATACATTCTTCGATGCCGGTGGTCCATCGCCTTCTTGGTCTTCCTCTTCATCTTTCGTGGCACTCTGCCTTCCAGAATCAGTTTTTCTATATAATCATGTCGCTTTAAGTGACATGATGTGACATATATATATATAATTACATGTGCATGTATATATTAAAGATTCACGAGCTATTGTTAAATTAGTACTGGCCATATCTTTCTTAGGACAGGAACAACTTTAGTTAAATCCATTGCTCGTCCGGTATCCCATGATTTTCCGTACCAGCAAACGTGTCAGAGCGTTCATTTCCTCAGACACCGGCATGTTCAGGAACGCATATGAAGGTAATTCTTGTCGAGTTAAACAACTTCACAGACTTCAACTCCTGCCTGCGTGTCCAGCCTATTTCAACCTTATTAAGCTTGCTGATGTAGTCGTTATATGTGGGATTGCAAAATAACAATACAGTATGAGAGTAACTAGGCATCATATAGAGTATTAAAGATGGAAAAGTGAGACAATGATTTCATGCCCAAACACGCTCTCTCTCTCTCTCTCTCTCTCTCTCTCTCTCACACACACACACACACACATATACACACATATATATATATATAGATTCTACTTCAAGCTACACGGGGCATACCTATATGTGTTCCATTTTCATTTGATGGTGATTACAGTAATATAGTAATATTGTGCATGTTTCGTTAGGGCCAGCAATCGGTATTTTATAAACTGTGGGATTTATAAACTCATTATAAAAATTAAATTTTGTCAAAAATGGGAACATGTATTAAATTAGGGAAAATAATTGTACCAAATATGAATGAAAAGTAAGACTCTACATCCTTGTATTCTTGTCTGTAGTGTATTATGTATTTTCTTAATATTTCGTATTTGGTACGGTTACTTTCTTAGACTTGTGTTTATGATGTAGTTATTAACGACTCAATAATGTTATTGTGATTTACACGTAATGTTTATTTATTTTTTAAAGACGCTTTAAAGTTAAAAATTGTTCTGTATTTTTCTATATTTTCATATTTGTATGTGTTTTTTCACACTTAGATTGTAAATTCAATCGTTTTCGGTCTCATTCATTTTATTATCATTGTTGTTGTCATATTATTCGATAGTATCAGTAGATGTTTGTAACAGATATCTACTATCTCAGAATAAATACTTCTGATTGTAAAACATATCTACTTAACTATAACTACTTCTGATTGTAAAACATATCTACTTAACATTAACTACTACTGTTTCTACTTGCTTAGATTGATGCCTTTGTTTACAAATTTTCATATTAAAATGAACGATAGAGCTAGTACATATTGCTTCACCAACATATGAGTACTGCATCATCAGTATTTGAGTTTGTATCACCAACATATGAGTACTGTATTATCAACATATGAGTACTGCATCATCAGTATATGAGTACTGTATCACCAACATATGAGTACTGTATCACCAACATATGAGTACTGTATCATCAACATATGAGTACTGTATCATCAACATATGAGTACTGCATCATCAGTATATGAGAACTGTATCACCAACATATGAGTACTGTATCACCAACATATGAGTACTGTATCACCAACATATGAGTACTGTATCACCAACATATGAGTACTGCATCATCAGTATATGAGTACTGTATCACCAACATATGAGTACTGTATCATCAACATATGAGTACTGTATCACCAACATATGAGTACTGTATCATCAACATATGAGTACTGTATCATCAACATAATAGTACTGCATCATCAACATATGAGTACTGCATCATCAACATATGAGTACTGTATCATCAACATATGAGTACTGTATCACCAACATATGAGTACTGTATCATCAACATATGAGTACTGCACCATCAACATATGGGTACTGCATCATCAACATAATAGTACTGCATCATCAACATATGAGTACTGCATCATCAACATAATAGTACTGCATCATCAACATATGAGTACTGCATCATCAACATATGGGTACTGCATCATCAACATAATAGTACTGCATCATCAACATATGGGTACTGCATCATCAACATAATAGTACTGCATCATCAACATATGAGTACTGCATCATCAACATATGAGTACTGTATCATCAACATATGAGTACTGTATCATCAACATAATAGTACTGCATCATCAACATATGAGTACTGCATCATCAACATATGGGTACTGCATCATCAACATATGGGTACTGCATCATCAACATATGGGTACTGTATCATCAACATATGAGTACTACATCATCAACATATGAGTACTGCATCATCAACATATGGGTACTACATCATCAACATATCGGTACTGCATCATCAACATATGGGTACTGTATCATCAACATATGAGTACTACATCATCAACATATGGGCACTGCATCATCAACATATGGGTACTGCATCATCAACATATGAGTTCTGCATCATCAACATATGAGTACTGTATCCTCAACATATGGGTACTACATCATCAACATATGAGTACTGCATCATCAACATATTGGTACTACATCATCAACATATGAGTACTGCATCATCAACATATGGGTACTACATCATCAACATACGAGTACTGCATCATCAACATATGAGTAGTGCATCATCAACATATGAGTAGTGCATTATCAGTATATGAGTACTGTATCATCAACATAATAGTACTGCATCATCAACATATTACTACATTATCAACATATGAGTACTATATCATTAACATATGGGTACTGCATCATCAACATATGGGTACTACATCATCAACATATGAGTACTGCATCATCAACATATGAGTAGTGCATTATCAGTATATGAGTACTGTATCATCAACATAATAGTACTGCATCATCAACATATGAGTACTGCATCATCAACATATGAGTACTGTATCATCAACATAATAGTACTGCATCATCAACATATGAGTACTGTATCATCAACATAATAGTACTGCATCATCAACATATGAGTAGTGCATTATCAGTATATGAGTACTGTATCATCAACATAATAGTACTGCATCATCAACATATGAGTACTGCATCATCAACATATGAGTACTGTATCATCAACATATGAGTACTGCATCATCAACATAATAGTACTGCATCATCAACATATGCGTACTGCATCATCAACATATGGGTACTGCATCATCAACATATGGGTACTGCATCATCAACATATGCGTACTGCATCATCAACATATGCGTACTACATCATCAACATATGAGTACTACATCATCAACATATGTCAGATTTTTCATATTACAACTTTAGTTATTATAACATATAACCTTCAACTGCTATTCCTGACACGTTTTCTATATTTCGCATAACATACTCAACCTTGACTAAACTTCACATTCTGTTTCTCTTACGACAAATATCACATTTACGTAAACTTCAATAACCTTCACCATATTCTCAACGGCCATGGTAGCTTGATTACCAGAATAACGACCTCTCTTATTTGATTGGATAAAATATCTGTTATAATCGAATTGGACTAACGACTGTGGGGGGAAAAGAATCTACCTCAACATAAAAGGTATTTTTTTTTATAATCACTAATCTTCTTTAACCCAGAGTTCATGATGGCTGGTTTACCAGATTCGTGACCTCATCGTATATGGTTATAACACTTTGAAATAATCAAATTGGACTAAATACCTGGTTGAAAGAAGCGTAACTCACCACAAGTGGTGACTTTTACATAACTACACCACTAATCTTCATATTTTATTCCCTGGTTATAAACAAAACTCACACTTACTGAACCAGATCACTAATCTTCATATTTTATTCCCCTGGGTATAAACATAACTCAATTTTTACAAGAATTGTTTCACAGCCTCATTAAATAAAACAACAACGATAAAAAATAAGCAAGTTTCTCTCCATATTTCTATTAGCTACATTAAAAATATTATAACTGCCCTTAATCTCCATTTACATGTTCGATAAGATCTCTAAATCTTATTTAGAATTCCAATCCTGGTCCCTATATCTCTGAAGAGCGAGATATGCCAAAGTGCTTTCTGTGTTGGTGTGTTTTTTTTTAATTTCGAGAAGAAGAAAAATAATCTTTGGGAAAGTAGTGGAAATGGAAATCATCTTTTCTAATTGATCCGAGTGTCCTCGTCTTGAAATGAAATTCTTTCTATCTATTCACCTTTGAACTCTTTTCTAAGCACAGATCGTGGAAAGAAACAAAATATCTTTAATATTCCCACGTATTAAGTAATTTCTGTCAGCTGTTTCCGTTCTTCAACCATTCTTCTTGTATCTTTTTTCTTTAGCCATCAGTGTCTCTGTCCTCTCTTTCAGCCATTAGTGTCTCTGTTCTCTCTTTCATTAGTTTAAAAAAAAGTTTTTCATGTGTAATTAACACCATTATAAAGGGTCACGTCAAAGTAGTACTATTGCTAAGTGGAAAAACACTCTTGTGTGTATGAATTTATTTATTATGAAAGTCTGTTGCTTTCTTCTTGTTGTTACTAACCGTGTTTCAGAAAAAAAAACTTTAGTTTTTGAGATAGAGATTCTAACTATGATATTAATAAATGGTATTTTGCATGTATGACACAATCCACTTAATATCGTATTATGTTTTAATTGTTTTATATCATCTCTGTTTCTCTGTTCGCTGTCACTACAATCATATATGCAGGATTCTTTACTCTCAACGTATGCTGCGCAAGATAGAAAAGTTCATGCTGAGAAAGGAATGATTTGATTTATTGTATACCTAAATTGTCAATAGTATTATATGGATATACTTCCCTGGTCATAATGGGGTCAGAGGAAACAAGGTAGCCGACTTTTTGGAAGGCAATGCAGTGCTAGATGGCACAATATTGTGAAGAGATAAGGTGGACTTGATTAATGCAGTCATAAATTCTTTGCAAAATGAAGATACGGTTAACGAGGATGAGAATGTATACATACAAAGAATGTCAGAAATGGGAGTGTCTAGAGGTGAAGGAAGGAAAAGTAGTCTTTTTAGAACGACCCGAAGATTTCGTAATTAAAACCTGAGCGGGACTCTGAGTCTACATACACTTGGATGGCTGCTGGAACGGAGATCCGAACACGTATGCGTGGTATAATGCTAGTTTCTAATCAAGAATCAAAAATCAAGATGCAGGATTCTTCCTTACATAATTTTTTTTCAACATAGCGAAGGGTGGCTTAAATAGACTTTATTTTCATAATCTGTGTAGGTCTATATTTAAGTCTGTGATTTGCTATTTAAAATGTACATTGTTTTTTCATGTCAAAAGTTGAAGAGTTGTACAAGATTTTAAAGTTATTCATCAACGTTGAACAGTTGTACACGGTCGTACAAAGTTGATTCATCAATGTTGATATGCGTACAGGATCGTGTAGAATTCATTTATCAAGGTTGAAATATTGTACAAGGTAGTACAGAGTTGATTAATTAAGGTTCAGCTGTTGTGCACGGTCATACAGAGTTAATTCATCAATGTTGAACATGTGTACAAGGTCGTATAGAGTTGAATCATCAAGGTTTATTAGATGGAAAATTTGGTGTTCGGCATTGCTAATTTCATAATGGGGCTGTGCATAAATTGCGGCACCAATTAGGGTGAAGGTGTCTGACAAATGTTGGCCATTGTTGAAAGGGGGGGGGGAGAGGATAGGAGATAGGGATGAAAATAGTTTAGTCAATAACAAAGAATATATTATATACAAATTACTTTGATTGAAATAGAAAATTTGCTCGAAACATTTTGAAAAAAATAATGATGTTTTTTTGTTTAAAAAAATCAATTTCTGAGATGGATGGTAAGTTTGTTGTGAAATGATTAAGAAATTGAAGGTATTCCTGAATTCTTGACATTCTGTTGACAGTGGGGAGGGAGGAAGAGTATACAAAAAGGGTAGAAGTGGTTGACGTAATTTATAGACAGCAGCCAATCCTGTCTTCATAATAAAAACAAATTATCGTAGCAGAAGGGGAGAATATACAATCATATATTGTGAGGTGGAGAAAGACTACAATCATATATTGTGAGAGTGGGAGGGAGTCTACACTCATATATTGTAAGAGTGGGAGGGATTCTACACTCATATATTGTGAGGAGGAAGGGAGTCTACACTCATATATTGTGAGGTGTAAGGTAGTCTACACTCATATATTGTGAGAGTGGGAGGGAGTCTACACTCATATATTATGAGAGTGGGAGGGAGTCTACACTCATATATTGTGAGAGTGGGAGGGAGTCTATGCCCATATATTGTGAGGTGTAAGGTAGTCTACACTCATATATTGTAAGAGTAGGAGGGAGTCTATGCTCATATATTGTGAGGTGTAAGGTAGTCTACACTCATATATTGTGAGAGTGGGAGGGAGTCTACAATCGTATATTGT
Source organism: Meghimatium bilineatum (assembly GCA_034231615.1). Lineage (NCBI taxonomy): Eukaryota > Metazoa > Mollusca > Gastropoda > Stylommatophora > Philomycidae > Meghimatium > Meghimatium bilineatum. The sequence goes on along the minus strand of CM067298.1, from coordinate 123,485,026 downwards.
GAGAGTGGGAGGGAGTCTACAATCGTATATTGTGAGAGTGGGAGGGAGTCTACACTCATATATTGTGAGAGTGGGAGGGAGTCTACACTCATATATTGTGAGAGTGGGAGGGAGTCTACAATCGTATATTGTGAGGGGGAAGGGAGTCTACACTCATATATTGTGAGGTGTAAGGTAGTCTACACTCATATATTGTGAGAGTGGGAGGGAGTCTGCACTCATATATTGTGAGAGTGGGAGGGAGTCTACACTCATATATTGTGATGTGTAAGGTAGTCTACACTCATATATTATGAGAGTGGGAGGGGGTCTACACTCATATATTATGAGGGGTATGCAGGTATAAATTGTAACACGGAGATGCCTATTCTCATCATCCCCAAACTGTAACCAGGGTCGTAGATATTTCTACGAGAAGGTTCTTATGGGAGTTACTGGATATATTTTTGAGGGAGGGGGGATGGTTAATAGATGGATAACATGAATTTTATCAGCTATTTTGGCTTGCTTCCTAAGAGTTTGAACAGCTTCCCCTATGGGTGTATCGATAACCTCTCAGGTCGTTAGGATGTAATTTTGGAAACAGCTTCACAAAAGCCTTGCTATACCTTTCTGTTCGATGTTTTCTGTATGCGTCTGGAAAATTTGAATCATGTTTAGGTTTTAATATTATCAATCCCAATTTCTTTTCCCACCCTCAACTGTTCCCTTCAGGACATTCTCGGAAAGGGAGTCACGAATCATCACGTGACAAAATCTTAGACGTTTCATACTTATACAGTATATATATATATATATATATATATATATATATATATATATATATATATATATATATATATATATATATATATATATATATATATATATATATATATATATATATACTTTAAAACATGTAATGACCATTTTATGAAAGTATTAAATTAAAAAAAGGGGAAATAACGAAAAAAGGGGAAATAACGACACGACATTTCAAAATATAGCATGACAAGCGTACCAGCTACAATCCACACTATATTCCATAACGCTGGCATTAGAAAAAATAACTTTCGTTACTGCATGTTTTCCTGTTAAAATGGCTTTCTATATCTGTGGAAATAGAGGCCACTTTGCCATAGCAGTCGCTGCGACATGGAGAGGAAGGATTTTGATTGTACCTTCGAAAGAAAAATATCCTGTTCCAACCGTGGATTTAACCAGAATTCTCAAGGGTCCGAGAATAGCGTTCTAACCACACTGCATGCGCTTCATTGCTTTAACGTCTGTAAAATGACAGCAAATAAATCAATAAAACCCTCAATTTCAAAATTAAGGAGAATAATAATAGAGGTAAACATTGTCAACGCATGTGTTCTTCATTATTTGTGATACATTCAAGGCACTGTTGACGCCATGGAAAAGGATTGCTTGTGAATGAAACATCGGGGCATGCACAGCCTGTAACGGATGCTGAAGTACCAGAAACATTCATGCAGATTTGCAATAGAAGGTTTATGTTGCTTAACTCGTCTTCCAAACTCTTTCCAAAGATGCTCTATGGGATTACTGTCAGGACTGTTTACAGATCAATCCTTTCTATTGACAACCACTTCTGATAGGAAAGCAATTACTGCACGAGAACGGTGTGGCACAGCATTATCATCTTAAATGACTACATCATGCCAAATTTCTTGCAATGATGTGATGGCAAAAGAAATTCCAAAGAAACGGCTTGGTCTGAGCAGCAGAAAAAAAGGTCCCCCATAATGAAACATACAAGTAAATTGGATCAGTCTGAAGCAAGCCAACATATTCAAATTCAAATAATAACATCAGATGGAGATGATTAAAGATGCCAAATATAGAGTTGTCTAGGCAAAGACAACATCTCACAAGATGAATACCATTCTATGTAATATATCTTTGTCAGTTGATGTGAGATGAGAGTTCTTAGACGTTACATAGAATCAATTCTAATATATGGAAGTGAATCTTGGATGCTCAACAGAACAAGCAAACATTGTATTGAGGCAGCAGAAATGTGGTTTTATAGAAGAATGTTGAGAAAACCATTGGCAGATAAAAAGCATAATGAAGATATCTTGAAAAAAGTTAATTCAAAAAGAGCTGCTTATCTGCATCATAAAGAGACAGTCAACAATTTGTATATACATCATGAGAAGAGGAAAAATGGGACACATTGTAACAACAGGCAAGTTGAAGAGCAAGATAAGTGGTGGAAGACCAAGACAGAAGATGCTTGACAACCTAGCATTGTGACATGGGAGAACATCGGTTTCATAAATAATTGACAGTATACGAAATAGAAGGCTGTGGAAAGTCATGATAACAAACGCCACATGGCATGACTCCACACGTCTTGATTCCACACGGCGTGACGCCACATTATATGAGTCCACGATGCATGCACTCACTATAAGAAGAAGATGTGGTGACAAGAGGTAGTAGAATTTAGTCGTGGTTGGGGTCACAATTCAGATTCCCAATGTGATAGACCGGGGTTCAGTGGAGTAAACTAATGGCGTGCCACATCATCACTGATAACCCCCATCATACTCCAACATACTGAAATAAATTTCATTCTTAGGTGTCTTGTAATATTGTTTGTAGATTATCTGTCTAGTCTGTGCAAGATCTTTTTATATCTGAAACCTGTATGTTCGTCTCTTGGCTGTCGTTCTATAGTTAATATAGTAGTTAATATAATATGGTAGTTAATATAATATGGAATATTCTACAGCAATACGGTTTTCCTACTAAAATAATCAATGTTATAAAGGCATTCTACACCAACTCACATTGCTGTGTTCAAACAAACACTGAGAAGTCAGAATGGTTCCAAGTTGTTACGGGCGTTAAACAGGGATGTATCATGTCCCCATTACTTTTCTGCGTCGCTATTGATTGGGTCATGAGAAAGAGCACTGAAAATGAGCTGACAGGAATAAAATGGATTAATAATACCGTTCTCGAAGATCTTGACTACGCAGATGACCTAGCCCTTTTGAGCGCAAACCACACAGATGCTCAATCTAAGTTTGACAATCTCCAACACTACTCAAATCAGATAGGGTTGAAAATCAACACATCAAAAACTCATATACTAGATTTTACGAGACCCAACGACAACATAGAAATTCAAAATGTTCCATTATTAAAAGTCAACAATTTTACATATTTAGGCACCAATCTAGCATTGGATGGAGACTCATCAAAAGAAATTTTACACCGTATTGCCCTTGCAGCGGGTGCTTTCAATAAACTACGCAACATATGGACGTCAAACACAATAAGAAACACCACAAAACTCAAGTTGTTCAAATCCAACATCATCCCTATTCTATCATATGGGTGTGAAAGTTGGAAAGCCACAAAAGCCACAGATAAAAGACTCGACTCATTTGAAAAAAAAATGCATACGTACCATCCTGAACGTTAAGTGGAGTGACTTTAAATCTAACACTACTATAAGAGAGGAAAGCAAACAAACCTATACATCTTCCTTCATTAGACAAAGGCGTTGGACTTACATCGGCCATGTTCTCAGAATGAACAGCCTAAGAATTCCACAGCAATCACTATATTGGGTGCCACCTGGAGTAAGAAGAAGAGGGAGACTTAGAGAAACTCTACGAAGAACCATTAAAAGAGAAGGCATGTCAATGAACCTAAACAACACGCAACAATGAAAGACATGGCAACACAAAGACAGAAATGGAAAGCTATGGTTTCTGCCATATGCGCCGCCTATGGCCTTGGAGGAACATAACATAACATAATATGGTAGTTAATACACCAGTTGTTGGGTTAGTGAATCAGCGACGCAGCTTGTGGATGAACCAATAACTATTTGAATGTCCAGTCAGTGGTTGATTAGAAAAAAAAAACACAACTAGTATCACTTTAAATATACGTTCTATAAACATAGTACCTGTCCTACAAGAATACGAAGGAAATTGAGAGAAAAGATGGGAATTGTGACAGGCAGAGAGGGATGATAGTTTGTGTATAGAAGAAAGCTATCCGCATCAATCAATTGGTAGTGTACTGGTGTCACCTTTCTCTTTGCAAGTCGGATCCAGAGACGCTGGAAGTATTCTCTGACCCCACTGTTTGCTCACAGACGTGATAAGAACCTCAAGGATCTACTAGTCCGGAGTTATCTCCAGTGCACTTCCTTGTCAACTTTCGTGATATTTATCGAAGATATATTCTCCGCTCTCCTAGTGTACTCTAATAAAGAAATACATCTTCTAGACATCATAATGTCACAAGAAATGGAGTAGTTTACTACTGTCTACACTGTCCTTAGATTTACTCTATATGTCTTTCCATGTTATACCAAAAATATTAAGAATCTCCAGCATGTCGTTGTTTTAATAATTTTTCTATATATTCCCAATCCTCTTTTCATCTGTTGATTTCGTGTCAATATCTGTTTTGCAATTCCATTTTCTGCTATTAAAATAGCGTGGCACATCCATCTTCATTTTATGGATGCAATATTTAGGCAAATTGGACTCTGTTGTGTCCTCATTCAAAAACTCATCGTTTCGAAATTTTTTTTTTGTTAATAATTTATTTTAACATATTCTATTCAGGATGTAGCCATTAACCCATTGTATGGCTGTACGACAATCAATATAATGTAAATGTGTGAAACGTAACAATAACTGTACATACGTAAAACATAGGTTTTTAAAAATGGTCCACTAAGGCACGACGGACTATCACTAAAACTAGGGGTTATAATGAGCAAACAAGAGAACATACAAAATACAAAACATTTTAAACGTTTCCACCATAAGGTCTTTATCAAGATCACACAACATCAAAAGATGACGAATGGAAATTATCACAATACACAAAAACGTGTCCAACCGAAATATGGAAGTGAGATGCCGGAAGGACAGGAAGTACATAAAAACGTAAATATATGTGGAAACAAAACAAACAAAACGATGACGAAAGTGACGGAACAACATGAATAAAGACAATACCAACCCAGTACTAGATAAAAGAGTGGTCGGAATTGAGTCCACAAGGCTTGAGGGTATCCAATTAAAAAATAAGACGATTTTCTAGAGCGTACCTAGATCCATCATCGGTGGTACAGGATCTGTGGCAGAGAGCTGAATATCAAGAACACTATGATGATAATCGCCTGAAGTGCGTGGCAACATGTGACGCATCATGCTTAAATAGTATTCCCTTCTCCAGTCTCATCCTGACACCCGTGGCGCTTTCAAAGACTTACCTCTGGAGGATTATAGGCGCGACAAAAATATGAAGGACATCTTGGTTCATAGCCACACTAAATCTTCTGTTCCTCACCATTTCGAGACTGTTCGTTCCTCACGAGGTGGCTACTATACATGTCATACATGTCCTTATGTGGTTCAGGTGCGCTCCATTTCATTTCCCAAGGCCACTTTCTCTATCAATGAGGCCTTTACATGTGAATCCCGTAATGTTATTTACGTGATAATATGTAAACGCTGCAGCAAGCAGTACTGACAAATGGGAAACCGGCTTAAGATTGAACAATAGCTTGTGTAATCATTTTCATGCGCTCAAGCACAGATCACATACTCCTGTTGCCACACACTTCAATGGCCCTGGTCATCATGGTACTCTTGATATTCAGCTCTCTGCCATAGACTCTGTACCACCGATGATAGATCTAGGTACGCTCTAAAAAATCGTATTATTTTTTAATTGGGTACCCTCAAGCCTTTTGGACTCAATTCCGACCACTCTTTTGTCTAGTACTGGGTTGGTGTGGTCTTTGTCTTTATTCCTTTTGTTTCGTCATATATTTGTATACAACACTGTGGTATGTAAACTAACACAGTTGTTAAGTCTAATCTTTATTTGATATAAATTCATGATTTCTGTTTGTTTCTATATGTATCATACATTGTAGAAATTTCATTTTTAAAATGAATATTTTTATCTTTTGTTATTAGTGAAATCTCGAGACATGCTCCAGATAAGAAAATAATCGATTTCCTCCCAGGCATTGGTCTGTAGCGGACATAATCACAGCTGGGAGCCTAGGGTAGAATTGCTAACTCCACACCCGCAATCTTTAGTCTTGCTTTAAGGAATAGAATTATAGAAGAAATACCAGGACTCAAGATCAATGAGAAAATAATAAACAACCTTAGATATGCAGATGACACTGTTCTTTTGCCAGAAAGTGAACATGAACTACAAAGACTAATTGATCAAGTCTATAAATCAAGTAATGAATATGGACTGGATATAAATATCCAAAAAACAAAAACCATGATAATCAGCAAAGGCACAGAAGAACAGGAGGTAAATATAAACATACAGGGAGAGAAACTACAACACGTAAAACAGTATCAATATCTTGGACACATAGTCACAAATGATGGCAGATGTGAAACAGAAGTTAAAAGGAGAATAGGAATTATTAATATCTAAACAAATTACAAACAAGTTAAAAATGAGAATTATAAAATGCTACATCTATTCCATATTAATGTAATGGTTCAGAAAAATGGACAACAAACAATTATAAGACATAATTGACACCTTTTAGATACGAATATATAGAAAAATGGGGAGAACATCATGGAAAGAAAAGAAAACAAATAAAGAGGTGCTAAAGACACTTAATATGAAGAAATAACTACTAAGAGAAATAAAGATCAGGCAAATAAATACTTTGGACACATTAAAAGACATGACACCTTAATGAAGACCTTACTTGAGGGTAAAGTCAAAGGGAAGCGAGCAAGATGTATGCAGCGATACAAGTGGGAGAGTAACATCACACGATGGACAGGTTACAGTCTAACAGAGTGCACCACCAAGACAAGAGACAGGAGATGTTGGAGCTACGTTGCAGCCAACCCAACCTTCGTTGCGGAGACGGCACTTAATGATGATGATGAAAGAATAGATGGTGGATGACAGTGTTACTATTCTTCTCTGTCTTTTCGGGCTTTGGTAACACTGGGGAAGTTTGTGATATATAAATATAATAACCCGTTGATGTATAATGTGATGAAATTTCTGATGTCAAACGATGTTAAAGATCTTTTAAGTGTAATGTCACTGAACTTAATGTGGAAGACTGTGTTTTGAGATACATCACAGGTGTTGTGAGATATATCCATCACCGCCATGGCTTGTAGAATGTATTCCTTATGGTACAACAATAATACTATTGTCTGGAAAGACGGAAATTTGTCAGTGGAGTACATTGCCAGAAATGTTTAAATATGCAAGAATATATATATGAACCGTCGCCAGATCATTCATCTTAACACTGATGCCACATCTATAGTTGCTCCCAGGCAGATCATTCATTTTAACACTAAAGCCACATCTATAGTTGCTCCGAGGTTCTATTGAGTGTGCATGTGGTAACTGACTGTCTCAGTTCTATGTTGGTTTATAACGTCGTAGATTCATAAATACCGTTTTGTTTCCTATATTCCAACTCTATTCGTCACTACTAGGGATTGCATTCTGATCATTGACAAGAGAAACAGCCTACGCTCTTCAACTTGTCTAACTCCTTTACTGCATTCATAATATCGGTACTGTCCATTGATCTATCACTTGTCACTGCAGTCAAGAAGATACATTTATCAGTTCTTTCATTTCAAACTGATTCACCGTGTAACTGTTTTTTGAATTATTGTTTCAGTACCAGAAATGTCAAACAATCGGTTCACTCCATTTTGATGGTGTTACCTTAACTAGATCACTCCATCTTGATGATTTTACCTTAACAAGACTTCAATATAACTTACTAAATATCATTTAAAAGACATTAGAAAGGATTTAAGACTGTCTTATATGAATTTGTCTATGCTTTGCGGCGATACAATTGTAAAGAATAATACAACCATGGATAAAATTAAGTTATATTTCGCTTTGGTAGAATACCCGATTAAGGACTTAGCCACCATTCCACCCTTTTTGGCTGTGTGAATTTCTAAGAAATATAGATTAAGTAGTTTGTCATTGTTTTCTAAATGGTCGTGATGAACTATTGTCTGCAGCTTGAATTGAACACAGTATCTTCGTTGTTAGATAGATATGCTTAAACTTCAGAGCAGAAGGTGAGGCACTCCTGGGGGCACTGAGAGCTCTCGCTACCACAGATCATTCAACGCCATAAAATGTAGTAATATTCAGATTGCAGATCCTTAGTGGAAGCATTACAAAGCAACAAAAAATGAAAGCTCAATACAACTTATTAGGGTAGAACTAGGAAAACATAAACAAAACTTAAACACAACTCTTCAATGGATACTCGCCCAGTGTAGTACCACTGGAAGTGAAAGAACAGTTGTCTGAGAAAAAGAGGAGGTGAATGAAACCACGCAGCTAACTTCTGTCCTACAGTAAGGCCAAAACACTAATCCGCAACCATTATACATCAGAGTGGAAGAAATATATGGATATTGTTCAGAAACAAGACCCAAAACGTCAACTTCTTAGACAACAGCAGACCATCATATCATCTTTCGACTAAGAACTGATCAATGCAGGTTACAGAGCCACCTGTACCGGATCAGGATGACTAACACAACATGAATATCCATGCAGAACAGGAACACATATCCCTGAAGACACACTTCATGACTGTCGAGAATACAAAGTACTGCAAGGCAAGACATATCCACACTGTACTTGGAGGCAGCTCATGGCCACACTGTACTGCGAGGAAAAACATGGCCACACTGAACTGCGAGGCAAGACACGACCACAATGAACTGTGAGGCAAGACACGACCACAATGAACTGTGAGGCAAGACACGACCACAATGAACTGTGAGGCAAGACACGACCACAATGAACTGTGAGGCAAGACACGACCACAATGAACTGTGAGGCAAGACACGACCACAATGAACTGTGAGGCAAGACACGACCACAATGAACTGCGAGGCAAGACACGACCACAATGAACTGTGAGGCAAGACACGACCACAATGAACTGCGAGGCAAGACACGACCACAATGAACTGTGAGGCAAGACACGACCACAATGAACTGTGAGGCAAGACACGACCACAATGAACTGTGAGGCAAGACACGACCACAATGAACTGCGAGGCAAGACACGACCACAATGAACTGTGAGGCAAGACACGACCACAATGAACTGTGAGGCAAGACACGACCACAATGAACTGTGAGGCAAGACACGACCACAATGAACTGTGAGGCAAGACACGACCACAATGAACTGTGAGGCAAGACACGACCACAATGAACTGTGAGGCAAGACACGGAAACACTCAACTGGACTGGGGAAAAACTGTGGCATAGTCACTCTGACCTGGAAAAGACTGGGAGCTTCAAGTTGGCGACTGGCCCTTGCAAGACTGGGAGGTTCGCCCTGGAGACTGTCCTGAAAATCTTGCAAGACTGGGAGATTCGTCCTGGCGACTGTCCTGAAAATCTAACAAGACTGGGAGCATCGTACTGACCACTGTCCTGAGGATCTTGCAAGACCAAAATAATCGTGACACAGATGACGAAGAAGGCTGTCAGAAAAGCACTCTATAGCTGGCCTGTATATAGTCGGACACATGTGATATTAGAAGACAAACAATCCGACTTATCAAAGATCTTGAATAACAATACATTTAGTACTCAATTATAACATATATGTTTTTTGGCTATTGATAACCCTCGTATTCTTCTACCCCTGACGCTGAAAGACAACAAAGGGTTTAGCAAATAGATAGCTATATATATATATATATATACCCCTCGTAGAAATAACTATTAAAACACAATAACTGAATTTATAATTTATTTATTGTTCACAAATTACTTATCGATTGTTTATTGATTGAAGAACAAGATCAGTATCCAATACAAATGATTAATAAAAACTTAACAGTAAATGTATATACAATTTACAGGATAATCGATGGAACTTCCTGCATAATGACTCAGAACTAGTTGTGTGTTAATGGGAAGCCAAAATAAGCTTCAGGTATATTCAGAAATATGTGGAACAAAACAAAAATGACAAAATAATACGCATCTCATCTGAGAAGATTTGTCCGTTTGAGATGTATATAGAATAACTGTTGAGATGTTACAGGGCGAACCAATGAAATGAACTCTCGTACCAGACACTAATATGAAAGTAATATAAATCTGTGGAATGTCAATAACCAAATACTGAAACCCATTTTTTGTCTTCTGGAATGAAATATTTTTTGGGAAGAAAAACATGCAACGTCACGTACAGTGATTAAGATTACAATACGCTACATGACACTGGGAAATTAAATATAACAGAAGCTACAAGATACGAGGAATAGATTAGTCATAAATTATGAAGAAAATTACTACAACGCTCGAAGTCAGAACTAATGGTTAGTACAAAGAATCAAAGGCAATTGCAGTAACTATATACATTGTTAATGTAGCGATACTGTACACGGCTATATTGCTTGTTTCTTTGTTTGAGAATACCAGGAATTGCGAGCGATTAGCTCTTACTTCCTATGTGCAGTTGGGTGGTTTTTCTTAGCGTTCAATCATACCCAGAAGACTTCCGTTTTCGGCTTAATGCAATGTCTATTAAAGGAGTCTTCTACTCAGAGGGGGTCTATAATTGTATAGATGAAATGCTAAAAAGCTTCCATAAAAGAGCCTCAATAAAACGACATGTCATCTATTGTTTTCTGTTGCATGGGTTGTTTGTCTAGTGGGCCATTGGTGAGACCCACAGACATAACAGCATTCTTATAAGAACAAATAGATTGAAATAAATGTGTATTTGATCTGTGTTAGATCAATGAAAGTCATAGAGTGATTGCTCTGCTGTACCTGGCGATATAAGAACAAGTAGATTGAAATAAATGTGTATTTGATCCGTGTTAGAACTGTGAAAGCCATACAGTGATTGCATTGTTGCTCATGGCATTTCATGGAATTGAGCTGAACATGTATCGATCTTCTGTAAAGCGTTATTTGAAATGTGGAAGTATATTTTATTCTAGATTGTCTGTTAGGTGGTTTAGGGGTCTGCCCATAACTTTCTTGAAACATTTTTTGCAAATTTATGAATATCCCCCTACCAATTTAAAATAGGCAGCAGTTCAGGGACAGTATTCCATGACCTGCTTTCATATGCCGTAATTACGTCATTATTGTGTATCGACAGCCTCCCGCTTGATATATATTTTCAAAAACAGACATTTTTACATACTATGTACAGCCTTTCTACGTAAAAACAAATCAATACATGAGCGTTTCTAATAAAGACCTTTCAACTGTATTAATTAGGGCCCCATTAGTTAGGTTTTTAGTTCTTGTTGGGATTTCGGGTGGTCAATATTTCATACTTTGAATAGCATGCCAAAAATAGCCAAGGCATCTTTAAGTATATAAACTGTGACCAACCGAAAGTCCAAAAAGAGCCCAGTCCGGTTATATAATAATTCTAGATAACAGGTTTTACTGAAGAGATTTGTGGTCTATCCCATGTCCTGTAGCCAAGGTAACAAAATAACTCGTATACATCAATTATTGTTATACATATCAATCAATTATTGTTATACATATCAATCAAGTATTGTTATACATATCAATCAAGTATTGTTATACATATCAATCAAGTATTGTTATACATATCAATCAAGTATTGTTATACATATCAATCAAGTATTGTTATACATATCAATCAAGTATTGTTATACATATCAATCAAGTATTGTTATACATATCAATCAAGTATTGTTATACATATCAATCAAGTATTCGCCTGAGTTTGAGAGGGAAAACAGAATAAGAAGAATACGATCTCATCATCGTGTAACACGTCACGTGATTATACAAATACATAAATTAATCATAATCAACATTGTGCAATGCAGTAATCATAGTGATATCCATCTATCCGTAAGCCTATAACCAGTACAAGTCGTAGGAGTATCACATACGTCTATAATCAGTAATAGTTATAGAAATACCACATAAGCCTATACTCAGTAAATGTGGAAGGATTACCACATAAGCATATAATCAGTACAAGTCGCAGGGGTACCACATTGGATGCACCAACACAATGAGACCCCCATCGATTTCTCTCTTCAGTGATGCGGATGAGAGAATAAAAAAAGTTCTGACCAGTCCATTCCTAAATATTTCTTGTCTATAATTTTCTTTTGACTCCTCTGCTTCTTTCACATTCGACTGATTTATGTAATATTGTTTTCAACATGAAATCATACCGGCATACATGTGCAAATCATGCAAGACTTCACCGTTCAGTTATTGATAGCAATAGTTCTTGGTCACCTGTATACACCAATAATTCAATTTCTCAGATTTCGTCTACATTAGTCTTGTGTTCTCTATAGGAGATGATGCGCAGATTTCGTCTACATTAGTCTTGTGTTCTCTATAGGAGATGATGCGCAGATTTCGTTTACATTAGTCTTGTGTTCTCTATAGGGAATGATGCGCAGATTTCCTCAATAACATTTGTATTCGAAGACATGAAACCAATATGATAATTAACGCTAATTATAGATAGACAATTCATACAGGCAGAACAACTCTCAAATAGTATATCCCCAGGTCTGATATACCCCCAGGTCTGGTATATCACAAGGTCTGGTATATCACAAGGTCTGCTATATGACCAGGTCTGGTTGTATAATTTTAACACATATTAAACACAATTCATTTCTTTTAATTTCTTACCCTCCGCAACTACATATAACACCAATTTTCATAACTTGGAAACACAGATATATATATATATATATATATTACAAATTATCACAGGAAACACGAAAATAGAGATTAATAAGGCATTATACTGTCGGTTTCGTAGTAGTGTTAATAGTCAGTTCACCTTGTAAATACAACTCGCTGAATTAGGTCGTCGTTCGAACCCCATGCATCCCCCATTTTACTGGTGATACGATTAGATGTAGTTATGAAACCTCAAAATTTAACAATATTTGAATAGCAATATCCTTTACGGAACACACTTCAATTGTTATTTCATTAATTAAAAGCGACACAAAAATGCAAAATAAAACAACAATGGGCACATAACTGCGGCATTGTTACCTACCTTAACTAAAATGTGAGCTGTAGTTGTAGTTCTTAGTTCGTGATAAAACAAACATTTATATATTTTATAATAATGTAACGTTAAACAAAAGTAGGTTTATAGATTGTGTAGAATCGGTACAGTCTTGTATTACCATACTTCATATGTCGAGGTCAATTGTATGTCGATTAATCCGCCGAAGACCTACTTCCAGGAAGTTCGTGGAAATGTATAAACAGCTAGTAATCTTTACCAACTGTTACAACTCAAGGGGTTTTATTCAAAGTAGTTGATTTATAAAGACGCCATTACAAGTGAAGTGATGTGTCTGCGAGTTCAACTGTGAGTTTAATGGATTCACTGACGTCAATTGACAAGCGTGAACATTTCATGATTCTATAAACATAATTACGAATTGTATGCAGTTAAAGATTATTAAAGTTTCCCAAAGTGCTAGTGGAACCACACAAGCAAATAAAGTAAACTACGATGACCCGAGGTAGATTTAGTATGAATCACGGTTGCCACATTGACTATTAATGTGACAACTTTTGGCCATTTTTAAATGTTACTTAAGATGAAATTTTCAATTTTGGCCTTATTTCTATTGTTTGACCTGATAACATATTTTTGTTTTATTTTTTGCATATTTATTTTAAAAATAAATTAAAAGTCTGGTACAACCCGAATGGCATAGTGTTATTGATAGAATTCGTTCTCTAGTAAATACATTGTTTTGCCGAGAGTGGAGAGATTAAAGCGTCGGTCTCATATCCTTGAGGTCCAGGGTTCGATCGATCGGTAAGGAGTTGTTGTTTTTTTATATTGTAGAGTAAATTTGCAAATTCACCCTGTACATGACTTGGCGACAGCAAGACTATGCGACGTTTATCACACAGCTGCATAATCCCTCCATGCAAATTCCTAAACGGGAAACGTGCAGTATGTGACAGTGTAACAGTAAATACATTACAAACACAATTACAAAAAAATAACACGTTTTATCTCCAAGTTGCAATTATTAGATTGCAGCTTTTTTCACTGAATACAAGCTGTTTATATAATGTTTTCAGTAATTTTAGACACACCGGCGAACTACACAACAGAAAGAAGTAACTAAAGGAGCTGTCGTGTCTTGAAGGGTGGACCGAATAAAGTGCACCGAATAAAGTGCACCGAATAAAGTGCTCCGAATAAAGTGAATTGAATAATGTGCATCGAATTGTTCATGAAATATCTGTTCTCAATATGATTTTATTGAAATCTGTATATCTCCATACTACAGTGTACAGCGTGACTCCCCAGATTACTGTTAGATGCAGAGATAACTTATATTCGTTGAACAAGAAATAACTGTTATATTACTAGTCACAAAACGTGATTGATATGATGTATTTATGTTGTATTTTTGTCATAAATTTGTACGTTAAGACAATAAGTACGCCACATAGATCTTCATTAAATACTCACAATGCATCGTATGTAGTGTCATCAGATATATAAGTGAGTGGATAGTATATGTCAGACACAGTATAATACTTAGCCATTTACATTAAGCTGCCTTCGTAACATCCTTAACCTCCATTTGTGGGATATAATACCAGACAGTATAGCTCTAATGAAGTCTGTAAGTATACACACATTGTTGATGAAGGCACAGATACGATGAGCAGGCCTCGCGGTTCGTGTGAAAGAGCATTGCCTACCAAACAAGTTGTTATGTGGAGGGAGAACTCCAGACTGGCTACTGTAAAGTTGGAGGACAGAAGAACGTTTTAAAGACATTCTTAAGACATAACAGACTCACTTCAAAATAGACAGAAATTCACGGGGAGAGTCTTGCAGAAGACAGATCCGACTAACGTCGCATAATCAAGAGTGGTGCGGCAGCTGTAGATAGCATCAGATATCTTTTTGCACACAAAAAAATCGCTAGAAGAAAGGCTAGAGCTGCTCAATCTTCACAGTCTCCTCCCACACATGCTCAGAGTGTATAGACAATTCCAGGCACACATAGGACTCATTATTTCACAGTCTCCTCCCACACATGCTCAGAGTGTATAGACAATTCCAGGCACACATAGGACTCATTATTTCACAGTCTCCTCCCACACATGCTCAGAGTGTATAGACAATTCCAGGCACACATAGGACTCATTATTTCACAGTCTCCTCCCACACATGCTCAGAGTGTATAGACAATTCTAGTCACACATAGGACTCATTAGTCACAATCGGGCATATCGCAGACATCATTATCGTCATCATCATACCAGTTGAGCTGAATGGTGATGATTGACTACAACGGACACACACCAATTGAGTGCATAGCGATTTTTATAGACACCATGTAAAAGATATTCTAAGTGACGAGACATATTCAGATGAGACTAATTCCTTGGGACGTGTTCAGTGAGATTACATGCAAGCTGATATCTAATGAACCTAGAGTTCTCTTTTATTCATGAACATTAGGATGTAAAGTGTGGACATAGTGTGTCCGGCTAATTCAAATTGAAGACGGGTATACAGCTCTCAACTTAATCATAGATGGCAGAAGGTTAAAGGTTATGATAAATCCAAACAAATTATAAATCAAGTAATGTTGTTTTCTGGCTAATAATAGCGATAGAGAAAACAGGTGATCAACAGGTGACCACACACACATTCTACATCTATGGAATCATTTGTTTTATGTGAAATAACGTTGTAAACTTTACACAGAGAATCGACTCAATGTACTTGAGTTTCATTATATGCACTCCTCACTGTCCGTTCTTACTTTGTCTTTTCTCTTCTTTTGAAGTTTGGCGTTGTAAGATTGAATAAAGATACGTTTTAGGCTCATGTCATATTTAGTTGAATAAAGTTACGTTTTAGGCTCATGTCATATTTAGTTGAATAAAGATACGTTTTAGGCTCATGTCATGTTTAGTTGAATAAAGATACGTTTTAGGCTCATGTCATGTTTAGTTGAATAAAGATACGTTTTAGGCTGATGGCATGTTTGTTTGAATAAAGATACGTTTTAGGCTCATGTCATGTTTAGTTGAATAAAGATACGTTTTAGGCTCATGTCATGTTTAGTTGAATAAAGATACGTTTTAGGCTCATGTCATGTTTAGTTGAATAAAGACACGTTTTAGAGCTATGGCATATTTATTTGAATAAATATTCGTTTTAGAGCTATGACATGTTTGTTTGAATAAAGATACGTTTTAGAGCTATTGTATATTTATTTGAATAAAGATACGTTTTAGAGCTATGGCATGTTTGTTTGAATAAAGATACGTTTTAGGCTCATGACAATATTTAGTTGAATAAAGATACTTTTTAGAACTGGCATATTTGGTTGAATAAAGATACGGTTTATGGCTATGCCATATTTAGGGCTATGGCATGTTCAGTTGTTTGATATGCAGTAATATTGTGACTCCTCAGGATGTTGTAATTCCTCCAATCCACATTATTCTTGGTGTTCTGCTTCTTGGTGTTTTCATTCTCATCTTGTATGCTCTTGCAGATGATAAATTTCGGCTTATTCTCATCTACAGAATAGTTCCTGTCTCAAGCAACAAAATGTTTGTCTAGGGTATCGCTCAGAGCACATAATTATGCAGCTCAATTGGTAAAAACCCATGAATGACAGGAAAGAATTGTACACAATTAAAAATAACTGAAATAAACAATAACATGTCTGTTCAACTCGTTTATTATAAAACTAAAGTGTTATAACTGGGTATACTTTCAATTCGTTTATTATAAAACTAAAGTGTTATAACTGGGTATACTTTCAATTCGTTTATTATAAAACTAAAGTGTTATAACTGGGTATACTTTCAATTCGTTTATTATAAAACTAAAGTGTTGTAACTGGGTATACTTTCAATTCGTTTATTATAAAACTAAAGTGTTATAACTGGGTATACTTTCAATTCGTTTATTATAAAACTAAAGTGTTATAACTGGGTATACATTCAATTGGTTTATTAAAAAAACTAAAGTGGTGCAACCGGTTATACAAATAGAAAATATATTTTTGTCTATAATCTCAACTCAGTTTGTGTTCTATTTTAACAAAGATTCTAGCGTAATATATCAGATTTCCGCACATTCAAATCTTCTAGTCACTGTACTAGGCTATGGAGTCGGTCATGCAGTATGTAAACCATATGTAAGGTTTATGTCGCCAGGTCAGATACACAAATTTAGAATGTTTTATCACAGAAGAAATCATTTATTGTGAGAAACCAAGTCAATCATTAGTCAAATCTTACTACATGCATTGTAGATAACAGTGGCTATTCGTTGTACTCCTTTCAAGCTTCAGTATTTTACCTCTGCAGTAACTTGTATGAATCTCTTCTTTTCCTTCTTATCTCTGCTATTTCAGCAACATGTACATTTCTTTAATACTGGAATTGGTGGAGGGTTTGTAATTATGTTTGCTTATATTTGCGGCATCAATATAAACACTTCCGAGTTCGGCAATATTATCCACTTTTTTATCCGACGAGAACACCTACTCCTAACACAAAGCTGCTTCTTAGTCGTTTCTTACAACATACATGATAGGCATTGATATCTCACAGTGTCACAAAATATGTTCAATAATTTATGTTACTCATTTGGAATTATTTTTCTCTAAAACTACTTGTTAGATCGAACTGATTTGACTTTCTCCACGAAACTATGAAACCATTATTTTGTTTTTAAAGAATGTAACAGATTGAAACATTTTCTCTATAAAATATACATTTATAAAGGTTTTTGTGAATGTACATAATGTGTGTGTTTTTTCTGTTGTTTTTTGTGTGTTTTTTTACAGTACAGTCGCGTCCCTCTACAGTCCCTGTTGATGAGGAAAAGTACGCCTTAGTTATTTATTTTTCCCCCCTCTCCAACTCTTCATTTGCTGTCAAACAATGTATAAATATACTGTCCAATTAAAGACAAGATTAACATGAAAAAACGGCGTAATCAGTGACGCATTTTTCTTTCTATACAGAAGAACTTTAATGTTGGTATGAAGTCGACCTAATATGGTGCAGAAACCACGATTTACATGAGTTGGAATGTGCCGCCGTTTGTTGTTTATTTAAGGATTTCATTATTATTGACAGACTTCGTGAATTTATTTTGCATGAACTTTTCGTGTTTTTTTATTGGTCATTGTCATGTGTTGTCAAGAATGTCACCAATTAACAGCACGGAAATACTGTGGTATGCCTATAAAAGATACATTAAATACTGTATTTTCTCTTGCTGGATGACCTAATTGTTTAATCTTATCATCATCAAGTGCAGTCTCCGCAACGAAGGTTGGTTGCAACAGATTTCCAACATCCCCTGTATCTTGTTTTGGTGGTGCACTCTGCTAGACTAAAACCTGTCCATCTTGTGATGTTACTCTCCTACTTGTATCTCTGTCCTTACTTTACCCTCAAGTAAGGTCTTCATTAAGGTGTCATGCCTTTTAATTTGTCCAAAATATTTTATTTGCCTGATCTTTATTTCTCTTAATAATTCTTCATATTAAGTGTTTTTAGAACTTCTTTATTTGTTTTCTTCTCTTTCCATGATATTCTCCCTATTCTTCAATAAACCCACATCTCGAAGGCATAAATTATGTCTTCTAATTGTTTGTTTAGCGTCCATGTTTCTGAGCCATATATTAATATAGAATAGATGTAGCATTTTACAATTCTTATTTTTAACTTGTTTGTAATATGTTTAGATGTTACTATTTAATCTTATAATAATAGCTAAACTCCAATTTACACAAAGGAGTATTGCATATTCGACTTGCTTTATTATGATATCTTGCTAGGTTTAGCCAATTTATATTTGTAGCGAAGAGTTATATTGCAATATGAATTTGAAGTGTAAATTCATAACTATACAAAATGTGACTATACAATTGTACAGTAACTTTTTCAGGGAATCTAAAATTGGACGTATATATTACGACATACACAAAACTAAAAAGGGAACACAGAATGCTCTCGGTTTAAATAAAATGTCATTTAACAGTTCGATAAAACAGGACTGTGATTATGTAAATTATGAATGACAGCAAGGACGAAAAAGAAAAACAATTTTGACAAAGATGTGATTGTACGTGAGATGCTTAAAATGTTTCGGACAAATGATGTATACCACGTAAACTGAAAGTTCGTCTTCGTGGTGATTGTGATATTAATATTTCTAAAACAGCATTATGGAGGATTGTTAGGGGCAGTGGTTTCCCTTTTCATAAGTCTATTTCAGGCAAAAATATAGTATTTTAGAAAATGTACATCATTACTGCACGATGCGAATATCTGATGCAGATACGTAAGCTTAGGATGGAAGGTTATGGCATATTATATCTGGATGAAGCGTGTGTAAATGCTCACCATACATTTGTTAAAGAGTGGCAATTCCTTCACGGAAATAGTAAAAAGGAAACTTCAAGCCGCAAAGGTAAACTCACTGTAATAGGTCATGCAGGCAGTAACGCAAATGGTCTGGCCAGTGGGACAGAACATATTTTCAAAATATTATCTACAAATCGTGGAGACTACCACACCGAAACTAAAGAAATTATTTTCAGGAATTGATTAGTGAGCTCACTTCTACCAGTGCCGGATAGACTGTCATGTATTGTTATGGATACTGCCTCCTATCATAACGTAAGTTAAAAAAGTAAAGTAACCCATAGCATTTATTAATGCCGTAGGGGTGTGAGATGTTAGCAATCTCACACTTCAGTAGCTCTGCAAATGAGGGCGGTAGCCATCTTCTCTCCCTCCAGTCTTTACTTCCCGGATTAAACCGGTACCCATTTAAGGCTGGATCGACCCGGGAGCCGTAACATTTCCTCCTCAACTGGAGAATGAACACATGACCACTTATATGCGATGCCAGTGGGATAAATACTGTGTTAACAGTACGTTATGTAGTGTTAATACATAACGTAGTAACACATGAAGATAAAATTTCCCACTTCATTAAGCATAAAATAAGAATTCATGACATCTCTTGCAAAAGAATAAGTAACATTTTGCTACAATAAATTCAAACCAGAACTGTTAGACAAAGAAGACGAAGACTTTTGTAATTGACAAAATCATAGCTGATCATGGTCATATTTCTCTTCGGCAATCGCCTTATTAATCACATTTCAATACCATTAAACTTGTGTCAAAGGTCAAGTTGCCGCACTAAATTGGGCTTTCAAACTGTGTGACGTAATAAACATAACCTATGATGCACAAATAAATATTGAGTACTGGAGAAAACGTGAAGAGCATGTGTTTCAAGAGGAAGAGACATATTGACAGCGAGATAGTTTGCATTTCATCTATCCCTTAGCAGTAGCAAGTCTTCTCGATCAATTTGATCGTATGGGTAATATGACAGCTAGTATAACCTTTAAATATACTTAGTCTCCTCTTACGATATCCATGACGTGTCCTAATGTTACTAATCTTTGCTCCATTTCTGTTTTCAAAAACTCACAGATAAAAATATAATATTGTAATCAATTGTTAAAACAATATAAATATTACGAAGACCAGTAGAAAGAATTGAAAAAATGACATTTTTCTGTAATTCGCAAATTTTACCATTTCCTGATGTAGTTGTAAGCTGTTACCTTGATAAATCCCATTCGGTAGAAACATCGATTCCGCACATTCTTTAAAATACAAATTCTACTTTGTCAAAAGATTGGTGTATATTTACAATATTCTCTAGCATAATTTGACTGTTTTCTCTTTCATTTAATTAGAAGCTGGTACAGATCTGTCATGTAAGACATACACAGCTCTAGAATGACTAAGTAAAAATAGAGTAAAGATGAAGATCAACTTTCTTTGATTTAAGAACCTCAGGAATTACGAGCGATTAGCTCTTACTTTCTATGTGCAATAGAGAGGTTTATAATTTTTGTCTTTTCATACACAGGAAGCTTCACCTTTTGGCCTGGTTCAATGCCTATTGGATGGAAATTCCGCCTCAAAATCTTCTTATTCGCCTCGTACGACTTGCATGGACGATTAGCAATTTTGCTATTCTATGCTCCCCTTTTGAACCGCACAAAAACAATGACCAGAGCACACAGACCAGAACTCTATTTCTTACACGGAAGACTCAAACTCTCATCAGTGTTGCCATTCTTTGGGAAAAAACTTCGTACTCCCCCAAAAAATATAAAGACGTAAATAAAGTGATGTGGTGCCTCCAAAACAGTAATTTATATATATGATTTTTTATAATTTGTAGAATGAAACTCACTGCCGCAATGTAACTTCTCTGTTTAATGCAAGCTATTCAGCCTTTTTTAATGTCATATTCAGAAATCATTCGATGCCCTGTGTCCTTCGTATTCTTGGTCGAACTCTTGTTACCTTTTCAGGAACCTTTCCTCCATCTTTTCTAAGCCAGTGTGTTTCTTTACATGTCCGAAATATCATAGCTTGTGTTTTCTGATAGTTCTGAGTAGCTAGTCTTCATCATCTTAGTATCATTCATATATTTACTAACATCTGTTGATACATATTCATAAACATGGAAAAAGGAATGTTGCAAAATATAATTTGATAAATTCTTGATTTCTTGATTAGAAACTGGTCTCACAACACGTGGGGCATTCCCATAAGTGCTCTGCCCTCTGTTCCAGCAGCCATCTGACTCGACGATGTTTCGAGTTTAATGCCGCCGAAACAGACGCCGACATCAGGGCACAACTCTAGACCCTTGTAACAGGCCCCTTTTTTTGTTCCAACCCACCCACGCCGTGCCCGTAACTGTTCAAGCACAACGTCGGACTGTCAGAAAAACATGGTAACTGTTATCGAAGGTTACGACTACGGGAAAAATACTATTGATAAATACAATACACAAGTACAACACACAATTATTTAAACACAATACATAATACAACATACAGTTAAGTAAACACAATACATAATACAACATACAGTTAAGTAAACACAATACATAATACAACATACAGTTAAGTAAACACAATACTTAATACAACATACAGTTAAGTAAACACAATACATAATACAACATAGAGCCTACAATTAAGTAAACACATTACATAATACAACATACAGTTAAGTAAACACAATACATAATACAGCATAAGTTAAGTAAACACACTACATAATACAACATAGATCCTACAATTGAGTAAAGACAATACATAATACAATTACAACATAGAGCCTACAATTAAGTAAACACAATACCTAATACAACATAGAGCCTACATTTAAGTAAACACAATACATAATACAACATAGAGCCTACAATTAAGTAAACACATTACATAATACAACATACAATTAAGTAAACACAATAAATAATATAACATAGAACCTACAGGTAAATAAACACAATACATAATATAACATACAGATAAGTGAACATATTACATAGTACAACATACAATTAAGTAAACACAATACATTAACGAAGAACACACACAAAAACATTGGCTAAATAAAATACAAATTGTGAGAAAATGTGCACACTTATAGAGGTACATAAATAAATGAAATGCATTAAGACTTCAATATAGAAAGAACTGTATAAAGAATGAAAGTAATCAAATAAATATTAGAAAGTGAAACACTATCCCAAGTGCAGTCATGGGTGTCTGAAACTGTGTTCTTAGTTCTCTTAGCAAATGTACACTTGGGATTACTTCTATTGATTCTTCCAGGCACGCCATTGTTAACCTCCTGAAATGTTGGAAGGCGTGGCGTGGATTTTGTTCATGTCTTGGTCTATAACAACACAAATAATTCGTTCGATGTAAGCTATTATCTTAATGACCGTAAATAAAATAACAGGTGGGTATCCCAGCTAAACTATTGTCTCAATGAACGCAAAGAAAGTAATAAGAGGATATCTCAACTAAACTATTTTCTTCACGAACGCAAAGATTGTTACAGAAAGGCATCTCAGCTCAACTATTTTCTTCATGAACACAAGTTACAAAAAGACATCTCAACTCAACTATTTTCTTCGTGAAAACAAAGATTGTTACAGAAAGGCAACCCAACTATTTTCTTCATGAACGCAAAGAATGTTACGGAAAGGCATATCAACTCAACTATTTTCTTCATGAACGCAAATAATGTTACAGAAAGGCAACTCAACTATATTCTTCGTGAAAGCAAAGAATGTTACAGAAAGGCATCTCAGCTCAACTATTTTCTTCATGAACGCAAAGAATGTTACGGAAAGGCATCTCATCTAAACTATTTTCTTCTTGGAAGCAAATATTGTTACAGAAAGGCATCTCAGCTCAACTATTTTGTTCATGAACGCAAAGATTGTTACAGAAAGGCAATTCAACTCAACTATTTTCTTCACGAACGCAAGGAATGTTACAAAAAGACATCTCAACTCAACTATTTTCTTCTTGAATGCAAAGATTGTTACAGAAAGGCATCTCAGCTCAACTATTTTCTTCATGAACGCAAAGAATGTTACGGAAAGGCATCTCAACTAAACTATTTTCTTCTTGGAAGCAAATATTGTTACAGAAAGGCATCTCAGCTCAACTATTTTGTTCATGAACGCAAAGATTGTTACAGAAAGGCAATTCAACTCAACTATTTTCTTCACGAACGCAAGGAATGTTACAAAAAGACATCTCAACTCAACTATTTTCTTCTTGAATGCAAAGATTGTTACAGAAGGGTATCTCAACTTGACTATTTTCTTCTTGAATGCAAAGATTGTTACAGAAAGGCATCTCAGCTCAACTATTTTCTTCATGAACGCAAAGAATGTTACGGAAAGGCATCTCAACTAAACTATTTTCTTCTTGGAAGCAAATATTGTTACAGAAAGGCATCTCAGCTCAACTATTTTGTTCATGAACGCAAAGATTGTTACAGAAAGGCAATTCAACTCAACTATTTTCTTCACGAACGCAAGGAATGTTACAAAAAGACATCTCAACTCAACTATTTTCTTCTTGAATGCAAAGAATGTTACAGAAAGGCAACTCAACTATATTCTTCGTGAAAGCAAAGAATGTTACAGAAATGCATCTCAACTCACATATTTTCTTCATGAACGCAAAGATGTAATAGATCGTTTAAAATAATTGATGATGTTTAAAAAGCTGTAGTCCGGCTTAAGTTTGACTTTTAAGAAAGTTTGCGGGTAAACTACGATCCCTCTGAGGCAGTGGTTTGCTTTGATCTCAAGATGTCATTCGTTCAAACCTCGCTCGCGACCTATTATTTTATAAATTGATGCTGGATGAGGATAAGTACATGTTTTACCGTATATAAGATATTTCAGTGCAGCTCTAGGCGTCTGTTCTTTTTTTTCGAACATGTTCGGTACCCTCAGAAACGTTAGCATTGGACAATGGAATAGATTGACTTCCAATCTTGAATATTACATTCACTTGGTGTTATCGTTGAATCCGTTCACAGAAAATCTTCAAGATATTATCCAGAACACATTGGCTTATTGACTAACGAAATATTAGTCACTAAATAAGACATTTACATACACCACAGACAAATAGCGCCATACTGTCGTGATGATGTCATTGTAACAGATTGGGAATTCCGTTTCCAGTTCTGAACAATCAGTATCATAAATTAATTCTGAGCGCATGATTGGTCTGAAGCCTACTTCTTAAATAACAATTTACTCGATATTAAAAGATAACAGATCACATTATCACCAGCCAATGAACGTTGCTGATGTGAACGAAATCATACGCTGAAATGTTTTGGCGTCAAGGACAGGTAACGTTCAAAATAAGAATGCATCTGCGATTATCTTTCTGTAATGTCTATAGTAAATAATTAAATCTGTGTGCCCTATTTAAGTTGTTTAATCATCAGAGGGTACGTCGAGCATCTCGGTAACTATGGACGCTACGTCACCGATATCTATATCTAATGTTATGTCCACTTGTCCTGGTAAGCGTTATTGAGGAGGCAAGGAGGTACTGGTGGAAGTCAAGTTGTCTGTATTTGACCAATTGGATCGCATTGGTAGGATCAGTCCGTGTCTTTAAGGTTTCTTTGTTTGTCCCCACCCATTTATATCTTGATCTTGCTAGTGTCTGATCTTCTGATGTGTGCACGAAAGGCTGGTTGCGTTGATTCCGAGGTGGCCAAACCACCGAATTAGTTAACTACGTTATCTACTAGATATGCATGCGAGAGTCCCTCTACTATAAGAACTAATATTATGGCGCAGTAAAGAAGATAGAATTAGACAGAAAGGTCGTTAAATGTATACAAATGTGCATATGAAATGTACATTTTTTCCATCTCAATCTATTTCACACAGCCTTATTATTCACACAGCAACACACATATTTAATTACGCACTATTTCACACATTGATACTCAAATTAAAGCGCTTGTCCACATACACAACATCGTTTACACGCATACATATACTTAGACGTGCATTCATACACACAATCACACAAACTCTCACATCTACATTCATTCAGCTTCAGACACGATAAGATATGCACCATCCATCTATGCAATATCAAAAACTGATGTAAATTATCCCATGATAGGATTTTCCCTTTTCGACTTCAACTCTTTTCTTATTTTTTACTTTATTTTACTGTTTTATTTGCTAAGTTCTTCTATTTTATGAAATTCCTCTGTATTTTTTAAGGAAAAATAAACCGTAACCATATCTGAAACCCTCCAAGCCTGCTCCTTCTATTCAGGGAAGCAGTGCTCATTTATTTTCTTAAGTGATTCTTACCAACTTGAGACAGATAAACCCATCGATTGTTAAATACAGGTGATTGAGACAAATGTAAGGACGATCTCTGGGTTAACGTCAGTGCGGATTTAATGAAAGAGTGTAAAAAGATTGCTAGCAAATTTATTTGGGAGGATGGGTAATAAGGGCATAAGTGCAACCAAGAGTAGATAGAGGAAAGTGAAAGGAAGAGTAGATAGAGGAAAGTGAAAGGAAGAGTAGATAGAGTAGATAGAGGAAAGTGAAAGGAAGAGTAAGAGTAGACAGAGGAAAGTGAAAGTAAGAGTAGATAGATTAGATATAGGAAAGTAAAAAGGAAGAGTAGATAGAGTAGATAGAGGAACGTGAAAGGAAGATATAGAGTAGATAGAGTAGATAGAGTAGATAGAGTAGATAGAGGAACGTGTAAATAAGAGTAGATAGAGTAGATAGAGGAACGTGAAAGTAAGAGTAGATAGAGGAACGTGAAAGTAAGAGTAGATAGAGGAACATGAAAGTAAGAGTAGATAGAGGAACGTGAAAGGAAGAGTAGGTAGAGTAGATAGAGGAAAGTGAAAGGAACAGTAAGAGTAGATAGAGGAAAGTGAAAGGAAGAGTAATAGTAGATAGAGGAACGTGAAAGGAAGAGTAGATAGAGTAGATAGAGTAGATAGAGTAGATAGAGTAGATAGATTAGATATAGATATAGTAGATAGAGGAACGTGAAAGGAAGAGTAAGAGTAGATAGAGGAACGTGACAGGAAGAGTAGATAGAGTAGATAGAGGAAAGTGAAAGGAAGAGTAAGAGTAGATAGAGGAACGTGAAAGGAAGAGTAAGAGTAGATAGAGGAAAGTGAAAGGAAGAGTAAGAGTAGATAGAGGAATGAAAGGAAGAGTAAGAGTAGATAGACGAACGTGAAAGGAAGAGTAAGAGTAGATAGAGTAGATATAGATAGAGTAGATAGAGGAAAGTGAAAGGAAGAGTAGATAGAGTAGATAGAGGAAAGTGAAAGGAAGAGTAAGAGTAGATAGAGGAAAGTGAAAGGACGAGTAGATAGAGTAGATAGAGTAGATAGAGGAAAGTGAAAGGAAGGTAGCTTTTTGTGGCTTTTGTTCATTACACATTCCTGGTGGCAATTTTGGAATCGTCCCTCTAAAGTTATTTATTGGGGTTTTCATTGGTCATTGTGTATGCTTTTTTGTCGACAGCCAATGAACGGAGACATGTTATTTTCAAGTTAGAATTGTGATTTTCAATTTAGTAAACTTTAGCACTGTGTTCAAAAGGTATCGAGTATAGATGAGAAAACCTGGATTCAGTGTGGTCAATCCTCCAAGACAGTTGTATTTTTTTGTTAAACCATAGAATTACCACTGTAAAGGTAAATCATATAAATATCAGTCGTTAAACGAGAAGAGGATTGACGTCATTCCAGGAAATCTATTATCCAGATGTCTGTGCCTCATTGCACTTATGTTTCCCTGTATGCTCAGAGAATCGAACGCCGTCTGTCAAGAGACAGCTCATTGCACGCAATTACACGACGTGGAAAAGAATTCTTTTTCAAACATGACGTCAAGAGCCGGGATAGAACTCACGACATCTTGAAGATAAGATAAATGATTTAACCAACATACTTGGGAGATCAATCAAATTAAAATAACCAATCAACCATTAAAAACGCATCAACATGTTTTCATGGGATGCGCTGCAAGTGCTCATTTTAAATGAAACTTATTTATTTTAAACATTATTGAACCATTTGCTGAATTAAACCTAGTTATCTTTTTTTGTTTGTTTGTTTGTTAATAAAATTATTCAAAACCGATAACAAGCAGTTTTCTAATCTTGGATATGTTCCCCAAGCAGCACCGATACAAGCATTTGCCCCCTAACAGCACAATACAAGCATATGTCCCCCACCCAACAGCAACAATACATGCATATGCGTCCCAACAGCATCAATAAATGTATATGCCCCCCCCAGCAGCACCAATACAAGCATATGCCCCCTCAGGAGCACTACTACAAGCATTTGTTCACCAGCAACACCAATACAAACATATGTCCCCAGCAGCACCAATACAAGCATATGTACCCCAGCACCACCAATACAAGCATATGCCCCCTCAGGAGCACTACTACAAGCATTTGTTCACCAGCAATACCAATACAAACGTATGTCCCCCAACAGCACCAATACAAGCATATGTACCCCAACAGCACCAATACAAGCATATGCCGCCCAAGAGCACTACTACAAGCATTTGTTTACCAGCAACACCTATACAAATATATGCCCCCCAGCAGCACCAATACACACATATGCTCCCCAGGAGCATCAATACACGAATTTTTCCCAGCAGTACAATACAATCATTTGTCCCCCAGCAGCACAAATACAAGCATATATCCCCAGCAGCCGCAATACAAACATATGCCCCACAGCAGCACCAATACACGCATATGACTCCAAAGCAGCATCAATACACGCATATGCCCACACAGCAGCACCAATAAACGCATATGCCCACACAGCAGCACCAATACACGCATGTCCCACAGCGGCACCATTACACGCATGTCCCACAGCAGCACCAATACAAAAATGTGTTCACCAGCAGCACTAATACAAGCTTTTGTTTTCCAGAGCACTAATACACACATTTGTTTCCCAGCAGCACCAATACATGCATATTCCCCCCCCCCCCAGCAGCAGCACCAATACAAGAATGTGTTCCCAGCAGTACTAATACAAGCATATGACCCTCACCCATCAGGACCAACACAAGTATATTTCCTCCCAGCAGCACCAACACAAGCATATTTCTCCCCAGTAGCACCATTACAAAAATATGTCCTTCTAGTAGTACAAATACAAGCATATGCCCCCCCCCCACCAGTAGCAACAATAAATAAATATGCCTCACGGCTCCACCAAACCAAACCAAGCATATAACACCTTTCTCCCTCAGCAGAAATACAAGATTGACATCGACGTCTCAAGCTATTGCGGAGTTTCCAGTTCACATACCAAATTCACAATTCTGTTCAGTTCACATCCCAAGCAATCCTGCTTGTGGCGGCGTAGTTGTATAGAGCGCGTCTCTGATGACCACGGTACCTGATTCGAATCCCGCCACAAAAATTGTGTATCGGGATCATACAGACATCAATGGCAAAGTACTGAATGTATTTATATAGCCTAGAAATATAAGAACAGCAAAAAAAATTATGGGTTGAGGTCCTACGTCATTAATATGATACGCTATCATTTTATTTATTTTTTGTTCATGTCGGGTTCATGTCAGGCCCAAGCGGGTTCAATCGGGATCATGTCAGGACAAGTGTGTTCAATCAGGTTCATGTCATGCCCAAGCGTGTTCAATCACGTTCATGTCAGGAGAGTTTTCAGGTAAATCCAGTACAAGAAAATATTGCTGTGCTAAACAATTCCTGGTTACATTATCTTTGTGAGGCCTAGGCTCGTCATGCTGAAATATTAAATTATCTGTCTGAGGCATAGCGCTGTCCTGCTGAAAGATTCCCACATCTGGGTGGTTGTGGAAGAAAAGTAGAACTGTAGATCGCAGTACTTTATTCTGATTCTTGATTAGAAACTGGTTTCACTGCACGCGGGGCATTCCCATAAGTGTTCCGCTATCCGTTCCAGCATCCATCCTAGTGTATGTAGAATCCCGGTCAGGTATTGATTGTGTGATCTTCGGAAATTTCCGAAAAATGTACATTTCCTTCCCTAACCTCTAGATACTCCCATTTCTAACACTCTCTGTTATGTGTACGCTCTCAGCATCATTGACATCATCTTCATCTTGAAATGAACTTATTACTGCCTTGATTAAGTCAGCTTTATCTCTTCTCAGCAATGTGCCATCTATCGCCGCATTGCCTGCCAATACGTCGGCTCTCTCGTTTCCTCTGACCCCAGCATGACCAGGGCAGTATATCCATAAAATGCTCTAGACAATTGAGTTGTTCAATAAGTCTCACCATTCTTTTCACAGCATGTACATTTCTATCTTGCGCAGCATGCTTTTAGAGTCTGTGAATATTGCCGAGCGTGCTGATGTATCAGTTATCAACCAATTAAGTGCTTCTGTAACTCCCTCTATCTCCATCTTTATGCTGGATGTTACAGTGGAATATGTTGAAGATTTCTCAACCAACTTCACGCCGCATCTGTAGGCAACAAAACCCCAACCGCTTTTATTTGTGTTTCTGTTAACGGAGCCATCTTTATATATCATTATGTCTTGTGGTTTCGCATGCAGCTAGACGAGTCCATGCACTGTAACCTGGGTCCTGACACCCGTCCATTTTCGACACGCTTGATCTAGTTGTACAAGTACATCCCAGTACCGCAGTACTTTATTAACGTAGATGTCAGTGGTTGTGTTACCAGTGAACACATGAAGGGGACTACGGTGCGCATGGAAGAATCCATGCCAAAATACACGCTGCGTCCTACATATCTGTTATGCTGGACTATACACAGCTCCACACATGTGATCCCCCATGTCCTCCAGCAGTGAAGTTGTGTGCAATACGCCTGTGGAGATGTGTGCAATATACCTGTGGAGATGTGTGCAATACACCTGTGGAGATGTGTGCAATACACCTGTAGAGATGTGTGCAATATACCTGTGGAGATGTGTGCACTACACCTGTGGAGATGTGTGCAATACGCCTGTGGAGATGTGTGCAATACACCTGTGGAGATGTGTGCAATACGCCTGTGGAGATGTGTGCAATACACTTGGGGAGATGTGTTCAGCACACCTGTAGAGAGGTGTGCATCACGCCCGTGGAAATGTGTGCAACACATCCGTAGAAATATGTATAGCACACCAATTGAAATGTGTGACTCAATGAAAAACAAAATAAATTAAAAAGCGCAGACAATAAATTTTACTACAATATGGTACGGAACTGATAAAAAAATGTGAATGTTTAAAGTTTCAATTTGGAATATTATAGTTCTATTTAGGGAAACTGCGAACCTGTGCTGACATTTCGTTGTCACTATTAATATGTCAGAATTATGTGAACGAATAGCGTGCTATCATTTTATATTATTTGTTACTGCTTAAAAAAATATATATACATATTTTTTAAGTTCTGGGCGTCATTTATGAATGTAAAAGCGCCACTTGAGTTGGCAACACTGATTCAATTTCGTAATATGGGTATCAAAACCTGTATGTGATATAAAGGCGGTCGAGATGATGATGTCAACGTGAACGACGTTGATCAAGAATTCAAACTAAAGTAAATTAATACGTACATCTGAGGGTTGCACATTGTACAGTCCTACAGTAATCTGTATTCAATAATGGCCAATACAAATTGGTAGCATATCATATTCAAGACATCGCTATCAACCCAGCATTTGTTGACAGTTGTGATTTTCTAGGCAATATAAATACTTCAGAAACTTTCCATTGCTTTCATTATACCCAGATACACAGTTGCCTTTGGCGGGGATCGAACTCGGTACCTTGGCCGTCGCAGACGCAATCTGTACCACAGAGCCGGACAGCTACTATTGACAATGGTCAATGACAGCTACTATTGTCACTAACTATTGCTATATACAAACACCTTTCTACATCTGAATGTGGTAGATTAGAACACAGTGTAACCATTTAGAAACTTTGAAACAACGCTGGGACAGATCTAGCAAATCGACAGCGACGAAACACACTGCTCATAGAAAATGAAGAGTGCTCAGGAGACGACCAAAATGGATCACATAAATTAAGGAAGCTACAGGAACAAGCTTACAAACAGGACACAAGAAGGCCATCTCCTGAGAACTCTTCCATCCCTGACGCCGCACGGCAAACAAGGATCAAACCGTATATATATGTATATATATATGTATATATATATATATATACCAGCAGCACCTATACAAATAGATAGATAGACAGACAGACAGACAGTCAGACAGACAGACAGACAGACAGACAGACGGATAGATAGATAGATAGATAGATAGATAGATAGATAGATAGATAGATAGATAGATAGATAGATAGATAGATAGATAGATAGATAGATAGATAGATAGATATATAGATAGATAGATAGATAGATAGATAGATAGATAGATAGATAGATAGATAGATAGATAGATAGATAGATAGATAGATAGATAGATAGATAGATAGATAGATAGATAGATAGATAGATAGATAGATAGATAGATAGATAGAAAGATAGAAAGATAGATAGATGGATAGATAGAAAGATAGATAGATAGATAGATAGATAGATAGATAGCTAGATAGATAGATAGATAGATAGATAGATAGATAGATAGATAGATAGATAGATAGATAGATAGATAGATAGATAGATATATAGATAGATAGAGAAACACTAAAAGATGGAGTTAATTAAATCATTGTGGAATATATGTGGGACACACAGTCTAAGGGAGAGTACAAATCACAAACAGGATAGCTAATAAGGGATTCCACGGTTGTGTACCTTCCATATAGTTTTTCTACACAACATTATATTTTAGTCATATTTCATTTAATTATATCTCATAATGACACTCCGAGTATTCAAATGAAATTTCTACGAAGAATACTCGGAGTGTCATTAAGAGATAGAATTAGAAACGATAACATCCGACAGATAACCAAAACAATACCAGTATTGGATCACATAAAAATACAACAGATCAAGTAGTTTTCACACGTTTCCAGACTACCAATAGACAACATGTCACAGATGGCCATGACACATAAACATAACGGCTAAAAAGCTAGAGGCAGACCATGCAAAAGGTGGATCACAGAAATAAAAATATCCACAGGAACAAGCTTGCAAAGCCCACACAGGAAGGCCATCTCCAGAGAACTCCTCTACACCCGACGCTGCAAGGCAAACAAGGGTCACAGCGTAGGCCTATAGATAGATATATTACTCTGTGATTTACCATACTAAAACACCCAACAATCTGCATGTCTAAACAAACGACAATGGATAAACGGTATTTTTAATACGAAATATGTGTTAATAATACCAAACATGACCCTTGACACATGTATGGCCGGCCTTTTGCGCCTTGCAGACAGCCATTAAGCAAATATAATTTTTTTTAAAAGAAGCAATCCATTGCACGATACTTTCTCAAGAATGGGGATGATCCAAACGATCTTGTCACAGCAACAGAAGATTTTTGTTCGCGTTGTTCTCTCCTTTCATGTATATCTTTAAACAGTGTTTCTGAAAAACGTTGCAATGACGCATCTCCATTCTCCAGACTACATCATGCTGCAAATCTTGTAAGACCATTTTCCATTTACAAGAGAGACCCAGCGTGAGTCTGAGAATGAACGCCGAAGAAGAAGGTAGTGGTAACAGGATTCAGAAACCGTGACATCTATTAAGAGAGTCGGCTACTTCACCAGAAGAGATACACATGACATATCCTGGCTTTGTTGCCATATTCTGAAACAGCTCTTGATCTGTTTCTGTATGACTTTCAGATGCTCCTCTCGTCAGCATCACACGTGGTACGAGCTAATGTTTTTATGATAGTATTTTGCGATATCTTGTTAAAGTGATGATTTAAATTTAAAACGTTGTTATGCATAGTATGACTTTCCGGTAGTGACGTCAGTTGATGGAGGGTGTTTCTCTAATCAAGTCTCGGTCATTCCGTCGATCGTTGGATTAATCAACTAACATCGTAAAGTCCAGACCGATTTGTGTAACAGAAGTTAGTTAATTCCAAATCTTTTTCATTCAAATTGAATTATTTTGTGTCCAACTGTGAATTACAATATAGGATATTTAAGATAGCATATGCCATAGGCCTATGTGATTTCTCTTCATCATCATCGCGAGATTGTCGTACGATCAGATCTAGTTAACAACAACACATTATAGCCAAACTTACTTCTAAACAAATTCCTTATAATGTTAAACAACACGTCTACAACACCAAGTCAAAACCAACCAAAACTGCTCAATGTCAAAGAACCATTTAAAATAGGTTACTAGAATGTATGATTGCTATATCAAATAGGTTTGTTTGTTTGTTTGTTTTTCGTTCGCTCCATTGTAACCATCACGGATATCCGTGCGATTTCCGCCGGGAGCGTGATTACGTTGTGCCACCGTTATGCGCCTTGTAGGTCTAGCACATTCGATTTCGGCATGCCTTGACAATTCGGGTGGGCTACCCTTAGCCTGTGACAGCCTCTATATCTGTCTCCAGGCACGCGTAGTGGAGACTCTTCGCCCAGACGATCAAATAGGTAAATAAGCACAGGTGTGTAGGGAAATGTCCAACTACGGCATACATATTTTGGGAATCAGTGAGTGTCACTGGACTGGATCAGGGAAACTTTACCTTCGAAATGAAAAAAACACATTATTTATTCAGGTAGACCTGATCTACATATGGAAGGAAGTGCAATAATAATATCTCAGTCTGAAAACGCGTTATTAAGCTGGGAGTCAATCAACGAAAGAATTATTACTGCACGATTTCGAACATGATTCTTCCAATTATCAATAATCCAGTGTTACGCACCAACAAACGACGCTTCCGACTTGTCTAAAGACACATTCTATAAAACTCGAGTTGATGTTTTAAATTTAATACCCAAACACGATATCATCATTGTGATGGGTGACTTTAACGCCAAAATTGGTGTTGATAACAGAGGAGCAGAAAGACATGTTGGAAAGTATGGCATAGGTGAACTAAACCAAAATGGGGAAAGATTAATTGAGTTATGTGAAATATCAAATTTGGAAATATCGAATACCTACTTTTCGCACAAAAATATCCACAAGATTACTTGGAACTCACCTGATAAAATAACCATAATCCGGATAGACCATTTTTGTATTAATAAAAATTTGGATCAGCTGTGCAGGACGTAAGAGCTTTTAGAGGAGTAGATGTTGGAAGTGATCATAATCTGTGCATATCCATCTAAAAATAAAATTAAAAACATCACGAGATCATCTACCACAGAAATCTCGATACAAAATGGCTACTAGAAAGTGATTTACAATAAGAATACACCATCAAAATCATCAATACACAGCCTTAGATAAGCCATCAGAATTAGTAAATCCCATAACAAACATAGAAACGAAATGGGAGAATTTTAGAAATACTGCAATAAATGCTGCGTTGGATACAGTCGGTCTTTTGCAAAACAATGAAAAGAAATGGATAAGCGATAACACTTGGTAAAAAGTACAAGACCGCAAATTGACGAAGCAAAAAATACTCGCTGCAAAAACCACTCAAGACGAGGAACAAAATACTCACATACGCACTTTTAGACAAAGAAGTTAAAACAAGCGCTAGAAAGGACAGGCAAAATTATATAAACAACTTAGCATTGGAAGCTGAATCAGCCTCACAACACAACAACAGCAAGATACTACACCACATAACAAAACAACTGTGCAACCAGCCACTTACCCCAAACGCCTCCATTAAAGACCCAAAAAAATGGCGAAGTTCTAACAACAACTGAACAACAAAAGCAAAGATGTGCCGAGCATTTTCAAGAACATTCTTAACAGACAACCCCCCCCCCCCAATCTACTCCTAATCTAGAGGAAGAGGATGCCACCATTAGAAGCTTCCATAGAAAATGTCACCCTTGAATAGGTAAAAAAAACCATTAAGAAATTAAAATAAACAATAAAGCAGCAGGTCAAGATGACATCACAAGTGAAATGTTAAAAGCAGCAAATGATAATACCTTGTTCTTTTTCCTAGACATTTTCAATATGATTTGGAAAAACCAAAGCCCACCTTAACAATGGAAAAATGATATCATCAAACTATCAAAAACAAGGAGGCCTATAACAAAATTACAAATAGACTAAAAATGAGAATTCTAAAATGTTACATCTATTCCATATTAATGTATGGATCAGAAACATGGACAATGAATTTAAAAAACTTGAAGACGGAATTTATAATTGTGAAATGTGATATATAGAAGAATAGGGAAAACATCATGGAAAGAAGGGAAAAAAAGACTAACAACACTTCGAAAAGGAACTATTAAAAGAAATAAAGATCAAAAACTCAAAGTGTTTTCGACACATTAAAAGTCATGCCATCTTGTTGAAGACCTTGCTTGAGGGTAAAGTCGAAGGGAGGAGAACAAGAGGTTAGACAGATATGCAAGTGTGAGAGTAGCATCACAAGATGGGCAGGTTACAGTCTAAAATAGTGAACCACTAAGGTACGATACAGGGGATGTTGGAGGTCCGTTGCAGCCAACCTTCGTTGCGGAGACGGCACTTCATGAATAAATGAACTCATCGTTGTGTCATTTGGTGTTTTTCTACTAGAACAGTACCCCACCCAGTAGCTTCGATGTTGACTCATATGGTGTTTTTAACTAGAAAAGTACCTGACCCAGTAGTTCCGGCGTTGTGTCATATGGTGTTTTTAATTAGAACTGTACCTGACCCAGTAGTTCCGGTGTTGTGTCATATGGTGTTTTTAACTAAAACAGTCCCTGACCTAGTAGTTCTGATCTTGCTTCATATGGTGTTTTTATATCAAACAGTATCTGACCCAGTAGTTCCGGTGTTGTGTCAGGTGTTTTTAACTAGAACAGTATCTGACTCAGTGGTGTCGGTGCCGATATCATAATTCAACCCGTAAAATATACTGATAATCATCGTTAGCTGTATAGACATACTGATAATCATCGTTAGCTGTATTCACATACAGATAATCATCGTCAGCTGTATTGACATACAGATAACCATCGTTAGCTTTATTGACATACAGATAATCATCGTCAGCTGTATTGACATACAGATAATCATCGTCAGCTGTATTGACATACAGATAATCATCGTCAGCTGTAGTGGCATATTGATAATCATCGTTAGCTGTATTGCCATACAGATAATCATCGTTAGCTGTATTGACATACCGACATTTTCTGAAACACTGTTATTTTTCTCACTTCAGGCCAACACAGAGACCACTTACTAACACTGACTTCTCCATAGTTGAAAGCTTACCTTGTAAGGAAGTTAGTAGTTTTTACAAGATAGCTTAAAT
Organism: Meghimatium bilineatum; assembly: GCA_034231615.1. Lineage (NCBI taxonomy): Eukaryota > Metazoa > Mollusca > Gastropoda > Stylommatophora > Philomycidae > Meghimatium > Meghimatium bilineatum. Next base: position 123,448,096 of record CM067298.1, on the reverse strand, counting down.
TGCATCTTCCGCTAGAAAGCGCGTCAGAAATGATTTGCGAAAGTTTCAGGTGCATGTTTTATTTATTATATTATGTTGTTGATGGTATAGTGTTCCCTAGAATTTCTCTTCTGTTCTTCTAGAAGAAATTAACTTGTTTGTGAATTACAGATTGACTAGCTTCGTCTCTTCAAAACGAATCTTTCTTTTCATTTTATTCCCTCTTATGTCTTGCAGCATTAGGTTTGCTTGTATTCCAAATTTCATACCAAATGGCCTTGTACGGTAGTTTTATTATTTTTAACACACCTATCTTTACTGTTTGTGTACATACATTGTGTAGAGAAATAGCGCATATTTGGTTTGATTGTCCTGCAAATATGTATATATTATGCCGTTCCATTTTTAAAACACATCTGAAAATGTCATGCCATCTTACCCCCGGCTACCCTAACTGTAAATTAGTTGCAGAGTTACACATTTTTAAACACGGGTATGTATTTTGAAACGCACCATAGAAAAGTTCTCTGGTGAATGCATTTATGTGCGCTTCATATATGTTTGTTTTCGTTAACTTTTTAATTTCTGTAATCCATCTGTTGCTTGATCTGCCCCTGGCTTTGTATCAATATTTTCCGTATAGCAATGCTTTTTGAGGGACAATATCTGATGTTATGATGGAAGCATGTGAAAACCACTTAATCTGTTGTCTTCTGATTAATCCAGGATTGACATTGCATTTCTTAGTCTTCTGATGTTTTTATTTCTGATTCTTTCTCTTCAGAAAGCTTGAGTACTGAATAATATTTGTCTTTTGTAAGGGAACGGTGGAGATGGGGGTGGTAATACACCTTCTACAGAGATGATTCTAATATGGTTAAAGACAGAGATAAGATGAAAAATCGTAATAACATTATGTGATCTTTACTATAATTAATAAGCATAGTAAAGTTATGCTGACACCTCTTCATCTCGTAACTTAAGCCAGCCCTTTTCCGTATTCGATTGTATTTCTAGCTGAAAAAATACACTTTGGATGTCTTTGCTAAAATAGCATCGTCTTTTAGTGATCATACGTGGTCAAGTACGGATAACGTTTTGATTCAAATTGCAAGGCGAATAGGTGCCAGCTGAACAGATCTTTTTAAAATTTCGTCTGCTGCCTTCTGATTGCCTTATAGAGAAGTGGATGATTAAACGGTTGCCAGAATAGCTTTTCAATCGAAAATGGTTAAAGAACGGTGACAAGAAGTAGTGGATTGACTTGATTGTTCTCCGCCCCTCTCAATGAAGAGGTGAGCCGCTTGCAGAGTGTATCACTCATAGCACATAACTCGATAACTTCAAGCGAAAGTACATCATGTCTCCAAAAAAAATGCAATTTATAATGAAGACAAAGCGATAATATTTTCTCAATCACTTCTACTTGATGTTAGAGAGTGTTCTATTTCTACTTGATGTTAGAGAGTGTTCTATTTCTACTTGATGTTAGAGAGTGTTCTATTTCTACTTGATGTTAGAGAGTGTTCTATTTCTACTTGATGTTAGAAAGTGTTATATTTCTACTTGATGTTAGAAAGTGTTCTATTTCTACTTGGTGTTAGATAGTGTTTTATTTCTACTTAAAAGTGTTTCATTTCTACTTCAGAGTGTTCTATTTCTTCTTGATGTTAGAGAGTGATCTATTTCTACTTGATGCTAGAGAGTGTTTTATTTCTACTTGATGTTAGAGAGTGATCTATTTCTACTTGATGTTAGAGAGTTCTATTTCTACTTGATGTTAGAGAGTGATCTATTTCTACTTGATGTTAGAGAGTGATCTATTTCTACTTGATGTTAGAGAGTTCTATATCTACTTGATATTAGAGTGTTCTATTTCTACGTGATGTCAGAGTGTTCTATTTCTACTTGCGAGTGCTCTATTTCTACTTGATGTTAGGAAGTGTTCTATATCTACTTAATGTTAGAGAGTACAATTTCTACTCGATGTTAGAGTGTTCTTTTTCTACATGATGTTAGATATTGATTTATTTTTACTTGGTGTGTTCTATTTATACGTGATGTTAGAGTGTGCTATTTCTACTTGATGTTAGAGAGTGTCCTCTTTCTATTTGATGTAATTCTATTTTTGTTTTAGTAGAATGTAATCTATTTACAATTCAAACCAAATTAGCGTAGAAAAGAAGCAATATTTAATTTCTAAAGCTGCACGTTGTGTTCCTATAGCTGGGCACACGCTTATAAATTGAGAGTACGGTTAAAAAAGCCGTTTTCTATAGTCCTTCTTATTTGTACTAGCATTGTACTGGTGTTTAGAACATACAATTATCTGTGATGTAATCGTATCTTTTACTGATGTTTAGAACATACAGTTATCTGTGATGTAATCGTATCTTTTACTGATGTTTAGAACATACAGTTATCTGTGATGTAATCGTATCTTTTACTGATGTTTAGAACATACAGTTATCTGTGATGTAATCGTATCTTTTACTGATGTTTAGAACATACAAGTATCTGTGATGTAATGGTATATTATACTATGTTTACAACTTTCAATTATATGTGATATAATCGAATATTTTATTCGTCTGTTGTATAAATACTTTCTTTGGTTGACATTTCAATTCATGTTTCTTGTTTCGATACCAGTATGACTGCACAAGGGACATTCCTATAAATAAGTATTCTGGCCAATATTCCCTAGTTTTGTCAGCTATTTAGGGAATGTGCTTAGAACTTCCATCTCTGTAACCATTCTTTGTAAGGTTTTTTTTTAGGGGGGGGGGGAACGATGCAGCGTCTATGTTTCCTGGTTTCCATTTCAGTTCTTACTGTTCCCCGCCATATTATTTTTGTTAGACAACGAAAGTTCGCCTTGGATCCTTAAAGAACATTGTTCTAGCAATAATCTGCCTAGTAATCCCAGATATTGTTTGTTTTTGCGGTGTAGATATCGTCTGGTGCGTTTAGTTTTCACGTACACCATTTATCAATGTTCTTGTTTTTAATCTCTCTATTTTTAGTTTTGACTCCGCTCTATTCCATGTCATTTCATTTCTTCTTGCCTCGGAGCAGTAACATCTGCTACTGTGAATGTATTGATCATTTACCACATTCAACCAAACTGTCTATTTGCTTCTTAGTGTAACTTTTAGCGAAATGTAGAATATTATTCAGCATCATCAGGTGCAATGCCGACTGGCGAAGGCGATCATGTATCTCCATAATTCTCAATTATCTTGTCATGTTCGATGCAGTTTTTTGCCAAACTCCGATGTTAAACTATCCATTATTTTCTCACTCTTTTGTCCTCGATCTTTCTTGCATTCTATCGTGCTTTTTCTAATAATATCCTCCAGACCTATGTCATCCAGGCCTATGTCCTCTATGTCCTCCAGACCTATGTCCTCTGTATTCTCCAGACCTCTCCGTCTCGCGTCAAAGATATAAACATTGTCTCTTTCTGATATTATTAAAGAACTGTCTTGTATTTCACTCTTTCAGCACCCGTAGATGAAAGCTTCGGCATCCACTTCTTGACATCTAGCCCCTGTAGATGAAAGCTTCGGCAGCCCCTTCTTGACATCTAGCCCCCATAGATGGAAGCTTTGACAGCCCCTTCTTGACATCTAGCTCCCGTAGATGGAAGCTTCGGCAGCCCCTTTCCTGACATGCAGCCCCGTAGATGGGAGCTTCGGCAGCCCTCTCGAGTCATCCAGCCTCTGTAGATGGAAGTTGGAAGCTCCTTCCTGACCTCCTAAACTACGCCACTGGAGCATACACTGTGAAAAACAACAGAAAGTATTGTAAGACATTGTACTGGAATCAACAAGGAGAGAGGAAAAGGGAAAGTCCACAACATACATACAGGGGATATTTAATATATTGATACTGGACATACTTGTGAGATATGGAATATGCTGAAATCAACATGATCCATTCTTATATGACAACATGGAAGAGGTTTCTTTAAGACCTATGCTCCACAGGGAGTGATAGGTGAATATGCTTTTATATATACATATATATATATATATATATATATATATATATATATATATATATATACGGCTGCTGGTAGTCCTTTCTGTTAAAAACTATAAAAACAAAGTATTCCTTGCAGAATGACTTTGACAACCAGGAACACATGTCAGGTAAATATTATGCTAGTGTCCCGTCAGTGAAGTAGGAGGATACACATATGGGTATCATATATATGGTTGCTTTGGCGTCTTTTCGGGGGAGCGGTTGTTAAAGAGGAAAAGAGTTTACCTCATTTTTGTACCTGTGAATGCTCACTGTCATGTTTTATTTAAGTGGGGTAATGGGTTTGGACTATAAGCCACCCCCAGTCTTATCCTATTAGCCATGTTGTGACAAAATGTACAAATTTGATTTTTAAATATCACTTAATGAAATTGATGCTTCTGCACTATTTTTTTTTATTATATGGAAAATGTGAAAAAATTTGTAATCCTCTATATTTTCCTGAGGTCGCCCTATTTGCAACTTGCGTTTCGCTGATGATATTGATCTTATAGCTGGGTCAGAACAATCATTGCAAGAATTAACATCAAAGTTAGAAAAAGTTACCAGCAAGTACGGAATGGAAATCAATTCAGATAAGAGCAAAATTTTGGTAAACAGCAGAGACACAGAAAACCAGACTAATATCATGATGAATGGACACAAGCTTGAAGAGGTGAATACCTTCAAATACCTCGGATCCAGTATATGCAGCGATGGTAAATGCAAAGCAGAACTAAAAATAAGGCTGGAGATGGCTTTAGCGTCATTGTCAAGGCTAACTGTGATTTGGAAAAGCAACATCAGTGTTGGAGTGAAAATCAAACTGTATAGGTCGCTGGTGCTTTCCGTTGTGTTGTATGGTTGTGAGAGTTGGACACTCACTGCGGACATGGAGAGAAGATTACAGGCTTTCGAGTATAAATGCTACAGAAGAATTCTACGAATTTCCTATAGGGAACATAAGACCAATGTGTACGTAAGAAATAAAGTAGAGATGTGTGCAGGTGTCCAGGAGCCATTGCTTTCAATAGTGAAACGACGAAAACTAGCATGGTTCGGACATGTATGCAGGCACGATTCCTTGTCAAAAACAATACTGCAGGGAACTGTCGAGGGTGGAAGAAACAGAGGAGGACAAATAAAGACATGGACAGACAACATCAAGGAATGGACAGGGCTAGATATTTCCACACTCATCCGCATCGCTGACGATAGAATTCGCTGGAGGACTCTGTGTGCTGAAGCATCCAATGTGGTACCCCTACGACCCTGAAGGGTTATGGGTTTATTGATTGATTGATTGATTGATATTTTCCTGTTGAAGCTGTTGGAAATCTATGAAAAGTCTAGCAGAATGTAATGTTGTTAAAATGGATTCTCTAGTAACTGATATCACACGCAGCTAAGGCACAGAGTTCAACTTATTCTACAAATTGCAATTACTATAAGCAGATGACAACATAACCACGACAACACATCCATGACAACATATCCACGAGAACACATCCATGACAACACATCCAAGACAACATAACCAAGACAACACATCCATGACAACATAACCAAGACAACACATCCATGACAACATACCAACGACAACACATCCACGACAACATATCCAGGAAACATCATATCCAAGACATTTCCAGGAAACATATCCACTTCAGCATGTTAATGATACCTCTTTCCCTGCTTTTATTTTCGTTGCTAAATCTGGCAGTAATGCAAAAACAATCTCAGTCTGATGTTTTTACAATGTGAAAAAAATATATCTAATGACTTGATTCTTATTTCTAGAGTTCACTGAATCGGTTTATGTCATTATCTTTCACTGAAGAACATCACTTGCCTATATAAGATGTCACAGCTTCGATATAAAGGAAAGCAACGTTGTTTGTGAATGTGTGGTTCTAGTATAATAGTTGAATGTTACTTGGGGATATATATATAACATGTTAGTTCTCCCTTTCCTATCGGATCTCTTTTATAGCAGGACACTGGTTCTACTATCTTTACAGCAGGACACTGGTTCTACTATATTTACAGCAGGACACTGGTTCTACTATCTTTATAGCAGGACACTGGTTCTACTATTTTTATAGCAGGACACTGGTTCTACTATATTTACAGCAGGACACTGGTTCTACTATATTTACAGCAGGACACTGGTTCTACTATCTTTACAGCAGGACACTGGTTCTACTATATTTACAGCAGGACACTGGTTCTACTATCTTTACAGCAGGACACTGGTTCTACTATTTTTATAGCAGGACACTGGTTCTACTATCTTTATTGCAGGACAATGGTTCTACTATCTTTACAGCAGGACACTGGTTCTACTATCTTTATAGCAGGACACTGGTTCTACTATCGTTATAGCAGGACACTGGTTCTACTATCTTTATACTAACGTCAGTGACTATATCGCTAGTATCATGACCGTCTTGGTATAGAAGACATGTGTACATAATTAATTAGGACTTCATTCGGTAGTTTTTTTTAATTATTGTCGTGTTATCGTTTGTCACTATTTATATACTGGGAGTCGCGTGCAAAACATAGCTCTGCGAACCAACGAAAAGGGCGATAACAATCGAAAATGTAATGAATGAAGACCTAATTAATTATGTATATAGGTCTTCTATAGAGTTGACGGTTATGCTAGTATAGTTAGCCAGCCGTACGAGAGAATTGGTTCTCGTATGTACATTCTAGTCACCGAGTTCAAGCTAACTAAGGTCACGCAGGCGGTGAAAGTTTAATTTCTACAATACAACTCCCATACACTGATTAATTGATATCAATATACAGAGAAGTAGACAGACTGAAAGTGTTGTTTCTAATTCCAGAAACTACGATGAGTAGTTTTCTTCTGTTTTTTTCACAATTGGAGTTTTAGAGTTCTTCAGAAAATATCTGTCTATCTATCTTACTTCAGTGCCGAATACGGTGCACAGGGAAGAAAGCACAGTTCTTCAGTCCGAGCGATGTGATGCTACTGTGTGTAATTCTTGCATGTTCTTGAAACACATAGCCGTCCCCTATTTGATGTTTGTTTTGCAAAGAATTATGAATAACGCCACTCAAAGCGTTTGCTCATTAGTGATAGCGCCATCACTCAGCCGTCCTAGAGCATGATTCCTTGGTATCATATTTCATGGTGGATGGGTGAATCACAGGACTAATTTACATTTCAAATAATAACAATATTGAGATGATTTGATGTTCAGTGACTACAATTCCTGCAAGACACATTGAGATTTGATGTTCAGAGACTACAACGACTGGAAGACACATTGAGATTTGATGTTCAAAGACTACAACGACTGGAAGACACATTGAGATTTGATGTTCAGAGACTACAACGACTGGAAGACACATTGAGATTTGATGTTCAGAGACTACAACGACTGGAAGACACATTGAGATTTGATGTTCAAAGACTACAACGCATGGAAGACATACGGAAATTTGATGTTCAGTAACTACAACGCCTGCAAGGCACACTGAGATGTTATGTTTAATGACTACAACGATTACAGAAAGAAGCGCTCTAAGAAATAAATAACATGCTGTGTTGCTTTTCTAAATGGGGGAAATGATTGACTTCACTGTACTCATGTTACCACATATGCATCCCTCCTCTCTCAAAGACACTTCAAAAACAAAAACCCTTTATAAACTAGACGATAAAGAGAGAAGCCAGAATCGAACTTGGGGTGACCTCTGAAGTACATTGCAAAGAGAATTACCACTACGCCAGTGAGATCTCCTAATTGCTGTTCTATAGACATAACGAAACCTGATGTTCCCTGAGTACTTGGAATGACTAACAGGCAATGAGACAGTAGACTAAATTGTTTTCCGAGAGCTGCCAGTAAATCTCTAGAGTAAACAGTGAAGGTAATATAAGGAACAAACACGAGAGGCAACCATATTATACAATTACAACTGGATCACCTGCTGGTCTTGTTTGCAGATTATCTTCTTTCTCAGATGTCCTCCAGAGGGTGTTCGGTACATCATCATTTGCTTTTCTGATTTCTTTTTAACTCAGTAGGAACAGATTTTCTTTATTTTAAAATATTGAGCTTAAATAAAGAATTAAGACAGGCATGAAAGCTTTACTATACATTCCACTTAGTTTGTCCCTGTCCCTGGTTAATTTTTGTGTCTGTTCTAATGTCTTTAGTTTCGTGTTTGTTCGTTTGATTCCTCTTAGGTGTTTTGTTAGATTTTCCCTTTTTACGTGTTGTTTTAGTTTGTTGTGTCCTCTGATTTGTTTGACTAATTTCTTTACTATTACGTGTTTTCTGAGGTTGTATGGTGATACGCATATCTTCGTTTATCTCACCTAACTTGGTTTCTTAGATTATCCCCTTTAAGTGTCTTCTGTCTTCTTAGGTTATTTTTTAGTTTTACGTATGTATTCGTTTATCTCACCTAACTTAGTTTGTTAGATTATTCCCTTTTAAGTGTCTTCTGAAATTATCGTCTCTTACGCATTTCTTTAAATATACCCATCGTATGTGTTTTGTCTCTCTGTCTCCTTTTGCGTATTTGGTTATTATGTTACTTACGCTTGTCCGTTTTCTCCTCTTTTGTGTTTCATTGGTTTATATGCCGAAGCGTTGAGCCGCATTAGCGCACTGGCTTCGCATATGAGTGGTCCTGGGTTCAGATGTTTTTCAGATCGCAACGGCTCCCGGGTTGTTCAGCCTTAAATGGGTACCGGATGAATCCGGAAAGTAAAGACTGCGAGTGAAAGAGCCACTGAAATGTGAGATCGCTAACATCTCACACCCCTACGGCATTAATAAATGCTATGGGTTACTTTACTTTTTTACTTATGCTGTAGCGAATTTTCCAAAATGTTTTATTGTATGTTCTTGTACGTTTTTATTGTGTCATCTTATACGTTTGCTGGTTGTCCTTTTACCTATTTTATCAACTTGTCTTCTGTTACCTTTCTCATACGTCTGTCTCACTTGTTCTCTATGTTTTCACACATTATGTACTTAATTAGTCTGTCGTATGTTACGTGTTTAATCAGTTAGTCTCATCTGACGTATTTTATGAAATTGCCTCACTGTGCTTGTTTTGTAAATTTGTCTCAGCGTACGTGTTTCCCCGCCGAAGACGGATGTGTCGGACCATTGACGCAAAAATCCGTGACATAACTCCTTTCAATTCTTTGGACTACATCCTGCTGGAAATCTGTGGGACAATAGTCCTGCTACAAGGGAGATCCAGCGGGAGATTGAGAATGAACGCTGAAGAAGAAGAAGTACTTGTTTCATCAGGTTGTCTCATAATAAGTCTCTCATCAGGTTGTCTCATAATAGGTATTTTGTCAGTTTGTCTCATAATAAGTGTTTCATTAGTTTTTCGCATAATAAGTGTTTTATCAGTTTGCCTCATAATAAGTGTTTTATCAATTTGTTTCATAATAAGTGTTTTATCAATTTGTTTCATAATAAGTGTTTTATTAATTTGTTTCATAATAAGTGTTTAATTTGTTTTTCTCATAATAAGTGTTTCATCAGTTTGTCTCATCTTACGTGTTTCTACTAACTTCTCTAATTTTACGTGTGGTTGAATTGCCCTCAGTGTGTGTATTTACTCTACTTCATCTTGCCTGTTTCTTTTTCAGTTTACCTCATTGTACACATTTTTCAGTTTACCTCATTGTACACATTTTTCAGTTTACCTCATTGTACACATTTTATCACAGTTGTCTCATTTTACGTATTTCATAGATGTGTACCATTGAATGTCTATTTTTAAATGAAGGTGTTTTCTCAGGTTTGTCTCAATTGAATCATTTAATTAGCTTACATCCTTTGGCGTTTTTTTCGTTCGTCTCATACTAGGTGTTTATTAAGTGAATATTCTTATTTTTTTATAAGTAACATAAATTTTGAGAAAGATTTTCCTCCTGTTTCTGACAATCACGTAACTTGTTTTATTATATTGAATTTGATAGTGTAAGTCTTAGACTATCTTCGAAATCTGGTTGTATTAATTCTTTTATTTTCCCCCAATTCATTGAACTTTTTTCAGAATGTATCTTCTAAGTAATAGTTATATTACAGAGGAATGTGAGGTAAATAACGATCTTCACTTAAGATGGCTCCGACAACAATATCCCTGCATTCTCGAAGACTTCCTCACATTATTGAACTAATATTTACAGAAAAAAGACAAGACAGGAATAACCAGAGAACGATTTTTTAAAGTACATACTCTAAATTTTTGTTTATTTTCAAAATATAAGAAGCGTTCTAACATTGATTTTTCTGCGCAATCATTTATCTCACCCTGCCAAAGAACTTCAAATTCATCACACAAGTTCACAAAATCATCATTAGTGTGTGCACTAGAGTAATATCGCTACACAAACGCAGGTAGGAACTAATGTCACTTACAATAGAAAGCAGTGGGTTCACAGCTTGTACAAGAACAAATACGGAACTTTGATGTTTTATTTCAAATTTGATGTTTTTAAAATGTATATATTTCGGAAAGTTATTGAAGTAAATACGGCAGAGTATTCCAATATAATTTAAAACAGTGGTGTCGATGATTCCCCACCCCCTCTCTTCTATGTTAACACAGCTAGTTAGTCGTTGGATCATCGTCACTGCACTCCGGAAAAGTCCATAGGTGCTCAGATCTCTCCTTGAGTGTAGCCGCCATTACATGTTGACTGATGGCCCCAGTACGCAGTTGATTGACCATCATTCTTTCTTGCCCATGAAACCGCTCCTTTCTAGCGACACCACATTTCAAACCAAATTTCTTTATTCACTTAATACAGTGTTTTGTTAGAATGTCGCCTAAAAAAAAGAGAATTTTGAGTATGTGTCCATCGATGATCGAGGTATTTGTCCATCAGACGTGATGATGACCGTTTATTATATCCGCTTTTAGAAATACGGTTGGAGGTATGACCGTGTCTATGAGTTCGAAGATTGCTTAATAGCCATATTGTGAAAAATCCTTACATGTGAAATAAAGTGGATGTGGAAAGCTGCAATTGTTACTAAACTAGCTCCATAATATAAGAAATTAAGAAATTAGGACAAGAGTTGATACAATACCATATGTTGAACATATTGAAAGACAGCAAGTAAAATAGTTTGGTCACTTTATGAGAATAACTGAAATCAAATTCCAATAAGCGCATATAAAAAAATAATATCCGGACATAAAGACAAAGGTAAACCAAACAACTGTGGATAGAAAACAGAAAGATAAACCTTGAAAAAACATAGACTGAATGCGACCAAGGCAGCACATCTGACCTTGGAACGATAGCATCCGACGAATACGGATGTGTCGGGCTTTTTGGTACAAATACAATGGCAACACAACGCATTTCCGATCTCTAGACTGCATCCTGTTGGAAATCTAGTAGGACAATGGTCCTTTTACAAGGGATATTTAGCGGGAGTTTGAGAATGAACACTGAAGAAGAATATAACGATAACTGAAGCTTCCACCCATACGTGTAAGAGAAAGTGTGGATACTATCAACCATTATTCATCTGGGGGTAGAAAATAGACCAACGAAAACACAGCAATAATAAAAAACGTAACGAATGAAGATCTGGTTACTTTCTGTACAGAAGTCTTTACTAAAACCCGGTCGAGGTAAGCGAGAAATCACGAACCGGATCCGGAAACGTCATCTATTGAGCACAAATAATCATTCAATAAACCGTGCACAATTTTGAAAGCTTTTCTTTTCATGCAGGAGAGAGAAAAAACAAACAATTTAACTTGAAAGACAAAGGTAACAGAAAGAAGCTCTATATTGGAGACTCTGAAATAAGTCTCATTTCAGATATATTGTCTATTGTCTTTCCCCAGGTGGTTTGTTATCCACTAAGAGTAGGGGTGATTGGAGCTCGAGCTTGCGTACTAAAGCCAGGCGTGTGGCCTCGGCTGTGCTATGACCGTGTCTGTTCAGGATGTCCCTGACGTTTTCTATCCATCTTTTCCGTGGTCTTCCTATGACTTTTTACCCTGATCTCATTTGGTTATATGCTTGTACGGGCAACTTTTCATGATGCAATCTCATAATGTGGCGAAACTACTTGATCTGTTCTCTCTCTCTCTCTCTCTCTCTCTCTCTATGTAATATGTACAAGATATTATACCTATTCTTTCCCTGAAGTATTTTCAAATATAAATAATCCCTGCATATAACAAATTTCCCTATTGAACAACATTTCCCAGTTATATTTATCCCTTATTGTTTGTAATGTAAACCTATATAGCGAATGTTTGTTTATTACATACAAATTTCTTCAGTCTGGACCAAGTTGATATTAAAAAAATTCCACTGTATAGGAAGGTAATCACCTGAATTGTCTTAATATCAGTAGCACGTTGACATTCGTGCATTTATATACTTTGTTGTTGTGTGTAGATGTGTTTCAGGTGTGATAAAACTGTGTAAACCAGCTGACCGAATATGCTACATCCTTGATCACCTAATGTGTATCACGTGACTTGTTACACAATTGAGAGTCTATTCCACGTAACGACTTTCTAAACATGATTAATGGGGAAGAGTAAGAATGGGTTACTGGAGTCATAGCTATCCGGGATTTTGTAGGCATTCTTAAATGAAGTGGTAGATGAGATATGCTTTCTTGCGAAAACATTTTTCTGTTACCTGGTTGTCTGGCTTATGTTTGTTTTCCAATGTTTGATTACTCAAGTTTGTTGATACGAAGTCTAGCAGATCGAAGTACAGGAGACAAAAAACAACAACAGAACCCTTATATGATTGTTGAAAAGTGCTGAGAAAAGTAGAAAGAGGACGATAAGAGAAATAGAAGAAACTCCAAGGAAATGTGGAAGTAGATTCTTTTGGTTCGTTATCTCACTCCCACGAAACCTCTCTTATAGCAGCACAATGATAGTACTTGATTTTCAGTCTAGTCCAGATGATAGAAATGTGTTAGATCAAAACTTTATTGGTGAAAATGACCCGACACATCCGACCTAGGCGGTGGTAACTAATGTGTTCAGTGTTTTACCACTTTGTGAAGGATGGACGTGTGTAATAATATTGTTAGTAGGCCAGCCATACGAGAGAAATGAATCTCGTACTTACCCGCTGGACACCAACCTCAAAGCTAACCACGGTCAAACATGTTTAAATTTTTGCCGCTGTCTTGTCGACATATCCACAGATGTAATAGTCGCAGGTTATTGTTGCCGCTGCCTTGCGTCCTGTAGACATATCCACAGATGTAATAGTCGCAGCTTATTGTTGCCGCTGCCTTGCGTCTTGTCGACATATCCACAGATGTAAAAGTCGCAGGTTATTGTTGCCGCTGTCTTGTCGACATATCCACAGATGTAAAAGTCGCAGGTTATTGTTGCCGCTGTCTTGTCGACATATCCACAGATGTAATAGTCGCAGGTTATTGTTGCCGCTGTCTTGCGGCCTGTCGACATATCCACAAATGTAATAGTCGCAGGTTATTGTTGCCGCTGTCTTGCGGCCTGTCGACATATCCACAAATATAATAGTCGCAGGTTATTGTTGCCGCTGTCTTGCGGCCTGTCGACATATCCACAAATGTAATAGTCGCAGGTTATTGTTGCCGCTGTCTTGCGGCCTGTCGACATATCCACAAATGTAATAGTCGCAGGTTATTGTTGCCGCTGTCTTGTCGACATATCCACAAATGTAATAGTCGCAGGTTATTGTTGCCGCTGTCTTGCGTCCTGTCGACATATCCACAAATGTAATAGTCGTAGGTTATTGTTACCGATATCCTAATGCTACTGAGTTGATTTATCATTCACAGCTCAGTTCATCATCATCAAGTGCCGTCTCCGAAACGAAGGTTGGCTGCAACGTATCTTCAACATTTCCTGTCTCTTGTCTTGGTGGTGCACTCTGCTAGACTGTAACCTGTCCGTCGTGCAATGTTACTCTCCCACTTGTATCTCTGCCTATCTCTTGCTCGCTTCCCTGTGACTTTACCCTCAAGTAAGGTCTTCAATAAGGTGTCATGTCTTTTAATGTGTCCAAAGTATTTTATTTGCCTGATCTTTATTTCTCTTAGTAGTTCTTTCTTCATATTAAGTGTCTTTAGCACCTCTTTATTTGTTTTCTTCTCTTTCCATGATGTTCTCCCTATTCTTCTATATACCCACATCTCAAAGGCGTCAATTTTGTCTTCTAATTGTTTAGTTAGTGTCCTTGTTTCTGAGCCATACATTAATATGGAATAGATCAGCTCAGTTATATTCGTTTAAAAAAGTACAAAAATATCTGAAGTTGACACAGCAATTGATATAGTAAATTAGTAATAAATGTTATGGCAGTTAAGAGGAATTACAGTAAATAATGTGGTCTTCGGCTTTTTTCTTAGGATTATAGCAGTACCTACACGTAAGTAGCTGCAGGGAGTCTGGGATGATGCTGTTGAAATGACTGTTGACTCAAGCATGGCGTGTTCTAAACTGAAAGTGTGGAAGAGAAGGAATTGTTTATTACTGCATAATTTATGTTGTCATTGTTTTGTGGTTGAGTCATGTCCATAAATACATTTCGATCTTTCATTCCTTTTACTGATCTGTTTATCAATTTCTCGTCGTTGTTTCTGCGATTTTGTTTAACTGTTCTCATGCTACAATGTCTTTCCTTTTAACAGTCCGCTTAGATGTCACTTACTTGCTTCAGGTTATTGCTAACAGTCCGCTTAGATGACACTTACTTGCCTCAGGTTATTGTTAACAGTCCGCTTAGATGGCACTTACTTGCCTCACAAGTTAGTCAACAACACGTTTTCCGTCATCAACTACACGGAATCCCTGGATGAATGTGGGATAGGGCGTAGAGGAGTGACTTCATTGTACTTGTGTTTCTAATATGCATTTCTCTTTCTCAGCGAAACGGCATGCCATCTGCAAAGACTATCACTCATAGAACGTAGCTCCGTAGCTTTATGTGAAAATCTCCAGGAATCTCCCCAAAAAATACACTTTTTAAACAAGACGTCACGAGCCAGATTCAAACCCGCGACTTATTGAGCACAATGCTGACAGCGTAAACAGTATGCTACCGTGATTCCCTTAGGTAATGCACTGTATATATATATCTGTAAATATCCTATATAATCCATTAAAATAACAACTCTTTCTATTCTGTTTCCCCAGTGGATACTGTGCAATGGATACACCGATGCTTGTTTGTTTGTTAAAAAGGGGATTAAAGTCTCCTTTGCCGAGGTATGATCTTTTGAATCTAAGACTGAAGTCTATGTGGATTATGTCAGCCCGTTTTAGTTTTTAACTTAATATCTGGGACAAAACTGGATTATAGCTCGTGCAATTATTGCGAAAGGAAATTCTGCTGTCTGTGATGAAGTTAACTTTTCAGGTACTAAGTTACAGAGCAACTGTTAGGTCTTATTTCCGGTTCTCTTCCTTGCTGTGCTTACATTCCCTGCCTCTTGTCTAAGGTACCCACTTATAGCTGGGCCGACCGGAGAAGCGGTCATTACAGGCGAGAAATCACCAACGGAATTTATTTTTTCCAGCCTAGACTATTTGAACTTGGTACGCTGAAATCCAGTAATAGTAAGCAAGTACGCTATAAAATGGGCAACCATACGCCTCTTAGAACTTAAGCTGCTCACGGAAGCAATAGTGCCTTGAACTGATTGAGCTTCGAATAAAATGATAAAATATGAAACGGTATTTCCTTGGCTGTTAGGATTGTATACTATAATGAACATCTACTTTATAAGACCTATTAAATAATGGGAAATCATGATTCTAAAAAACTAATTTGACTATTCCCTTAAACTTCATTGGGTGTCACTCAAAGTATAATAATAATGACCAATACAAATTACTTTAAAAGTCAAATGAGTCATTAAGAAATACTTGATTTCCCATTATATTGTAGGTCATATAATATAGATGGTCGCGGTACTGTCTATTCTACGCGTCAATCTTCACCAATTGACGCTTGTTGGTCTCACCCTCATAGTTATTAAATGATGGTTAAGCTTAGATCAGGCACTGAATGCATTACGTGACCGATAAGAGCTGAAGCGCCGTTATGAACATTTCAGCCCAAATGTCTCTGTGAAAAATTCGATTTTTTGTCCAAATCTCTATTGTGAGAGTATAATTGTTATTTTCATAGCTGTGACATGTCATTAAGGAAGATAGATATTGTGCGGTGTATTCAGTGAATGTTATAGGATGTGTGATGGCTATATCTAAATTGTACTGTAGAATGAACTTAAATAAGGCTTATTTTAGTTTTAGAATGAGGGTAATCGGTTCAGGATTTGGAGATTCAACTACTTCTCGAGGTTTTTGATCAAAGGGAGAAGTTCGATGGTTGTTTTAGAATATAATTATCTGTTTCTATTTTTCGTCATCTTCTTCCTCTTCGATCTCAAACTTCTGACTGTTAACACAATACAGTACAGAGAACGCAATGTTTTTTGGTCATGGTTAGCAGAATACAGTACAGAGAACGCAATGTGTGTGGTCATGGTTGGCAGAATACAGTACAGAGAACGCAATGTCTTTTGTCATGGTTAGCAGAATACAGTACAGAGAACGCAATGTTTGTGGTCATGGTTAGCAGAATACAGTACAGAGAACGCAATGTTTTTTGTCATGGTTAGCAGAATACAGTACAGAGAACGCAATGTTTGTGGTCATGGTTAGCAGAATACAGTACAGAGAACGCAATGTTTTTGGTCATGGTTAGCAGAATACAGTACAGAGAACGCAATGTTTGTGGTCATGGTTAGCAGAATACAGTACAGAGAACGCAATGTTTTTTGTCATGGTTAGCAGATTTGCAATATCTGCATATTTCAGCTCAACGAATTTTATTGAGCATGGCTATTGTTCATTGATCTTTCGTGAGATTGGACAACAACATTACATCCGAACTACTCTTCTCAGACACTCATTGAGACACGTGTATTTAGAAGACTTGCTACAAGTGACATCCTTTCTGGGGAATGCCCTTAGCTAGATGAGTTAATAAATGAATTTCTGTCAAACTAGTGGTGATGTTGTGGAGTGGTGCTCAGATGACTAGCGATTCCAATCTAAGCTCTGAAAGACCTTGTGGAAGTAACAATAATGTAGCAAGTCTTAAAATTAGAAAAACAATATGATTTTCCCTTTCGTTATTGTCTCTTTTGAATCGCATGAAAGGTATTACACTGTTCACAGCTGGTAATACTTGCTCTGATTTCGCTATTCAAGACTGGATGGTGAGTGGCTGTGGTTTTCCAAGAGTAAGGGTCAATCCTGCAGTGCTTGAGACATTGAAAAGAGTGTGATGCCATTATTTGCTCAATGGAATTGGATTAAAGTGATGGAGAGTTGAGCAATGCCGTAAACATCACTCGCTCCTATGCACATAGTTTCAGTGAGAAGACAAATTCTAGACGACCGAGTAAGATATGATGCCAAGATACAATGTAGAGATACGATGTTAAGATACAATGTAGAAATACGATGTCAAGATACAATGTAGAGATACGATGTTAAGATACAATGTAGAAATACGATGTCAAGATACAATGTAGAAATACGATGTCAAGATACAATGTAGAAATACGATGTCAAGATACAATGTAGAAATACGATGTCAAGATACAATGTAGAGATACGATATCAAGATACAATGTAGAAATACGATGTCAAGATACAATGTAGAGATACGATATCAAGAAACATTGTAGAAATACGATGTCAATATACAATGTAGAGATACGATGTCAAGATACAATGTAGAAATGCGATGTCAAGATACAATGTAGAAATATGATGTCAAGATACAATGTAGAGATAAGATGTCAAGATACAATGTATAAATACGATGTCAAGATACAATGTAGAAATACAATGTCAAGATACAATGTAGAAATACGATGTCAAGATACAATGTAGAGATACGATGTCAAGATGCAATGTAGAAATACGTTGTCAAGATACAATGTAGAAATACGATGTCAAGATACAATGTAGAGATACGATGTCAAGATACAATGTAGAAATACTATGTCAAGATACAATGTAGAGATACGATGTCAAGATACAATGTAGAGATACGATGTCAAGATACAATGTAGAGATACGATGTCAAGATACAATGTAGAAATACGATATCAAGATACAATGTAGAGATACGATGTCAAGATACAATGTAGAAATACGATGTCAAGATACAATGTAGAAATACGATGTCAAGATACAATGTAGAGATAAGATATCAAGATACAATGTAGAAATACGATGTCAAGATACAATGTAGAGATACGATATCAAGAAACATTGTAGAGATACGATGTCAAGATACAATGTAGAAATACGATGTCAAGATACAATGTAGAAATACGATGTCAAGATACAATGTAGAAATACGATGTCAATATACAATCTAGAAATACGATGTCAAGATACAATGTCGTGACATTATTTAAAGCAGACGACATTATTGTTTACAAATGTAGATGATTCTCTAACAGGTAAACTTCTGTATCGGCTTGAGGTTAAAGTTGTATAAAATACATTATATTTAAAATATACATATAATTTGCTTTAAATGATGGCTAAAGATGACCCAATCGCAATCCAGCGTCAAACAAAACCCCCCAAAAAACAACAAACGAGCAAAAAGCTAGATGGTTGAGTTGTCATTGTTGTCACTAGCTCGGATGCTGCTAGAACTGCAAATGCTGAAGAGCATAGACATAAAATTGAAGGAGAAATACAAAGAAATGATCAAGAAACACTTCAACAAAGACAAACAGGACTTGCTATAGATGCTGATTTGCATTGGCGTCGAGCTAAGCTAGAATCACAGTGCATAGAAAAAATCGACAAGCTTTAACTAGAGAAAACCAACCTCGTCACAGACAGCATGAAACTGTTGAGAAAATACAGAGACGTCGAGCTGCAGATGCCGAGGCTTACTCAGTGTCACAAATACGCCGAAGTCAAGCAACTTCAAATGAAGCAGCAAATTTTGCTGAGGATCGTGTTGCTGCACATAACTGTGGGATTTTCTATATTAAAGGTCAATTTTGTGTTGTTAACAAATTTTGAACAGAGACAAAGTTTACAAATTGCTGCCGAAAGGGAAAGATCATGCTCTGAAAGTCACAAGACATCCATGGTAATAAGCTGGAATATCCAGAGCTCCTGCGCATGAAGCTCTCTGATAATTAACATAATTATTATAATACACACACACATTAAATACACACATTTTTACGAGAATATTCGCTCTTATAATAGCGCTCTTTCTTTCGCGTCAATGGGAGCAAAGACTACGTATTGTCAAGATTAAGATCCATATGTTTTAAAAGTTCATGAACAAACTTATCATCGAACTTCTCATTTACAACCGCCATACAATAAAGTTCGTTCAGTTGCATGTTTTAGACATTACTCAAGTAACAGACGTTCCACAAGCACACGCAGCAAATCTACATGCAAAAGGGAAATGGCTCTTGGTAAAATCGATCGATATTTCGTCAACACAATAGACTAACACAGTCGTATCAGTTAATGCTTGATACCGAAACAAGACAGCCTCAGAATGCTGCTCAAACAGAAAGAGAAATCTCAATTGTAAACATGGTCTTCAAGTACGATCGTAAATGTGATAAACATCGTTATAATGAACCAACATCTACTGACATAAACGGTTTTCGTCAACGAAGATAGATAACCACCCTTTCACCGCGACATTCGCATTTATTCATCCATAAAATATTAGTTATGTACTGTATTCAATGAATTAGTTATGGACTGTATAATGTCATACTCGCTTTTGTTCCCATACCTTGAGCCGAGTTGACAAGCACATTGGCAATGTGAGGCATGTCAGGGAAGCAACCCATTACATTTCGTCCCAACGAATCTAGTGTACAAACAACTAGAATAATTGATGTCTTTGGGGATATATATATATATATATATATATATATATATATATATATATATATATATATATATATATATATATATATATATATATATATATATATATATATATATATATATAGAAGAATAGGGAGAATGTCACGGAAAGATTAGAAAACAAAGAGGATATAATAATACTACAGAAAAAAAGAACTACTAACAGAAATACATTCAAATAAAAACAATATTTTCGACATATTAAAGGATATGAAACCGTATTGAAGACTTTACTAAAAGATCGCATTGAAGGGAGGCGAGAAAGAGGTAGCAGAGATGATGATGATGATGTTCGTCCGTCGTGGTCGACGATGACCAAAAACTCAACCATAATAATAATAACAATAAATAATAAAATAATAAAGTTAATAGTGCGTTTTTAAATGACTAGCAAGTCCAATGCGCGCACAAAATGTTCTTTTACAGAATAATTAGCAGAGATACAAGTGGAAGGGAAGCAACATGAGATGAGTATATTGCAGCCTGGCAGGTTTTATCATCAATGCAAGAGGCAGAACGTATTGGAGTTCCGTAACAGTCAGCCTTTGTTGTGAAGATGACACTTGATGAAAATGACGATACAGGATATTTTTAACACACATACACGCACTTACAAGCGCCCCCCACACATACACGCACTTACAAGCGCCCCCCCCCACACATACACACACACACATATTGTAAAAAGAAAGATGTGAGAGGTAAAATTAGTTGGAGAACATCACACACCTGGCATATCCATAGAACATCACACACCTGGCATATCCATAGAACATCGCACACCTGGCATATCCATAGAACATCACACACCTGGCATATCCATATAACATCGCACATCTGGCATATCCATAGAACATCGCACTCATGGCATATCCATAGAACATCGCACACCTGGCATATCCATAGAACATAGCACGCCTGACATATCCATAGAACATCACACACCGGACATATCCATAGAACATCATACACTTGACATATCCATAGACCATCACACACCTGGCATAATTCATAGAACATAGCGCACCTGATATATCCATATAACATCGCACACCTGACACCTCCATATACTATCGCACACCTGAGAAATCGATAGAACATAGCACACCTGAAATGGTCATAGACCATAACACACCTGACATGGTCATAGACCATCACACACCTGACATATCCATAGACCTTCGCACACCTGACATATCCATAGACCATCACACACCTGACATATCCATAGACCTTCGCACACCTGACATATCCATAGACCATCACACACCTGACATGTCCATAGAACATCGCACACCTGAAATATCCATAGTTGGTGAGATCTTCACATCAATAAATCTCTCTGGGTATCGCGGCCAATGGAAATCTGCGTTGGTTAAGTGTTCTTTTGAAATATCGTTGAGGTGCTCTATAAATACTATGCTGACCTTTACTCCCAATTCACGCATTCTCGAGACTGACTCATGCCCCTTGACCTCGAACTCCTGTGATCGTGCAGACTCTCGTACAACATTGAGCAGCTCTGCTCCATCACCATTAATTATAAGAGACTTCTGCACGGAATGTCTTTATTTTATTTTTATTTGATGCGTTGATTTTGCGTTAGTCACTTTTTATATTACAGGAATCAGCTTGGCTATTTTTGGCGTGTGATTCCTAGTATATTAATTGCCATATTAATAGTAACCAACAAAATCGAAACAATAATCAAAACACGTAACAAAATGGGTCCAACTTAATTTTCTATACAACCGATCGGTCATGATAAATAGCGACCAACGCTAATGACCACAATAAACAAAATCGTAAGTAATAAAGGCCTAATTAATTATGTTCAGGGGTCTTAAAAGTGCTGTCGAAAATCATGTCTGTTCTGTCCAAAGATGAATGTCATGAACATGCCCGGTTCATGGACTAAAATAGAACACGACTGACTTGTTCAAAAAGTGAACAAGAACACACATACGAGTGTTAAATATAACACAGCCACTGATCTCAGAAATGATAGATAACCAACCGATGAGTGATTCCTATAATACAACTCCTTGAACATGGATGCAGAGATTGTTCTTTCGTAAATGAGGCGCGATGTTTAATTGATGTTGTTGACAGGAGTTCGAGAACTCTCATTAATAACTGGTTCTGGGGAAGATAATAACTTAGCACGCTCAAGTGAAGACAATCAATGATACTCCAGTGTTGAATGTGTGTCTGCAGGAATGTTCTGCCGTGTTTGGGAGCAACCAAGTTATCTGTTCTGGTGATGTGAATAGTCGGTGTGAATGTCGAAGTAATTATGTGTGTGTTGTATGTGTGTATGTTATTTATGTGCTATGGTATGTGTGTGATCTTGAGTATTGGATGCGTGAAAATAAATAAATATACACTTATTCTTCTCCTAATCATCAGGTACCGTGCCGGATGGCGTAGGCGATCATAGTTCTCAACTGCTCTCTATCTCCACCATTATGTATCAAGATTGCTATTTCCTTGCCGTGCCAGGTTATCATACTAATATTTTCACGTTGTCGCCCTATGTGTCTGTTGACTTTAATCTTGCATATTGTGACTATATTCTCCAAACCTCCATCTAACATGAAGGACCAAAACATAAAGATTGTCTTTTCTTATATTATTGATTAAGGCCCGATTCACATTTGACTCTTTCATTATTTTATTTTTCTAACATTTGCTAAATTTATTTTAAATGTCTGTATACAGTGTCTGTCATTCGTCAGTTATACAGCCGTTCTGGCTCATGTATAATTAACATTCTAATGTGATGCAAATGACACTTTCCGGGAAAGTCATTAGTCAATGTGTATATAATTTGTATCGCCAGCCAATGAAAATCACAGGAAAAGTAAAATAATATGTTATTTAGATTACCTATTAAGCTCACAGGTCTTATATCGTCGATGAACAAGATAAAATGTAAATTATCTGGAATATGCGTGTCCGTGATATAAATTTCAACGATATTTTCTTGGACGAATGTGCATTTACTGACGAATTCTGCTGAGACGGTTATCAGTTGAAGTCCTCTATACATAATTAAATAAGACTTCATTTGTTACATTTTTGATTATTGTCGTGAGTTTAGTTGATTATTATTTATATACGAGGAGTCGCATGCTAAAAATAGACAATGTCGAGTATAGAAATGCACGGAAATAATCAAAATAAGCGTTTCAGGTCATATGTACACATGTCTTTATATGGGAACGGTCATGACTTTAATGTAGTGTGTTGTTCAGTTGTCTGTGACGTCTCTACACGACCATATGATGTGACATGGGACAAGTCTATACACGACAATATGGGACATGGGACAAGTCTTTACACGACCATATGGGACATGGGACACGTCTCTACATGACCATATGGGACATGGGACACGTCTCTACACGACCATATGTGACATGGGACAAGTCTATACACGACACTATGGGATATGGGACAAGTCTCTACACGATCATATGGGACACGTCTCTACACGATCATAGCTCGAATGGGACACGCCTTAGATGATTCATCATTTTGTAGACAATATATACTGATCCAAAAAAACCGCAACGTTATTGCTGTGCTAATGGACATTATTATTAATAATAGTAAATATTAGTAAAATATGGCACGGCAGGAAAACAACAACGATCTTGATACATAATGTTGGAGCTAGAGAGCTGTGGAAAGTCATGATCGCCTACGCCAGTCGTCATGGTACCTGATGATGATGATGATGATGATGAAGGTATGCCAAGTTGTATTTTGCAGAATTAATGTTTCAACGTTGGCATGGTGAACCTTTCCGACTTTAACATTGAGATGTTCATTAAATTTGGTTTGGACTTTTATTTTTGTGTGCAATTGACACATTCTTTTGAGCAAGGTGAATGACCTGTTCTAACTTTTTTTATTTTTGTAAATGACACTCTGTGATATGGATTCGATCAACCGTTGAATCTGTTGTTGTGGGATGGCTGCCTACTCTTCCCGCAGTGCAAGATACAACTGTCGGAGATTGGCTGGAGCCATGTCTCGCTGGTGGAGTCGTCTGTCGAGTTCATCCCATTAGTGTTCTATGGTATTCGTGTCTGATGACATGGCTGACCACGGAATGGTCTTTATGTTGTTATCAGCGAGGAAGTAGGTGATGAATTGTGTCACATTCTAGCCCAAAGACCAGCGTTGTGCAGCCGTTTACTGAGAGTTTGATTTCAAATTTGAAGTGCTGCTGGCATTGAGTGGTCTGTGGAGGACACAGATAAAAATCGATTCCTGAGGTGGCACAGAATGAAGCGGTCTTTGGCAATAGTTATAACTGGGTCTTCCACTTCGCGGCCAATCTTTCACTGAGCCAATTTGTTGAAATCGACTAATGGTGCTCCTAACGAAATTTAATGGTCCGTTCTCTACACTTTGTGTGTTTCCAACATGTAAGCTTCCAATTATAATGTATGGCTGTTCTCTAGTGAGATGAATCATACTTGTTCATTGAATTTTCAACTTAATTTATTCGAGGACCGTCAATCTTTTATATGCATTCAATAATATGCTCAGCGAGGTATGTGTTCAGTAGGTTTCACGGGATTCTCATGAAGCTGTCACGTTAATATCAAAAATGATGTTGTTTTTTTTTGTTTTTTTTGGGGGGGCGGGGGCGCCTCTTTCATGACCTCAGGAATCATGAGATGAGTACAATTCAGGGAACCATAAGAAGATAATTATCAGGTGGACACAGTCGATAGAAGGATGTCCAATCAGCAAATTTCTTTTATAAAAGTAACTCCAAAAAAGGTGTGTTGCCCCTTTTCTTGTTTTAACAGTATATATATATATATATACTTAGAGAAAGTAAAACAATCAATATTCATACTATTCAAGAGCTGCACAGAATAGCTTTGAACAGACAGAATTGGAGAGATCTGACCTCTGCCCTATGCGTTAACTTCAGTGCAAAAAGAAAATGAATGAATGCATAAATATATACGTAGGTAGAATGCCATTGCGAGCTGTGCGATCAGAAAGCACGATTATCTGCAGCGGGTTTTGAAGTTAGTATCGCTAACATACGAGGCCTACTCTGTATTTAACTGCCACATAACCGGGCACTGCCACAGAGCTGGATAGTACCACAGAGCCGTACATTGCCACAGAGTCAGACACTGCCACAGAGTCAAAACTCGGCAAGCATCCCTGTTATTGGTCATACAGACGAGTAAACACAAAACTGTAATTAGTATACTGCTGTAAAACTGTAGCACTTACATAGTTTTATGCAAAACTATTGTACTTATATAGTACTTATATAGTACCAAGATTTTAAAGGCTTTATCGCTGCTGATGTGTGTTTCTTGAACCACACATCATACATCATACATCAACTTGTTTTTCACATAGGATATTTTCAAGTTCCACCTGTTTACTGCATCCATCTCTTTTGCTGCTGACACCCTCAGCATTCCAGTGCATTATTTTTATTGGTCGTTGGTTTGTGTGGCCAGTAGTTCTATTCCATTGCCTCCCGGCTCCTCAGGGAAATTGAGGATCTCCAGTAATTCGTGTTGTGCACTTTCGAGGTATATGGCCCGCCACCGATCCGTTCTGAATGTCCGTCACAGGGCAGGCATCATAACTATTATTGGAAGTAGACATGTTCCCATTGTGTTGTGTACGTGGCATCCTGATTAATTATCTTGACTAGTGTCTCCGTCTTTAGTGCTCTGCTTACTTGGACAGAACTGTGATGCTGCTCGAATGGGACTGCCCAACCAGTCTTAGTATCCAACCCCTGATGGTTGAACTAAGCTCCCATCACAACTTCAAGATGCTGTCATCGATTGGGGTTTTGCTATTCCTTTTGTTATGATCTTTCCTCACATTTTGATATATTTATCACTTATTCGATAGAAACACAATCTAAATTTCATATTTTAAGAATTTCAAGAACAAATAACATGTCTTCAATTACTTGCTAGGATTTTCGTATACATTGAGACTGCTGGAAGTTTCATATATGCTAGGATGTATTATGTATGCATACGTTCATGTTTGGGTAAAATATTTATATCATGCAATATGAGCCAAGGAGGTGTTGTCATGACAACACGTGATGCTATATACACGCATTTAGCTATTTTATTATAATAATTGTGTTTTGAAATAACAGGTATAGTTCAAATTGTGTCATATTAGACATTGAAGTTATTCTTTCATGATTGCTTGATGTTTTGAAAAACAAACAAAAACTCATACTAAAGATGGATGAAACTTTATAATAGGTCGAGGATACAACAATCTTGTATCACTATACCGCTTCATTATCTACTTGACATCAATTTGTTACGATTTTTAGCAGCGGCACGTCTTCTAAAACTAAGATAAGTTTCCATGTCTTACTTTTTCACTGTGAAGACACTGTCGATTTATATTGATAATCAAAATTCTAAAGTTTTCACGAAGTTTGTCATTAGCAGGAATATGTTCATACACATAATAATCACAACGATACCGTATTAAAAAATCAGATGGAAAGTATATTTGTTTATAAAGGCTTGCCTAGCATTAGTTTTTATATACAGCAATGGCTCTCAGCGGAATTAAAACCGTCACTTCGGTACCACGGCAACTTGGAGGGGAGCTTTGGGGAAAAAAATAAATCCAGAGCCACGAACCCTTTTTTGTGGGGGAATTTTTAAGATGTTTTTTTAAAGGTGTTAATTATATGGCATTCAATTTAATACTATATTTTTAATTAAACTCGAAAAGTATTTCACTGTCCAAAGATGTTCAATGATTTTTGTTTTAAAGAAATGACTCGGGGAAACTACGAAAACATTTGTCCCTAAAGGGAGCCACCATGGCAAATGTATGAGAACCCCTGGTTTACGGTATATAATGGCTCAGGTCAACTGTACATGTAAAAGTAAATTGATTTGGGTCTTTGTTACCTCTAATATTTTATGGTAGTGTGTCCTGATATAACCTAATTGGACTTTGTCCGCTGGTTGAAAGAAGCATGCCTCTCCAAAAGAGAGGCAATCTCATTAACTACCTACCTTCCTACATGTAAATGGTGGAATAAGATGGTGGAAATACGGTATGCATAAAGAATTTGGCTATTATGTATTTTACCTTGTCTGAAAATATTGTATAGAATTCAATAAACATCACGCAAACAACGTATTGGTATGCATTTTCCTTCATAGGAAAATGAACAACAATTTCACATATGTAAACTTCTACAAATATTTATTGAATTTTCACACTGTTTTTGGATTATACAGATGTATTTTTTCATATGTGTGTATCATTATTCTTCGATATTGTATTTTTGTGTTTAAGTTACTGACACCTGAGAAACTAAATGTATACACCTGCATATCACTAACACATTAAGGTTATTGTGATTCTGTAATCTCAGAGGTAGTCTTATATGCTTGTTCTACCATAGTTAACGGCGTGCGTTGTCGTCTGTGCGTCCAACCAATGGCCCACCAGTCAAAACACCCACGAAACAGAAAATCTTAGTAGATGACATGCCGTTATATTGAGGCTAACTTATGGAATCTTTGTAGCACGTTTGTTTGTTTTGCGTTCGCTCCATTGTAACCATTACGGATATCCGTGCGATTTCCGCCGGGACCATGATTACGTTGTGCCACCGATATGCGCCGTGTAGGCCTATCACATCCGATTTCGGCATGCCTTGACAATTCGGGTGTTTTTAGCACGTCATCTATACAAGTATATTTTTCATGTTGTTTTGTTGTTGTTGTTGCTTTATTTTGTGTTTATGCTTTTTTTTTGTAGCACTCTGGGGGGTGGGGGGAGACTGACTGCACTGTTTTCCTTTGCTGAGGCCCATCATAAGGCACAGTGACTGGTGACATAACAATTGTTTGCTATGAACATTAGACATAACCATTAGCCACAACTGGTGGCGGAGAATGTGAGCTGTGAACTCAATCTTGGCTGAAGTTGCTCGGAGCAATACTTAGTTCGGAAACCACTTTCCTGGTGGTGTGATAGTTATTTTGTGGGTCTAGCCCGGGGTGGGTCCAAAATCTACAGATGCCTCAGAACTATAATGCCATTGGCAAACAAAATTAATTACAAACGAGATCGGAAGTCATCTTGGATATCAAGTCCCGCAACACACAACAAAAGCTGCACTGGCCGAAACAATTGACTACTGAAAAGCATCAAATGCAACAACGTAAACACCAATGTGCACAATACACAACACAACAAAAACGCCCACATCAACACATGCATCAAACAATAAACCAAGGAAACCCTGGAGGTAGAACCACAAGAGCCACGACCGTCATAGAATCCAAGTCTTTCCTGAATATTCTACAAGCAAACTTCTGTGTCATAAGAAACAAAAAATTAGAACTTGCAAATTTACCAACAGTTTCTCATAGAAACATCTGATTTTCTGCTATGTAATATCAGAAGAATGATGTAGACACATTCACTAGTGGGATTACAAAAGCTATTCAGCATCATTTTTCAGCATCATTAAGCATCCCATGGGGCGGGCAGCAGTAGAAGATCTAGAAGAATTAGAAAAAACCACTTTACAAATACAGAAATGCAAGCTGGTATTCTTGAAAAGAAGAAAAACAAGAGAAGCCTTTGAGATTGCGTTATCACATGAAACAAAGATTCTTTACAATAAAACATAAGCCAATGTACAACTCATAGTGAAGAAGGCCAAATATGACAAATGGGCAAAAACATACCCTAGTTGAGATCTTAGGTTAAATGGTAAAAGCCTGGAGTATTGATCAATAAGTGTCTGGCAAAAGAGGAAATAATAATAAACTTGTGATAAATGGAATTAGAACAGTCGCCAAAGATCAGAAAAAGGCAGAACACTTTAATCACTTTTTTGCCAGTGTGAACAGAGTAGGGAAGCTTTTTGAAACTGAAAAGAATCGTCTGTACCATCTGAAGAAGCAAGAAAGTGTCCAAACTACTAGCTCATCCAAATTTGAAGATGACTTATATGCAATAACTCTAACAAGGGCTGCAAATATTAAAGCCTAGAAAGTCTTCTACCATAGATATAATTTATAATGAAACGTTAACATATGGGCACATTAGGGAAAGAAGTAGTACTTAGACTAATAATATTATTTGGAAAAATGACAAGTTGCCTAAATGCTGCTCACCTTTGCCCATCCTGTAAAGTAACAAGCTATTAGATGAACCCAAAAGATATCCCCCCATATCACTAACTTCGTGTCTTCACAAATTGGCAGAAAGAATTGTTAATGTTCGAATCGAAAACTCAAACATCCTCTGTCGTGAGCAGGATCGCTTCAGAAAAGGCAGTTGCACAGAACACTTTCTATTTAGGTTGATACAGAAAGTCCATGATGGACTCCAGAAAAACAAACACGCTGGAACCATCTTATTTCACTTACAAATGGCGTATGATCGAGTATGGAGAAAGGGTATCTTGATGATGATTAGCATTGTAATTGGTGGAAAGCTATATAACTGGATAAAATACTTCCTCATTGACCGAATTATACAGACAAAGTTAAATGATGCAATGTCATCTAAAGAAGTTCTAGAGGAAGGCCTAGCCCAGGGTTCTGATTTGAACTGCACCCTCTTTCTCATTTACAATAATGATCTGGCCAAGCATATTACATCTAAAAACACGCTTTATGGTGATGGCCTAAAAATATGGTAGAACCATGAGAATATTAGAGGTCAGACAAAAGAATAAAATATGATTTATGAAGACTGCATGAGTACTGTCAAACTTGAAAACTGAAAATCAACTGTGAGAAACAAACTGTCTATACCATCTTTACCACTACTCATAAAGTATACCACAAAAATACGTCTGCGGTTAGATACACAGAAATTGCCACGAGGAGAATACCACACATATCTTGGAGTCACGCATGATCGACAGCTCACCCTCAAGAAGCACGTAGACAATTTTTTTTTAAAGCACTAAAATGGTTACAATTGTTGAAAAGGCTTACTGATATATCTTGGGAATCAGACAAGGATACCCTCAGATAGGGAGCCGCGTTAGCGCAGTGGTTAGCGCACTGGCTTCGCATATGAGTGGTCCTGGGTTCATTCCCCAGCTGAGGCGGAAATGTTTTCAGATCGCAACGGCTCCCAGGTCGACCCAGCCTTAAATAGGTACCGCATTAATCCGGAAAGTAAAGACTGCGTGGGAGAGATGGCTACCGCCCTCATTTGCAGAGCCTGTGAAATGTGAGATCGCTAACATCTCACACCCCTACGGCATTAATAAATGCTATGGGTTACTTTACTTACTTACTACCCTCAGATGAATATATCTTAGTTACATACATTCTGTGTTAGATTACAACAGTGCACTTCTGACAACATTCTCAGAGACAAATTTAGAATACCTAGACATAGTGTAGAACAATGTAATCAGTCTTTTTATTGGCGCAGTGAAATCTACACCAACGGCTGAATGTGAAATACATGAAAAGGAAAACCCCTTGAGATATGGCTGCAATGGTGATTTATGAAATAAGCAAAAGAATGAACAATTCCACCAAAATAAACAACTTGTAGAAAACTGGCAATTAAATCACAGAATAAAATAATAGTCAGTCCTCAGCCATGTTAATGAAACAATGAAATAAAAGACCGAGATTACCTTCCGGACGAGACAAGAACTGCAAAAAGTAACAACAAACATTAGTCACCTACACAGAACAATAGATTCATGTCTATACTGATGGGTCATCTTTCAAAGTCACCATCAAGTCAGGTTATGGTGTCCATATTGAATATCCAGAAAAAACATCTGATGAGTTGTTTGATGCCTGTGGGGAGATATTTTCTAACTATGAAGCTGAAATACAGCACTAGAAGTTGCCTTGTACCACAGGAAGATAAAATTTGATGCCTTTCTATCAAACGTCCAAAACATTGTGATTTTACAGACTGTCTCTCCCTTAAGCACTACAATGTTAAGGACATTGTAAGCCTGGTCTAGTTCACATATATTTCCATGCCAACCTGTTGCTTACATCTTCTGAAGTCAGCATTATTATGCTGTGGATTCCTGGTCACACAAACACACCTGTCAATGCCAACAGGAGCCATACACACACACAACCATGTGCACAGTTAAAATAATATTGAAATTTGTGAGCAAAGAGAATTGGATGAACAGATGGGCCACAGAAACCACTGGAAAGTAAATCTATAAACAAATGATCAGACCAAATTCCAAAGTCAACATCAACCTCCTGGGAATGAAATATAAGAGTATCATCTTAGGACTGTCACACAATATGTAGAGCTTAAATATGGGCAGAATGCAAGCACAACATGCTCCAATGCGCCGGCTATGCAATCATCCCTAAGAAATTGTTGACCACCTCTTTTTGTAATGTCCAACACCTTCAATCCCAGATAAATGGAGTACATTATATGGAACAAAACAACAGCTCAAAAACACATGCATATATTACGCATTGGCAGTGGCTCAAGTGGCAAAGTCCACGGACCGCATTTAACAGCAACCAACCAACCACCAAAGATAGTAACAAAATTCTTCGCTTCCGAAGCTACCACCATCGTTTGGCAATATTAGAATTTAGTTCGAGGTACAACAAGTAGCACAATAGCGCAATTGTCTTTTCAGGAAAGTCCTAGGAAACCGCTAAGGAAGTGTGGGAGATATTCTGATAATATATGAAATAAAACCAATTATAATTGTTACTGCATATCTTGACTCGATTTCTTTTGTCTTGTGTTAAATGGTCTCCATCGATGACGAAGACACGCAGTCCATCAACCAGTTTGTGGAGAATGTTGTCAGAAGTGCACTGTTGTAATCTTACACAGAATGTATGTAACTAAGATATATTCATATGAGGGTATCCTTGTCTGATTCCCACGATATGTCAGTAAGCCTTTTCAACAATTGTAACCATTTTAGTGCTTTTTAAATAAATTGTCTACTTGCTTCTTGAGGGTGAGCTGTCGATGGCGGGGAATGTTAGATGTGTCATAATTACAGATGAGTCAACAGATTTGAAGGAAGAATGATAAACTAGTTGCACCAGAGTGTATACGGTGCAGCGATCATGGGAAACTGACGCACTGGAATTCCTCATTTCGGGTACTAAACATGTATTAGCACACCCTCATAGAAATGATAAACATTATAAGAGTTCTGGTGTTGCCGGGGTTACTCAACTGAGGGTGGATGTGTGTTATTTCAGGAAAGTTATGGGCTGACAAGAGCTACCTGCTCAGAGATAAAGGGATTACTTCCTCATCATCCCTCGAATATACCAAACACTGATTCCTGGCTTATAATAAAGGGCCATGATGTTGATTGTAATATTGCAACAAGTGCCCCACGAACAGCAGGCGGGTTTTTTTATTTTACAGGTTCACCAAAAGAAAATATCACGCGAAAGAAATACAACCAATAAATAGAATGATTAGATATTCGAAATATGCTGGAGTATTTTTTTAAGCCATTCGAAATATCCCTTCAAATTCCTAACGTGAAAAATGCAGTATTAAAATTGTGTTTATTTATGTTTTTACTGATTCGATGTTTTCATAAAAAGCCTATATAAAAATACACGTGAGAAGAAGGACAAACAACAAAGCTAATAATAAAGCTAATAATATTGTAATTGGTTAAAAATGACTAAAAATATAGTAGTACATTGATTTTATTGTACTTGGTTTTCTGAAAATAAAACGTATGATCTTATCTCTAGAAAATGACACCATACGCATTTAATTAACAGAAAGAACCCAAGCCCCACGTTGTTTTTCTTCAGTTCTAATTCCTACAGTTTTTGTAATTCTGTTTTATACTGCATTGCAGCACTACTTTCATTGTCTTTTTGTTATTAAACTCTAGCGCTTACTAAACTTTGAATATTATTAATATATGCAGTCAGTTGTGTTAACCTTCAGCCATATTTTTCATGTGATTTCGTCCACTTTATGACTTGTACAAATGCATTAATAGATTGTAGTTAGAGGTCTCATCATTTATTGATTGTTCAACACATTTGATGGTTGCTCAGTGCTATTGTTCACCACTTATTATTACAGTCGATGTGCTATTCTTGATGCGTTTAAAAAAAATATTGAATGACCCTCATTATTTTATTATTGGTTTCTGAGTCAGTTTTGGTAGCTTATCAGTTACGGTTTTTTATATTCCCTCAGCCCAATATATCAGACTTTCTAAATCCCAGATTTCAGATAATGTTGGGAAATGTATGAAGATTCAAAAGCACAGACTCAAATAAAAAAAGACACACGTAACTGGAGTTAAAGACATTCATAGAAAAAGTACGTTGGGCAATTACAAACTTGAAAACAGTAAAGTCACAACGGTGAGAGGAACTAGTTGCTGAAAGTATACAAACAGGAGTAGAACCCAGTGTCCAAGTTCGTTATATCCTCTGTTGACAGTTCTGACAAAGTAAAATATGGTTTTAAAGACTGGTAAATATCAGTATGCATACTCTTCTGAAGAGTAGCAGTCTGAAGCTTTGGATAAATTAAGAAATTGTTCCAGGAGAGACAAGAAGAGGTTGATCAATAATAAGATCTATGTAGGATATCAAAGACCTTCTTAATAGGACGGTGGAAGAGGCTGGACAGCATGCACAAAATCGGGATGCTTACATGATGATAGTGAGGACAACGTTCTGTTAAGGATACGTCACACGTATAAGTTGAATACGAAACCCTCACCATATGCTGTTCGTCCGTCAAATTTGATAATGGCGCAGTCTTAGTAACAGTCTGCGTTGTACCAGGCTGCTACTAATAAGTCTTATGTGCCTAACATACATAACGTCATAAAAAACCTAACATTGTTAGGAAATGTATAGTATGCCAAAGAAACTGCAATGTAAATCAAATTGTGGGGAACACACGACGAACTATAACAAATCGTTCTATACATGAACAATATCGGTCTGGATGTTTAGCAGTTGATTGAAGAAGAAGAACAAAAATTAGAATATGGGTACTTAATAAATGTATAATGCTTAGAAAAGTGTGCATTTGATTAAGAAAAAAAAATTCAATGGTTACAATGGAGCGAACGAAAAACAAACAAACAAAATACAGAGAACATCACAAAGAACAGAGAAGTGTAAGGAATGACCAGCAGAAACAGAGCTTTGACCAACTCAATAACTGAGGTAACGAGATACCAGAACTATATATACCGATGGTAAAATACGACTATCCCACAGAAAAACAAACAAACACCTAATAAATTCCATCAAAGAACACAGTGAAAAACAAAATATATTTCTGAACGAAACTACAAGCAATATGATGACAAGTTAAAAACAACACCAACACGTTATAAATCTAGATCAATAACAGAGAACTAGAGAAAGTTATCAGTTGTGAATATCTTTATTCTCTTATAAGCAGCAACTTGGATTACTATGAAAAAGTCAAACTGAGATTGGCCACTTAATCAAATAATCTGATAAAAAAAGAAAAATATACTACTGGGCTGCAAAAAAATAACAAATCTAACTTTCCTTAAAGCCTGCATATTTCCAGTTGCAATATATGGATGTGTATCTTGGACAATCACCAGTAAGATGAGAAACAAAATTGCGATATTTGAAACGAATTTTTACAGAAGAATCGTCAGAATACCATGAAGCAAAGAGTTAGCCAATGGGACATTCTGTTATAATTGACAAATACAACCAGCTAAACAACAAGATTATCTGTAGGAAATTGTAATATTTCGGCTATATTAAACGGCATGACAACCAAGAAAAGGCTATAGTAGAAGAGATAGTACCAGGCAAGGAAACAGGTTGGCCACGAAAAAGATGGACTCAAAATATCAAAGACCACCTGAATATGACACTCACAGAAGTGGCAAGATTAGCTCAAAATCAGTAGAAGTTTCGGCATGATACAACATGTCCATGATGTGCTAACTGATGGTGATGGTACTGGATACATTGTGGAGGTGAGGTGAGGAAAGAAAAAGTACATTTTGTGGAAAGTCCCGAATATCACACAATCAAGATCTGACCGGGACTCTGAATCTACATACACTGAGATGGCTGCTGGTTCGGAGGGCAAGAACATTTATGGGAATGTGAAGACAGTGCATAATCAAGAATCAAGAACATCGTGGAACTCAAAAGATATACATATCATATTTTGTATAGGTGATATAGAACTTAAGAAAATATGGAACTAACATATACATACTAAATGTATAATATAAATGATATCCAACTGAAGAACATATATTACTAATATATAGAGCTTTTAACTTAAGTGGTATTCAACTGAAGAACAGACAGAACTAAAATATAAAGTATATAACATAGGTGGTATTCAAAAGAGGAACAGACATAGCTAAGATATAAAGCTTATAACATAGGCGGTATTAAAAAAAGAGGAACAGACAGAGCTAAGATATAAAGCTTATAACATAGGTGGTATTCAAAAGAGGAACAGACAGAGCTAAGATATAAAGCTTATAACATAGGTGGTATTCAAAAGAGGAACAGACAGAGCTAAGATATAAAGCTTATAACATAGGTGGTATTCAAAAGAGGAACAGACAGCGCTAAGATATAAAGCTTATAACATAGGTGGTATTAAAAAGAGGAACAGACAGAGCTAAGATATAAAGCTTATAACATAGGTGGTATTCAAAAGAGGAACAGACATCGCTAAGATATAAAGCTTATAACATAAACAGTATTCAAATGAAGAACAGACATAACTAAGATATCAATATTTAGATTATAAATATATGTGATGTTATACTAATTCACAAAATGCAGATACATATATTCGTGTCATGATAACTGTTGTTTCAATGAAGAACTACCATATGAACATTATTTAATGTTTTCTGATTAATTGTAATGTAGTGAGTGCTCACAGCTCGGACTAACTAGCTACCAACTCAAACGTGATGGTAATACCCTTACCACCGACAGGAATTGTGTGTGAGCTTGCATACAGCATCTAGATAACCCGCTCGTCTACTAGGTTCTAGACAAATTTCACTTTTTATTGGTGGCGATAGAAGTACGCGCGTGTAACTACCTAATACCACATGAATATAGAATGTTACTA
Organism: Meghimatium bilineatum; assembly: GCA_034231615.1. NCBI lineage: Eukaryota > Metazoa > Mollusca > Gastropoda > Stylommatophora > Philomycidae > Meghimatium > Meghimatium bilineatum. The sequence continues at coordinate 123,411,934 of CM067298.1, read as the reverse complement.
CTGTCTCTTATCTGGTGTGGACAATTCGATTGTGTAATTACCATTTCATAGGATTATGAATGAATAGAGAGAAAATATTAGATGTGAACTAATGTGAAACATGTGAATGAAATGTTTTATAGAAAACACAAATAGTACCGGTTCTTGTGATAATAATTTCTTGGAGAGAAAAGATAAATAGTACCAGTTCTTGTGATAATAATTTCTTAGAGATAAATGATAAATAGTACCAGTTCTTGTGATAATAATTTCTTAGAGAGAAAAGATAAATAGTGCCAGTTCTTGTGATAATAATTTCTTAGAGATAAAAGATAAAAGAGTCCCAGTTCTTGTGATTAAAACATCTTAGGGATAAAAGGTAAATAGTATAATTTCTTGTTTTGAAAATCTCTTATACAATAGATAAATAATACCAGTTCTATACTCTGTTCACTTTAAAAATGAAGTGGATCAACACACCCCCGTATTACTCCGCGATAACAGCTGATTTTTAAACAGATGATGACATGTAAACACAATATTATTTAAATCCTTTAGAAACAACTAAAAATAATATTAAACAATATTTTAAAAACATTTAAAAACGAAATTTAAAAACAATATTATTGGGCACTTAACAACCGAGTATAATGATTATAATGCATTCTGTGTCCAACAACCAATCAGAAGTACTGACCCACTTCACTCTTAAAGTGAACATAGTATAGTAACTAAATCTGTGGCGATATAACACATTTATGTTATCTTGACTGAATATTGCGAGGTCAGGTAAGATTATTCTCATAACACAAGATCCTCTGATACATTGCTCTGGAGTATTACTCTGATGCAATATCCTTCTGATACATTGTTCTGAAGTATTGCTCTAATAAAAAAAATGTCCTCTTCTTCTGCGATAATTTATTATACATCCATTATACATACACATACATTCCATATTGCACATCCATTATACATACACATACATTCGATATTGCACATCCATTATACATACATCCGATATTGCACATCCATTATACATACATCCGATATTGTACATCCATTATACATACATATACATCCGATACTGGTCACGTATAGGGCTGTAAGGTTCTCCAAAGTGTGTTTTGTAGAGAAGCGCCTGTGTAGCAATCAGTTGGTCTGTGAACTGCACAGGTGGGACAGTCCTGAAATATGTGTTCTAGTGTATGTGTTGGTGTTCGGCAGATACAGGTCGCAGGGTCGGTGATGCCTGTCGATTCGGTGTGTGTTTATGATCTGTAGTTTTTCGTTTTCAGTCAAAATAATGTGATTGTTTCGTTTCTTTTCAAACTTTTAATACAAGATATATCCGGCTCGAGTTTGATAAGAAACGCTTCAAAATAAAGCTACGCCATGATTACTGCATCTAGTTAGTTCCCGATTCTGCAAAGTTGAACTTCCAACATTTCAAGATCTTGTATAAAATGTATAAAGATCTTCACTTTAAGTAACACTGCAAAGTAAAAGAATATATTTGCTTGGCATTACGTATATCAGTGGAATCCCGCTATAACAAACATTGTCCTTACCGAAAAAATATGTATGTAATAACAGAAGTTCTCTATATACAGTACACACAGTAAATCATAAATATAATTGAGTATTTTGAAGTGTTGTTTCATAGGGAAATTTGCTATAACAGAATGTGCTATAGAGGTATTGTACTATAGTTAACTTCGTGTGTAGAGGTAATTTATGATTGTTAATTTACGCATACACATATACCAATAATGTACATTTTATACAGTAAATATTTATGTCCACATTCAAAAAAATGTAGTCTCCTGACGGTGTTTCGCCACAACTCTCAGTCTCTTGTGTACAGTTGTAAAATGTACATTGGTGACATTCTCCCATACCATGCTGCCAACCCATCCAACAACTTCACTCTTTGTCTTCCTCTGTCTCTTCCCCTTGATATTTTCAGTTGTTACTAAATATTCAAATTCTTTTTTTTTTTTTGTCATCACAAGATATACGAATCTTGACTTTCTGTTTGAATTTCTTACTATATTTTTTTCTTCAGTTTTTAACTAGGCGGTCATTATCAAATTCCAAGAGACAGCAGTATGTACTACAGAAAACGGAATGTGTTGTATCATAGTTTACAGTTTGACCACGATATCTGCATCTTTCAGTCGGATACATTTTTACCATGCATTATTAAATGGGCAGACAACCACAACCTGAAACCCTCCTTAGTCGCCTCTTATGACAAGCACTGTAGCAATAGTGTTACGTTTTTTTTTTTGCTCATCGTTCGGTCCCCGGCACCACACGGATGATCTATTTGTTTTTCTTAGAATATCCATATTACATTTATTCACTGTTCATGGACTTGATTTCAATCTTACCAAAAGCCCATATCCGAAGCCTCCAGCTCATCAAATCAATCCATCTTACCTGAAAAATCCCATCTCATAAGACTCCAGCTCAGAGTTTTTTTGTGCTTTCAAATCCATATTTCATATTCATAGAAAAGTATCGTTTCTGTTCATCACCTTAGCGTTCTAATTTGCATTGACGTCAAGGTACTCAGTTGTACATAGCTTACTCACGTTTTCGTTTTTAAATGTTGATTTCCGTTCATTCTATCCTGCCTTTCAGAAAAAAAATTATACAAAATTCGGGTCGTCATTTCTCGCCTGACACTACGGCTCTTCCAGTCGACCCAGCTGCAAATGTGTACCTGGCGCATAAGTTAGGGAAGTTAAACACATCACGTAATGGAACTGGCTACCCCAGCTAATCGTTGCTGCTGCTTAGTACATGAAGAGTTATTTTCATCCCTGACAGCATGTTGCTGCCAGACCTACCTATATCTCTATCCTACCCTTTATTTCAATTGCACGCCAGACTTGACTGCATCCAATTGATTTCATGTTGTATCTTTTTTCTTTATATTTAATCATAGCCAGTATATGTTTTCAGTGAGTTTATCATTGTTACATGAGATGAATTGTTATTTGTGACTTAGTGAAATCAGTCTAGAGACGTATGTTTTGCATGCACTAGGGAGTATTGTAAGAAGAAGAATGACTACAGAACTAAACATGTTCTATAGAAATCGTACATTAATGAACTGTTATAGTTCACAGCAAGATGATAAGGTAATATAAATATATGTTTATAGATTGATAAATGTATGTTTATAGATTGATAAATGTATGTTTATAGATTGATAAATGTATGTTTATAGATTGATAAATCTATGTTTGTAGATTGATAAATGCATGTTTATAGATTGATAAATGTATGTTTATAGATTGATAAATGTATGTTTATAGATTGATAAATATATGTTTATAGATTGATGAATCTATGTATATAGATTGATGAATGTATGGAATAAATAATGTATAGAATGTATTAAAATGACTCGATCGTTTATGATCTATCTACAAGAAATAAAGAGAAACACGCACAAAGAAATAGTTTGAGAAACAACACTTGTGATAAATAGAAACGACCTGAGACTTGTGAGGTTTTTTCTATATATTTTAATTTTTACTTTTTTGTTTTTGTTTTACATTTTATGAAATGATACTATTTGGTAAATGACAGCTTCTCGTCGTGCACAGCACCTCACTTTCAATCGCCAAGTTGTTTTTAGTTACATCAGGACCTTTAATAGGTAATCGAGGTTCCAGTTCATATCAGGAAATGTTAGAGTATTCAATATTTAAGACTTGGAGAGATTGGAGTTCGTAGACATATGATAGTTTCTGGTGCTGTAGTTTGCAGTTTTCTAGACTTGTGTTAGTTTCGGTGTTGTATAACCTTTCAGAGCACAGTTGCGCTGCTTTGCACGAAGATTATATATTTAAAATATATCCATGTACAAATTTAGAAAATTCTGTTGTTTATCATTTCTGTAACTATGCATCCATGAGAGACATTGACTGTGAAAGAAAGATATTTACTAAATCGTTGATATGCTTCGATGTGTTGTTCTTGAAGTGAAATTGTCAACATTCTGTTAAAGAAAACATAACTGGAAACGACCAGAAGAGCCATTGAACGATATGAATATTTCCTAATAACAAAGTATCGCATCAAACACAAGACAATGTGATATAGCCATGTTTCAAGACTTGCTAGTCTACCATATGTAGTCATGTACAAAACCGTGTCAGAAATGAGAATCAAATGTTTAATAAAGACAAGAGGACAAGATAGTACGTAGAAGTAAGCATGTATGTATTACTTTAAGTGCAAAAAAAAAGACGTGAATTACATACAAGAACGCGGCTGTACATAGTCCATAGCTTACCAACATTGTTACTACAGGAAGATCGATAATATGTAGGGCCTATTGACTGCGCAAAGCTTAAATCCAACAGGCAAATTTTGGAATAGGGTAAGGAAGTTTTGCTTATCATTGGAAATTCACATAATAACACATACATGTCTACGTTTCGACAAAAATGCCTTTTTCAATTCTACAAGCACAACAACAGTCTGCGAGTAAAATCGACACTATTGACGTCCACATTAGCTAAATGTTGAGATGAACGTCAATCGTTCTTGATCTTTGTTTTTTTACTGTGTATGTAGTCCTTGATAAAGATCCCTTGATCGAAACGTTGATTTCTGTGTGTTATTATGTGCTTTTCCAGTGATTCGTAAATTGTCATTACCCTATTCCAATATTATATCACAGGGAGGTACCTTTTACGTTAGGAGATGGTATATATATATATATATTATATATATATATATATATATATATATATATATATATATATATATATATATATATATATATATATATATATATATATATATATATATATATATATATCAAACAGTAAATATTGTAAATTGGTTGGAGATTCTCATCAGAAAATACAATAGATCAGTTATATAATCCTATGACTATCTCCTGATCGTTTCTCTGCGCATATTGAATACATTTGGAGATCAAGATGAAATATTGTTTAAACAGTAGCCGGCGTGTGTTACATTAATGATGTCAATTATGTTGACAGCACTACCAGGATAATAACGCCGATACTAGACTTGTTGGCGCCCTGGGCAGGATTCACCACCAATCTCCCTTCTTTTTTACATAATAGAACTCTATTTCTGTTGTGACTAACTGGGTATTGCTATTGGTGGTTCCAACTTTGGCTATCGCTAAGATGGCTTCAGTCTAATTTCGCTGTTGTAGGATTATAAGTGATATATATATATATATAAGTTAGCTATATAGTTGTTGTGCACTGTACTTGAAATGAAATATATGTGCTCGGTATGACGTCATTAAAAGTTGTGTATTTCCATGGTCCAGTGTGCAGCACGACTCAACAGATGACTGTTAGCTGACTGTACTTGTATTCATGAAAGAAGAAATTCTTTCTTGTGCTGCGAACCACTTTATCCAGTACATATTTGGCATGATCAGTAGTGTTGAGTTTTATAAATGTTACATCGTCAATGGCATCACACAGATCTGCACTAAATACCCACAATTCATGTGAAGTAGTCTCACTAACAATGTTAATGAGTGTAAAGCGACCTCGTAGGCAACACCATGTATCGTCATATGTATATCAGCATCATCAGGTAGTATATCCTGAACAGGTTGTAGCGGTTATCACAGCCTTTCTTAGAAATCCTTGTCAATCTTGAGCCCATTTTCAAGCTTCTATAAGTGTCATATTAAGGAAGTCCTTGCTATCTTGCGTCCATCTTCTTCTTAATCTGCCTAATGTTTTTTGCTCTAACATCATTTCCCCTATTATGACATTTTCTACTAAATCATGTTTGATATGTTCACAATGTTGTAGTGTTATTGTGACAGATAACCTTGCCTTTCAGTCACATTTATATTATACTAATTTCTTTTAGGATGGCCATGTAGGGGATATTTGTGGTTCATGTTATTCTGAGAACTCTTCTGTAACATTTTGTTTCAAATACTGCTACTTATTTTTCAATTTTTTCATTACTCTCCATGATTCACACTCATGTATTGCTACTAGAAATATGTAGGGAAATAGAAAGTAATTTTGTTAATTTGTTCTAGACACATCATGTTTATAATTTATGCCAGCTGCTAGACAGAAGATGGCACAAATTATATATATATATATATATATATATATATATATATATATATATATATATATATATATATATATATATATAGTCAGCTTGATAGCAAGAGCAAGTTGATTGAGAGCTCGACCTCGTAAACCCAACTTGTCCAACTGTAGGTTCAGACTCGAACCATCCACATTGTACTAGCAGTAAATTTGTTTGTATTAGCGTAACTTTAAAATTAAACTTTAGTAGAATAACAATGTCCTGTACACGATACGGTTTACTTATTTATAACGTGCATATTATATATATATATACATACAGCCAAATCCTACAGCCAAAGAATTCTGGGTCCGGCTCTGTGGCGAAGTCGTACAAAGTACCGAGGTCGATTCCCGCCATTGGTATTTAACCATCAGGATCATTCAGAAAGCAAAGGCAAACTAATAAGCGAATTCATATTGCCTAGAAAAGTGTATATATCGAATTATCCCTATATATTGCTCTTTATATATATATATATATCACAATCAGTATTATATGTGGTCATTGCTCAAACACCCAATATTACATGTGGGCAGTGTTCTAACACTCAGTATTTGATGTGGGCAGTGTTCTAACACTCAGTATTTGATGTGGGCAGTGTTCTAACACTCAGTATTTGATGTGGGCAGTGTTCTAACACTCAGTATTTGATGTGGGCAGTGTTCTCACACTCAGTACTCGACTTGGGCAGAGCTCGATGTTTGAAAGATGTTGAGAACCTTTGTTCTAGAAAGTGGTGTAGTTTTTCTACAACTAATATGCATATGAAAGTCAAACTAGGACCTAGTTAGTTGGTTTACGTAGATATAGTATTGATATTTGAGCAATAAATGCACATTACATTTGATACGGGTGACAGAACAATGTTATACCCCCGTCCCGGCATCCCCCCGCCCACCCCTCACTCAATGAGGATGTACTGAACCAGGTCAAAACAAAAATAGAATTGATTATCAATATAACATCGAAGCAACTATCATTATTTTCAACGTAGCATGAAAACTACATTTCAGATATATTCCAGTAATAGTTAGAACCGCTGGGGAAACGAGACAGAAGACTGCCCAGATTTTTTTTTTTTTTTTTTTTTAACATGGGATCATTCCGCGTCTTCAAAAAACATCAATATCCAATTGGACAATTCGTATCAGGGCTGCCAGATTGGTAATTTCAAGCACACATCCCTCGAAATTATCTTTTTAAATATTGCTAGCCATGAACTTTTTTTATTTGCTCTTTATTTGTTTTTGTCCATGTTTTAAACTTTTTAAATATATATATATAATTAGTGTTAGACTATATCTACAGAAAGTGCCCTTTAATTAACATTAACTTAACATTAAGATCGCCGTATCTAGTATTTGTTATTGTGCAGTGTGTGAATATTGAGAAATTTGAGAGAGATAATAAAAGTTCATACAAAATGTAATGTTCTTGAAAATATAAAACTGCAGTGGAATCATGTACTGTCTGATAATTTTAAAAAGGGTCAAAGAAGATATACAGGTAAATTTGAAAGTTAATAGTAAAGACAATACATGTATTATGCTCATCGATGAATAAACAGAGACATCTTCTAACCCACAACAACACAAGTGAAGTGTTTTCAGTGTTTTTATGAAAATAGTGGAATAAAAGCTGCATTCAACAAAATAGTGGAATAAAAGCTGCATTCAACAACCTTTAGAGAATCTCCTGTTAAATGTTGAATTGCTCATAACTGAGATTCTACTTCGGTTCTTGAAGTCATACATATAAATACACTCAAAATACAAAGCTCTATTTTACATACCACAATGCTGGGCCTGTATTTGATAATGAGAAGTCGCTACTTAAACTACATTTCCAGTGGGGATTAAAATGATGTTGTTGCGTCTGTGGGTCTCGCCAATGGATCACTAGGCAACCAACCATGTAACAGAAAACCTTAGTAGATGACATGCCTCTATATTGAGGTTATCTTCTTATAGAAGCTTCATGACACGTCATCTATACAATCCCGTAGTCGTACCCTTCGATAACAGTTACCATGTTGTTCAGACAGGCCGATGTTGTGCTTGAACTAGTTACGGGCACTGTGTGGGTTAGCAGGAATTTTAAATGTTCTCATCAAACATAAGAGATAAAATATTGTTTTGAATAGTGAATTTCGGGTCCACAAATACTGAATATAATGAAATTCGGGTCCACACATACTGAATATAATGAAATTCGGGTCCACAAATACTGAATATAATAAAATTCGGGTCCACAAATACTGAATATAATGAAATTCGGGTCCACAAATACTGAATATAATGTAATTCGGATCCACAAATACTGAATATAATGTAATTCGGATCCACAAATACTGAATATAATGTAATTCGGATCCACAAATACTGAATATAATGTAATTCGGATCCACAAATACTGAATATAATGACAATATATATTTACTTTTAGCTTTATTTCACCAAATTTAAGTCAGTTTTACTATGTTATAGTAGTTAATACACACATTTGGACTTTGGACATTGTTAGCCATTTTTTACCTAACATTTAGCCATAAAGAATTTGAGCCTTCTGGCAGCCCTGATTCGTATTCAGGACAGATAGTTTCTGAAATCATTTATTGCCGACGGCATTCCCATTAATTATATATAAATTTATGGTGGTATAAAATTTTAACGGGCGACATAAATCCAAAGTGAGGATCAGATTACGTAATTATTGAAAGATAAAAAAGAATTGGGAACCAGAGAACATGTTCCCAACATTTCTCGAGTCGTGACCCATTTTATTGAAGCAAAATGGCACGCGACCCCGATACATTTAAGGCAGGCATTTTAATAGTGAAATAGAAAACACATAGAAAATATATTCCAATATAATTCAGCATAATTTTAATAAGATCTTATTTAATGCCGTGATTGAAATTTTAACTCCTAAACAAGTTTCAATATTTGCGGTTGAGTTTTCGCTAATGTCAAACTTATGACATTGTCAAGATTTAATATGTTTCCTGTTTTGGTTATCAAAATAAGAAGCGTTGAAAACTCACTCTCATAAAAATGTGTAGAAGCAATTAATCTACCCCTACTTTATATCTTCTACCTAAGATACATAAACCATCTAACCCAGGGAAACCGAATGTTTCTGCTTGTTCTTGTCCCACTGAACTAATTTCCGATTTCTTAGACAGTGTCTTCCAACCTCTTGTCGTATCTCTTCCATCTTACCTTAAGGATACTAACCATGATCTATCCATCTTTTCTTCTATTGTTCTCGATCCTCTACACACCTATCACTTATTTCTTCTTGATGTTGTTTCTCTCTATACATCTATTCCTGATAATGATGGACTTCTAGCCTTACAGTTCTTTCTTAATATTACTCCGCACTAGTCTATTGCCACTACTAGTATTTTTCGATTGGCTGAATTAGTCCTTTCCTTTAATTCTTTTTAATTCAAAGGACACTTTTTTGATCAAATTAGCGGTGTAGCAATGGGTACTAAGATGGGACCCAGCTATGCTTGCTTATTTATGGGTCACCTCGAACATCTTATCTTCTCCACTTTTCAAGGCCCAGTCCCTAACATATTCCGTCGTTATATTGATGATGGTTTCGGAGTTACTGATATTTCTCTTGATGACCTCAATAATTTCATTAATTTTGTTACTGGTTTCCATCCTGCTATTAAATTCACCTCTATTATTTCCTCCACCTATGTTGACTATCTCGACATCTGTGTTTCTATAGGATCTTCATCCTTTACCACGTCCGTTCATTACAAGCCCACTGCTACTCATAGTTTTCTTCTTTACACATCATCTCACCCTAGGTCTTGTCGCCATTCCCTCCCTTTTTCTCATCTACTCCGTCTTCGTCGTCTCTGCCAAGATGATGCAGATTTCTTGTGTCAGTCTTACAAAATATTCCATTTTTTTCGCCGTCGCTTGTATCCTGAAGATTTGCAGCGATCTTCAGCTTTGCAGCGCGTTTTACTTATTTCTCGTTCTGATGCCCTTTCACCATCTATTTAAACATACATCTGACCGTCCTATATTGGCCATTACTTTTCACCCACATAATATGTCGGCACTATGCATCCTATTACGACATTTCTCTATCCTCGAATTAAATCCCAATTCTAGCCCTGCATTTCCCTCTCTTCCCCTTGTTGCTTTTCGGAGAGATAGGAACCTTCGTGATCTCTTGGTTCACTCCAGTCTGTGCACCTCTGTAGGTCAATTAGGCACTTTTCCTTGTCCCCGAAATTGTTTGACTTGCCCTATTTTTTTTCTAGACTTGAAGCTCTATTGCAGTGCATGCAGGAGTGCTGAAGGTTCGGGGTAGGAGAATTTACGGATTTGTCCTTCCGCTTCTTTCACTTGTGGATTGCCCGCAGTGATCTGAGTGTGCCAAGCTGAACGATCACGTGATGTAGTCTCACAGGAGCTAGGATCGATGCTGCAATTCTTGAGAGAGCTTTTTAGGTGAGCCTTGAAGCGCTTTTTCTGCCCTCCACTTGAACGTTTACCTTCGCACAACTCCCTATAGAATAATCTCTTTGGAAGGCGCTTGTATGGCATACGGACGATGTGGTCAGTCCAGCGGAGTTGGGACCTAATCATGCTTTGCATACGGAACTTCTGAAGAATTTCCGTATCTGGCACACGATCCTGCCAGCGTACTCCCATGAGGTTTCGTAGGCACCGAAGATGAAAAGAGTTAAGCTGTCGAGCGTGCCTCGCATAGACAGTCCAGGATGACGCAGCATAAAGCAGTGTTGATAGAACCACTGCACGGTACACGTTCAACTTACTTGTCAGACTGAGACCACGCCTGATCCAGACGTTGGCACGAAGGCTCCCGAATGCTGCACTGGCACGAGCAATACGCAGGGCAACATCCTCATCAATTGTCGCAGTTTGTGATAGTGTGCTGCCGAGATATACAAACTTATTGGCAGTATTAAGTTTTTGTCCCTTTACTGTGATCCCTCTTTTGTCCCTCTGTGTAGGGGATACCTGACGCTGGTTGATACATTACTAAAGTCTTCGCGGTGCTGATGGTGAGACCGAACGCATCACAGGCCAAAGAAAAGAGGTCCATGCCGTCTTGCATGTCTTTCAGACTGGTAGCATTTAATGCACAATCGTCGGCGAACAAGAGGTCGCGAACAATGTCAGTCTTAGTTTTGGTCTTGGCCTTCAATCTACTAAGACTGAATAGTCCTCCGTCAGATCGATAGCGAAAACAAATTCCTGCACAGTTATTCCGGAAGGCATCATTTAACATGGCAGAGAACACCATGCTGAAGAGCGTCGGAGCCAGGACGCAACCCTGTTTGACGCAGTTTGTCACTGGAAAGGGGTTTGAGTGTGCGCCGTCATCTTGCACACATGCTGTCATACCATCATGGAACTGGCGAACCATGGTGGTAAATTTTTCGGGAAATCCAAATTTGGCCATGATCTTCCATAGTCCTTCGCGATTTACAGTGTCGAATGCCTTAGTTAGGTCGATAAATGTGGTGTAGAGACCAATGTTCTGTTCACGACACTTTTCCTGTAGTTGTCTTGCAGTGAAAATCATATCAACAGTACCTCTGCCCTGTCGGAAGCTACATTGGCTCTCTGGAAGGAGACCTGTCTCAAGATGGGCTTGCAGTCTGTTTAACAGGACCGTAGCCAGAATCTTGCCTGCTATAGAGAGCAAGGATATGCCTCGATGGTTGTCGCAAGCTAGGCGATTTCCTTTTCTCTTATATAGATGTATGATGGAAGCATCCTTAAAGTATTGTGGTATCGATTCCAGGTTCCACATTGCCTGGAAGACTTTGTGAGTTTGGCAGACATGACAGGGCCACTAATAGCGTAAACTTCAGCTTGAATGGAGTCTGAGCCTGGCGCTTTTCCTACGGACAAATTTGAGATTGCTTTCTCCACTTCCTCAATGCAAGGGAGATCCGATAATGAGTTATTGATTGGTATTTGCGTAATGCGCGCAATCGGTTCCTCGTTGATGATGGAGGGGCAGTTTAGTACATTATTAAAATGTTCAGCCCAGCGTTTGAGAATTTCCTCTCTGTCAGTGATGGTATGCTTTCCATCTGCGCTTAGAAGAGGAGACGTTCCTGAAGATTGA